>ML663566.1:13550621-13569505 GCA_007570785.1 Antilocapra americana | reverse complement strand
AGAGAGAGAGAGAGAGAGAGAGAGAGAGAGAGAGAGAGAGAGAGAGAAGTCCCTTGGGAGTTAGGATGAACAGGTTATTGAAAAAGGTAAAGAACAGATATTTTATTACCTTTATTTAGTTTGTAGTGTCAGCTTCCTCTTTCAACATTAGACGGTATAATTCTCTTCATGCAAGAATGAAATAAAGCTTCCAAGGCCATTTACTTCCCACCCAGTCTCCTTGCCCCTGGCTGCCTCACTTTGGTCCAGAGACTATTTTCCTCCCAGGTTTGGTGAGTTCCTTCACCCTCTGGGCCAGGGTAGAATTACATGGGACTAGACGTTGTTCTTAAACATTAGGCACCTCTGGTTACCTTTCTTTGTGGCTTCTGTTCACTGCGGTCCCATACTATACTTGACTGCAGAAAGTGATACAGTATGGGAAATTAACTACTTGACTTAAAACTCTTAGTTTGAGTATTTCAATAGAGGACATAGGAGTTCTGGATTTTCTCTTCAGGGGCTGCTAACAGGTCTGCTCTCTTGATAGTACATTTGCCCGAATCCCACGATCGAGAAGGTAATAGAGCCCAGCACATCCCCCAAGGGCTGGCAAACTATAATTGCATATCTGGAGAAGAAGTGATGCCTAGATGTTGGAAATTTATAATAAAGCAATTATCCTTCAATTAAAAATAAATAAATTAAAAAATTGAGAAACAGACTTTAAAACTGTTTTCATTTTGGAAGATAAAGGTGATAAGAAAAATAAAACACCAAATAATGACCATTTCATGTAGAAAAGATCAGAATAAAAAATAATCCTTAAAATTCAATGAATCTCATCTAATTAAAAAAGATCACATTAATTTTATTTATCTTATTTTCCTAAGGACTTTAGGAACTTATTGATTGACCCATGGGGTCTCAAAGAGTTGGATAGGACTGAGTGACTAACACTTCCACTTTTCTTTCATCCACTGAGTCAGATCTGAAACTCAAAAGTCTCAGAGAATCTGCTCATAGAAAGTGTTGGCTTTTACCAACGATGGAGCTCCAGGAGAGAGAAGGAAGGGTGTGTGGTCAGGCTACTAAATCCACTAGCTTCCTCTCCATGGTCCCATGGGCTGCCTGTATCCCTGACCAATGGTCAGAGCTTCTGAAAGACACAGTTTGCTGATGAGCACCACCTCCCCTGCCCCTTTGAACCAGGGACAGTAGTGGATTCCACTGGAACTAGCCCTAGAATACTTTCCTCATGCATTTATTAAGCTTCTCTAGTTCCAGTGTTCATATATGCCATTCATTTCTTACTATAGCGATGACTTGTATGCCTGGATATGAATTCTGCTTCCATCACTTAGAGCTTAACTTTGAGTGAGTTACTTAATCTGCTTCAATTATACCATCTATAAAATGGAGCAGTACCACTTAAGTTTTCTGTGGGAATTAGATGAGATAGATGGATATATAGATACAGTACCAAGAATATAATAAATGACAAGTGAAAGGTAGCCATTATTGTGGTGGTGGTGGTTATTATTGGTTTGTTCCTTTACTGTCCCTTTCTCATTGTCCGTTGCTTCAGTCATGTCTGACTCTTTGTGATCCCATGGACTGTAACCTGCCAGGCTCCTCTATCCATGGGATTCTCCAGGCAAGAATATTGGAGTGGGTTGCCATGCACTCCTCCAGGGGATCTTCTTGACCCAGGGATCAAAGCCGGGTCTCTTATGTCTCCTGCACTGGCAGGCAGGTTCTTTACCACTGGGAAGACCTCCTTTCTCCTGTCTCACATTAAATCTGGGCACCAACTAACTTTTCTTGAGCAAAAATATGAAGGTTGAATTTAAGATAGCTGAAATGTAATTTCCTATGAAATTAAACTGCTTCAAAGCCACCATTTTGTTAATAAAAGTTGAGCACTGATTATGAAGAAGCAGTACATAGAACAGCCTCATACTGAGGGATCTGTTTTTGGTCCACTTCTCATGAATGTGACAGGCAAGCTCATCTCCCTGAACAAGAGAGGCTTTTTTTGTTGGGGAGGAGGTGTTACTAAAATTTTATGGGAGAGAAGATGGAGTGAATATTTGCATTGAGCATCTCATAAGAAGCAACGTTTAAACATGTATTCATGAGATATTTCTCTTCCTTAACATGTTTTCTGGACTACCTCTCTGGATTTGTTAGTTTTCTCTCTCTGGATTTTTCCTGTTATAGAATCTAGCCATGGCATTTCCTCTCTTTTTTTCTACTCAGGTTCTCCTCTGACTTCCTAATTTTAGTCCTTCTCCCCCTTATATTTCTGGATCTTACTCCTAAACTGATGTTGAAGCTGAAGCTCCAATACTTCGGCCACCTGATGCAAAGAACCAACTCACTGGAAAAGACCCAGAGCCTAGGAAAGATTGAAGGCAGGAGGAGAAGGGGTGATAGAATAGGAGATGGTCGGATGGCATTACCGACTCAATGGACATGAGTTTGAGCAAACTCTGGGACATAGTGAAGGACAGGGAAGCCTGATGCTGCAGTCCATGGGGTGGCAAAGAGTCAGACCTAGTGATCTGCAACTGAGCAACAACAACTCCTAAACTTACAGACACAAACCCATCAACACGTAAGAAAGATGATCCACCTCTCTTGGCAGAGTTGTAGATGGCAAACTGTTTCTTTCTTGGTTAGAAACCATCTCTCTAACATTCATGGACTTCAGTTGCTTTTCATAGCAGCCTCTCACCTGTAATGGATCACTGCACAGATAGTGGAATTAATGTAGCTTGGAGCAAGAGAGCTCTCTGTTTAACATTTGAGATAATCTCAGGCAGCTACAGTGGCTGGTGAAGATCAAAGGTATTCTGCCCAATGCAGGTCAAGTTTACTCTTGCTTTGCAAGCCTGGGTGTTCTCAAGTTATGTCAGCAGTTACAGAGCCACTGCCTTCTCTCCCAAAACGTTGTAGCAAAAAATGACACTAAGTGGAAACAAAATCTTTCTGAGGCAACTCAGAAAGTCACACAACTTCAGTTCTCGGCAATCTTCTGAGATAATCTATGCATTTGGCAAGCTTGAGACTTTGTACTTTTTAAATAGTTCTTTCTCCAGGAGCCACTTTTATTTTGTACCTTTTTGGATAGATGAAGTAAACAATTCACCTCCCAATTAATTCTCCACCTAAGATCTCACTTTAATCCACTCAAGTTTTACCCCCATGAATTAGCCTGGACTATTTTAAGATCTGAAATTAAAAATTAATACCCCCTGCTTAGTACAATTTTGAAATTTTCACTGCAAGTAAATTTTTAAAAAACATAGACAAAATGAAATAAAGAATAGCACTAGAACTATCCAAATAATTTTGGAGAAGGAAATGGCAACCCACTCCACTATTCTTGCCTGGATAATCCCATGGACAGAGGAGCCTAGTAGGCTACAGTCTTGGGGTCACAAAGAGTGAGACATGATGTAGCAACTAAACAACAATCCAAGTAATTCAGCACTAGTGTGTTGAGAAAGAAGATGGGGAATACTAAAATGATTCAAATTGTGTTAATCTAGAGTATCTTTGAGTTGCAAGTAAAACATTCTAAACAAACTAGCTTCAGTAAGAAAGGAGAATTTATTTTAGGGATATAGACATATTTATCATGGAGTTTAAAGACAGGTAAAAGTTGAATCTTTTTTTTTTAATGTGGATTATTTCAAAAGTCTTTATTGAATTTTTTACAATATTGTTTCTGTTTTTTATGTTTTTATTTCTTGGCCATGAAGCACATGAGATCTTAACTCCCTGACCAGGGGTTGAACTCTCATCCCCTGCTTTGGAAGACTTGATCACTGGATCAGCAGAGAAATCCCATAAAATTGAGTCTTAGAGACCAGAACCAAGGGTCTTAAAAACAGAGATAGCTGATCTCCTACCTTTTCTGTCTCTTGGTTCTACTTCTGTCTATAATTCTACTTTCTTCCCCTGTCTCTGCACACCAGCTTCCTCTGCTTCTCTGAGTATGTATAAATCAGTGCTGAAAATATTTCATATTTGCACCACTCAATGTGGTAGTCAGGAGTTACATGTGGCTATTGAGTACTTGAAGTATGGCTTGGACAATTAAAGATCTGATTTTTTAATTTAAACTTAAATGGCCACATGTGTCTAAACTCTGCCATATTAGACAGCAAAATGGTAAAAGAACACCCCCAAGAGTATCTGCTTTTGCATATCCTCAGTTTGAGTAACTAGTAGAGACTAACTAGCTTCCATGAATCGCAGTTTCAATTTCTCAAGAGAGAAGTGTTGATTGACCCAACTTGTGTTAGGTTCCACCCCTGGTTCAACCAGTTTTGCCAAAGGGATAGGATCAACATGGCAGCCAGGGCCAACTCTTATGTGTAGAGAAGGGAGTGCAGTTCTTAGACAAAAATAGTCATGTTCTGGGTTGTCACTCCAAAGGACAAGTGCTCCTCAAGTTAACGTCCTATGTTGATTACTTTCACTGTTTAATATTCAAATTGCCTTGACTCATCAATGCAAAAGAGATGATGATTCTAGTTTACATAAAAACAGAAATTATATTTTCACTGACATGCAAAAGATGCATCAGTAAGATCAAACAAAAACTCAAGAATGATTCAGAAATCAATTTCTGGAGGCATTAGCCTCCCTTCAGTTTTCTCTGTTATAATGCAGCTTTGTTTAAGAGGGGAATTACCACCTAACTAGGGCTTTAGGAGTACAGGGGTGTTACTCTTCTCTCTCTTATTTTTTGTGTTGTCAACATTTATCTCTCGTTTCTGAGCAGTGGAGTAAGACACCACATTTCTGGGTAGCATTTGACCCTGGGGTGGAGCCTCTGCCATTGCGTTAAGCAGCCTTTCTATGTGGGTAGATGAGGGTGACATACAGTCTAAGATCAAAGCTCTGACATTTCTTAGGAGGTGCCCTCATTTAGTCTGAGTACTTTGGCCCTGTCTGTTTGTCTCCCTCATCTGTTCTGACCTCTGAGGCCTATTGGCTAATTAACATCTTGGCTATTGACATCTGAGGTAGTCTAGCCTCAAGCTTTGCTTCTTTTCCAGCCCTACGTACTCCTTGATCTTGATTTTTAAATCAGCTTGCCAATGTCTAGCTTGCCACGATCCATATCAGACATGGTTCCTGATGATTCAGCTTTTCTGTCTCAGTGATCTTCCCTGAAGGCTCCAGTCTGATGAGTCCCACTGTCTGGCATGACAGATGTGTCTTTAGCAAATATTTTCAGTTGACTGTCTTTCCTACTTAAATTACATAAGTACACTGATACTTTAACTAATGACACACCTATGGTCTAATGACCTTTCTTACCTATTACCAGAAATGTTATAAACTGGATTGGAATAATAATAAAGCAATAGGACTTACATTCCTACTTAAAAAATAATTATTTAAAATCTACATATATATATATATATATATATATATATATACATTTTTCAGATTCTTTGACATTATTGGTTATTACAAGATATTGAATCTAATTCCCTATGCTATACAGTAGGCCCTATTTTTTATTTATTTTATATCTAATATTATATATCTGTTAATCCCAAATTCTTAATTTATTGCCCTCCCTTCCCCCTTTGGTAACCATGAATTTGTTTCCTATGTCTGTGAGTCTATTTCTGTCTTATAAGTAAGTTAATTTTTTATCAGTTTTTTTTGATTCTATGTATAAGTGATATCATTTATTTGGCTTTCTCTGTCTGACTTATTTCACATAGTATGATAATCTCTAGGTCCAGCTGTGTTGCTACAAATGGGATTATTTCATTCTTTCCTTATGACTGAGTATTATCCCATGTGTATGTATACCTCATCTTCTTTTATCCACTCATCTGTTGATGGACATTTAGGTTGCTTCCATGTCTTGGCTATTGTAAATAGTGCTACTATGAACACCGGAGTGTACATTTCTGACGTTTTCTTTACAGATGGCAAAACCTTTAAGCCAATACACTGAAATATGAACCTTCTGACACCATTGTTGTCTAGGTTGATACTCTGAAACTCTGATACATTAGAGTTTTCTTTGATTAGCTGATAGTGAGTGATTAATAGGGAGGAAAGTGAGAGAAAGCTTTAAGGAGAACCAGAGTGAGATGGGGAGGGACTGTTATCTAAGAATGGAGAAAGAAATAAAAGAGGAGAGGGGATGTATGTATACCTATGACTGATTCATGTTGAGGTTTGACAGAAAACAACAAAATTCTGTAAAGCAATTATCCTTCAATAAAAAATAAATACATTTTAAAAAAGAAATAAAAGAGGAGATAGAAGAATTGAGGGCAGTCCTCATACAATGATTTATCTTCAAATCTTTGTTCTTTTACAAAGTATTTATTTTTAAAATAGAGATTTTGTTATTGAAAATGTTTACTCCTAAATAAGTTATTAACTGAGACATGGCTACAACTTTTTTTAGTGCAAGTTTGATGCATGAAACAGGGCACTCAAAGCTGGTGCTCTGGGACAACCCAGGTGGATGAGGTGGGGAGGGAGGTGGTTGGAGGGTTCAAGATGGGGGACACATGTACACCCATGGCTGATTCATGTCAATGTATGGCAAAAACCACCACAATATTGTAAAGTAACTACCTTTCAATTAAAATAAATAAAGTAATTAAAAATTGTAAAAAGAAATTAAAAAACATGAAATAGAGAATTTGTTATTGAACATGTTTATTCCCAAATAAGTTATTAACTGAGGCATTACTGTAACTTTTTCTTTTTTCTCAAAGCTAACAAACTTGGTGCCCAGGGACCCAAGTTCTAGACATATCAGCTCCTTGCAAACTATGTTGTTGGCCAGAGTCAGAGTCAGTGTATTATTTCTTCATCAGGCTATTTTAAAGAATGAGTAAAACTATCTATTTTAACTTCTGAGTCAAGTTCTATTTAAATATAACATTTTAAATTCTGGTTTTTATATAACTTGTGAAAGGGAATGCTACATTAATAAAACCAAATGAAGAAAGCAGTTGTTCCCATTTCCAAAAGAAGTTTTCATTTTTTAAATAGAGTCCTCATATGGATCCTGTAAGTATAGAATTTTCCCAGTATACTTCACACATGTGTACGTCCAGTCAGTCATGTCCGACTCTTTGTGACCCCATGGGCTGTAGCCTGCCAGGCTACTCTGTCCATGGAATTCTCCAGGCCAGAATACTGGAATGGTTGCCATTTCCTTCTCCAGGGGATCTTCCTGACCCAGGGGTCGAACCCACATCTTCTGCACTGGCAGGCAGATTCTTTAGCACTTCGACATTATTGTTGCTCACTCATTAAGCTATGTCCACCTCTTTCCATCCCATGGACTGTAGCACACTAGGCTTCCCTGTCTTTCACTGTCTCCTGGAGTTTGCTCAAACTCATGTCCATTGAGTCAATGAGGAGCATAACTGCTATGTAAGTTGAGATACTACTGAAACCTTTCTACGTTTGTCAAGCAGTTAAATGAAGAGCCCCTATCTCTCATTGGCTTCTTCAGTTTCTGGAATGACGTGAAGAAGCAGATGTAATGAAAGTAGCAAAGTCCTTGCTTTTCCTTCTCCTCCCCTCCTCCTCCTCCTTCCTTCCTCTCTACCATCTCCACTTCTCCTTCTCATCTTTATTTTCCTTCTAGGCTGGTTCCTGGCACAGACAGGGCCCATGCTCTCTGCTGAAGATAAAGTGGCTTGCTCCTCCCTGGGAGAAGACTTTTCTGGGGACTGTGAATACCCACCCTCAGCCATGATAGAATCAGCAGAGAAAATCCACCCTGCCTTAGTCTAGGGTGCTGAGAGAATGGCCATTAGTCTGTTACTCTAGGTATTATTCAGATTTCTGTTCCCAAAAGGCTCTGGAAGGGCACCCCAAAAAGCCAGTCTGAACTTTGGTTGGTAGCTACTGTGAGTGGCTCTGAGGGCCTCTGGAACACTAGGGGGACCAGTCTGTTCTTCAGAACTTGGAAGGCAGGAGCCACAGACACTTGGAGAAATGGGCTTGGAAACCCCAGGACCCCTGTCAGGAAGTGCAGAAAGGATCAGCGTGAAGACGGTCCCTTTCCTGTGGCCCTCCACTTCCACCCTTCACCTCCAATTAGATTTGCACGCTAATGCCTGAGTGGGCCACATCCATGGTCCAGTGAGTGTCCATTCAAATGGGCTATGGAGATTGCTGACCTGGTGTCATATCCCTCAGTGAGGAGAAGGAATAAATTTCTCATCTAAAAATCTACCTGAATAGGGTCTCCAGCAAATAACAACAGAGGTTTATCCTGCTCCCAGTCTAACCAGAAACTCAGCCATCAGGTTCTTGGCAGGGAAGGAGTGGAGTTAAAGGTGATGACAAACTAAGAGGCTTCAAGCTCTCTTGGTAAAGCAAGTAGGGGGAAAGGCAAGGAAAGCACTTCCTCAGTTCACCCCAACTGTACATTTATTTTTGTGTCTTTTACATAGGTTTTTCTAGCATTTGGATAAAGGAAAAAATGAGATTTTCGAATCCTCCTTTCACATTTTCCAGATATGAATGGTACCAGATTTACCATTAAAAAACAAAAATCACAGTTGAGCTTCCAACTTGTACTTTTTTTTCCATTAATGGGTTCTTTCCAAGACAGGAAATCAACAAGAGAGAAAAAATTTATAGCTAGTCTCAGTTAAAGAATGCTGTCTTGAGCCCTGGATTTTCTTTTCTGCTTTTAATTACCCACGTTTGTCTTCACATTTCTTCCCCAAACTCCTCCTCATCCTATTCCATGCAATAGATGCTTAATATGCTAACACCATGGGAACAGAAGGTTTCTCCAGAAGGTTTCTCTACAGAGAAAGGTTTCTCTACAGAGCTGTTCTGTGTCACTGCCAGAGCCGCTGACCTGAGCCCTCCAGGTGTTGCCAGGATGTGGTGTGTCTCCAGCCTCAGTGGATGAGAGGCTCAGGGGTACCTTGGGCTGGCTTTGTCTACCCAGATTTAGAAGATGGCTTCAAAGATGGAGCCAAGGCTCCAGAAAGACTTTTCAATGGTCATCAATGGAGGCGACCAATTGGAAAAGATGTTGGTTAGGGTCACACACCTTGTTTTCCTCAGTAATTTCTCTATTCACTCCAGACTGTCTTCTTAAGCTGTTAAAATCAAAGAGTATTTTTTAAAATTATGATGCCTCTAATGTACCTTTTGTATTATGTTCTGAGAGAGTTAAGATAGGGCTCGGATCTTATAATTATACAAGTTATTGTGTATAATTGCATGAGATAAACTTTTAAGAGGAGAAGAAAAGGTGGTTTAATACATTTCTTTCTCTTAGTATTTTGGGATTGTGAGAAGTCACCGAAAGAAGAGAACATTATCATAGACTTCAGGAATAGTATTTTTATTTATTGTTCTCTTTATTTTAAAAATGAAAGAGTTGAGATTTTTCACCTAATCTTTATATGATCATATCTGCAAGTATGAGTAGGAGATGAAGTGGGCTTTTTTGATATAACTCATCATGAATATAAATTGAATAAAATTTTAGAGGACAATAAAAATATACATATAACTTACAGATGAAATGACATGACATCCAGAGTTTCCTTTAAAACTAGTAGGTGATATGGGAGAAGGGCATTGAAGCATGTTAATTGTCATGTGTCTAATCAATCGCCAGCCCAGGATTGATGCTCGGGACTGGTGCAGCGAGATTTCCCGGGGGGGAGGGAGGAGGGAGGGGGGATCCGGAGGGGAAGCATATGTAAACCCATGGTGATATCATGACAATGTATGGCAAAAACAATAATAAAAATAAATAAATAAAAAAAAAACTAGTAGGAAGTGAGTGAAGGGAAATGGAATGGCAAAACACTCTCTGCTATAATCCAAAGCGGGATACTCCATGACCCACCTCCCAGAATATTGGAAATAAAAACACGAATAAACAAATGGGACCTAATTAAAATTAAAAGCTTTTGCACAACAAAGGAAACTATAAGCAAGGTGAAAAGACAGCCTTCAGAATGGGAGAAAATAATAGCCAATGAAGCAACAGACAAACAATTAATCTCAAAAATTTACAAACAACTCCTGCAGCTCCATTCTAGAAAAATAAACAACCCAATTAAAAAGTGGGCCAAAGAACTTAACAGACATTTCTCCAAAGAAGATATAAAAATGGCTAACAAACACATGAAAAGATGCTCAACATCACTCATTATCAGAGAAATGCAAATCAAAACCACAATGAGGTACCACTTTACACCAGTCAGAATGGCTGCCATCCAAAAGTCTACAAGCAATAAATGCTGGAGAGGATGTGGAGAAAAGGGAACCCTCTTACACTGTTGGTGGGAATGCAAACTAGTACAGCCACTATGGAAAACAGTGTGGAGGTTCCTTAAAAAGCTGCAAATAGACCTGCCATATGACCCGGCAATCCCACTGCTGGGCATATACACCGAGGAAACCAGAATTGAAAGAGCCACGTGCACCCCAATGTTCATCGCTGCATTGTTTACAATAGCCAGGACATGGAAGCAACCTAGATGCCCATCAACTGACGAATGGATAAGAAAGCTGTGGTATATATACACAATGGAATATTACTCAGCATTAAAAAAAAATTCATTTGAAGCAATTCTACTCAGATGGACGAAACTGGAGCCCATTATCCAGAGTGAAGTAAGCCAGAAGCAAAAACAACAATACAGTATATTAACACATATATATGGAATTTAGAAAGACAGTAATGAGAACCCAACATGGGAGACAACAAAAGGAACGCAGATGTATAGAATAGACTTGTGGACTTTGTGGATGAGGGTAAGGGTGGGATGATATGGGAGAAGGGCATTGAAGCATGTTAATTGTCATGTGTCTAATCAATCGCCAGCCCAGGATTGATGCTCGGGGCTGGTGCAGCGAGATTTCCCGGGGGGGAGGGAGGAGGGAGGGGGGTTCTGGAGGGGAAGCATATGTAAACCCATGGTGATATCATGACAATGTATGGCAAAAACAATAAAAATAATAATAATAATAATAATAATAATAATAAAGAGAGTTTCACTCTGAAGCTGAAAGTTGGCTATTATTAGGTTACTCTATCTTTTTCTTTTTTCTTTCTTTTCTGGTGGTTTTGGGTCTTCGATGTGGCACACAGGTTTCTCCAGTTGTAGCACAAGAGGTTAGTTGCCCCTCTGTGTGTGGGGTCTTAGTTTCCCGACCAGGGACAGAACTCGTGTTTCCTGCATTGCAAGGCGGACTGTTAACCACTGGACCACCAGGGAAGTCCCTTACTGTTCTTATTTGATGGAGATGTCCAGTGTGGACTAGAAGACGATGGGTTTGTGGGCTGAGGGGACCACATTAAATCATTATTTCCAGTCTTTTTGGCAGAAGCCTCTTCACAATTCTGCGGTGTGTGTGTGCAACAGACACAGTTTTTTTTAAGAGATTTTTTTCCACCAGTGTTTTTATTTTCCCCTTTCATACATCAGAGCCTTCTAAAAATCCAAGTTCTGTAAAGGAAAAAACACTTTCCGACAAGCTGAATGTGCCTCCAGAAGAACCAGCATGGTTTCACAAGAGACTTTCAACAGTCTACACCAACATCTTCTGGGTTGCTGAATAGTTTGCCTTTCAGTTGACTTAAGAATACAGTGCTCTTAACCAAACCATGGCCCCAGTGGGGAAACCAATCAGACACCAGGCTTAAAACCCCAAAAGTAACATGAATGGCCTTCTGTGAATCCAAGGTAAAGGCCGGTGTTGTTAGAAATTACCCAACCTTCCAGGCAGATCTGTGTATATAGAAATTGATTAACACACCCCAGTCCGAATCCGCCTACATTTCAGGAAAACATGCTTGTCTGCGTCCACGTGGGCAGCTGATGTCTGAGGGCTACAGGGATTTTCAGCAAAGGTTAAATCTGTTTGGTAGGGGAGACATTAGCACTAAAGACCTCTGTAAGATATGGTTTTCAAAGTCAAATCTATCAGGAGTGGGGTTTGGGCGGAGGCAGGGCGGGGGGTGGAGTGGTGGCTTAACTGCAAATGTAATCAACAAGTGCAGCGCCAGCGGCCTCTCCGACAGGCAATGGATTTATTGGAATGCTTGAGCTCCCACAAGGGAAGAAATCATTTCCTGTGAATTCCAAGTCCTGCAGGTTATTGCAGTGTAGCCGTTTCCTCCCGTTGCTGAGCACCCTCTCTGATTATCTCTCCAAGGTCTGCATGCCTCCGCCGCTGCGCAGCAGTGGACAGCCCTCGTCCGTTTCCATGAAAACACAGAGCAGGAGACACTTGTACCTGTGTCCTGGACCAAGAGATTTCCACTCAGAAAACACATTGGCCTCTAGAACTCCAGTGCTATTTGAAAACAGATACTTCAGTTTTCAAGAGTTCTCTTGCGAAACGTCCAGCTATGTCAGGATTGAAGTCATGCCTTATCACGAGATGGAAAAAAAAGTCCTTGAAGGTTAGGAGAGGTGAATTTACGTCAACTTCCTTAGATGTATTTTCCTTGCCCAGCTCTGGAAACACTTTGACACTCGGAAATCAGGACTATTTGAGACATTGTGGAATCAGGGAGTCAGATGGCTTGTTTCTATCACAAACCTTCCACCTCTAGCTGTGTACCTTGGGCAAGTTTCTTGACTTCTCTGAGTCTCAGTCTTCTCATTTGTAAAATAAAGAAATTTTTTAAAAAACCTGGACTTCTAGGGCTGTTATAAGGATAAAATGATACAATGTATATGAGGCCTGGCATAGAAGAAGCAGTCAGTAACAGTCTTCCTTGATGTGAAGTCAAAGTGAGTAAGGAATTTAATATCAAAAGAGAGTATGGAAACTAAAAGCCATCATTTGTAACTTGTTGAATGGTGTGTTAAAGTACATCACCTCCCTAACTAGTGGCTTTCTTTTTCCAAATATTTTTTTAGTATTCTTCTTATTTTTAATTGGAGGATGATTACTTTACAATGTTGTGTTGGTTTCTGCCATACAACAACACAAATCAGCCATAAGTATACATGTGTTCCTTCCCTCTTGAACCTCCCTCACCCAATCCCACCCTACAGGTCATCACAGAGCACCGTGTTGAGCTCCCTGTTTGCACAGCAACTCCCACTAGCAATCTATTTTACTTGTGGTTCAGTTCAGTTGCTCAGTTGTGTCCAACTCTTTGCAATCCCATGGACTGCAGCACGCCAGGCCTCCCTGTCCATCAACAACTCCTGGAGCTTGCTCAAACCCATGTCCATAGAGTTGGTGATGCCGTCCAACCATCTCATCCTCTGTTGGCCCCTTCTCCTCCTACCTTTAATCTTTCCCAGCATCAGGGTCTTTTCCAATGAGTCAGCTCTTCGCAATCAAGTGGCCAAATATTGGAGTTTCAGCTTCAACATCAGTCCTTCTAATGAACACTCAAGACTGATCTTCTTTAGGATGGACTAGCTGGATCTCCTTGCAGTCCAAGGAACTCTCAAGAGTCTTCTTCAACACCACAGTTCAAAAGCATAAATTCTTTGGCACTCAGCTTTCTTTATGGTCCAACTCTCATATCCACACATAACTACTGGAAAAACCAGAGCTTTGTCTAGACAGACCTTGGTCGGCAAAGTAATGTCTCTGCTTTTTAATATGCTGTTTAGGTTGGTCATAGCTTTTCTTCCAAGGAGCAAGTGCCTTTTAATTTCACGGCTGCAGTCAACGATCTGCAGTGATTTTGGAGCCCAAGAAAATAAAGTCTGTCACTGTTTCCACTGTTTCCCCATCTATTTGCCATGAAGTGGTGGGACCAGAAGCCATGATCTTAGTTTTCTGAATGCTGAGTTTTAAGTTTTTCACTCTCCTCTTTCAGTTCCTCTTTACTTTCTGCCATAAGGGTGGTGTCATCTGCATATCTGAGGTTATTGATATTTCTCCTGGCAATCTTGATTCTAGCTTGTGCTTCATGCAGCCCAGCATTTCATATGATGTACTCTGGATATAAATTAAATAAGTAGGGTGACAATATACAGCTTTGACATACTCCTTTTCCTATATGGAACCAGTGTGTTGTTCCATGTCCAGTTCTAACTGTTGCTTTTTGACCTGCATATAGATGTCTCAGGAAGCAGCTAAGGTGGTCTGGTATTCCCTTCTCTTTAAGAATGTTTCACAGTTTGTTGTGATCCACACAGTCAAAGGCTTTGGCATAGTCAATAAAGCAGAAGTAGATTTTTTTTTTAACTCTCTTGCTTTTTCAATGACCCTATGGATGTTGTCAATTTGATCTCTGGTTCCTCTGCCTCTTCTAAATCCAGCTTGAACATCTGGATGTTCTCATTTCATGAACCACTGGCTTCCCTTGGAGAATTTATCTTTATAGTATACTCTAATTAATACTACCCTCCTGCTTCCTCTGAAATGCATAGAGTTTATGGTCTATGAGAAATAATTTTAAGGTGCAGTACACATATACAATGGAATACAACTCAGCCTTAAAAAGAATGAAATGATGCCATTTGCAGCAACATGGATGCAACTAGAGATTATCATACTAAGTTAAGCAGGTAGAAAGAGAAAACAAAACACCATAGGATATCACTTGTATATGGAATCTAAAACATGGCACAAATGAACCTATGTACAAAATAAAAACAGACCCATAGACATAAAGAATAGACTTTCAGTTGCCACACGGGCAACCAAGGGAAAGAGAGGGATGGGACTGGGGGTTTGGTGTTGATAGGTGTAAAGGATTTCATTTACAATGGACAAACAATAAGGCCCTACTCTATAGCACAGGGACCTGTATCTAATCTCTTGGGATAAAGAATAATGGAAAAGAATATTTACAAAAAGAATATATTTGTGTATAACTGAGTTACATTGTTGTACAGCAGAGGTTGGTGCAACATTGTAAATCAATTATACTTCAATTAAAGAAAAGAAACAATTTAATATTTAATTATATCAAATCCTTACTTGTTCCTGTATTAACTGGGGTGGTGGTAGTTTAGTTGCCAAGTCATGTCCAACTCACTGCAATCCCTTGGACTATAGGCCATCAGGCTCCTCTGTCCATGGCATTTCCTGGGCAAGAATACTAGAGTGGGTTGCCATTTTCTTCTCCAGAGGATCTTGCTGACCCAGAGATCAAACCCAGCTCTCCTCTATTGCAGGAGATTTCTCTCCTGCATCGCAAGTGATTTATCTACCAACTGAGCCATTGTCTATCTAGCTAAATAAGTTCTTTGAGCACAAAGACCATTTTCTATATTCTAAACCCTTAACTGTCAACCTAACTTTCAGCAGAGAAGGTGTTCAACAGTAACTTTTATTAAATTAAGAATTATCAATTGGTGATTGATGTCATTTTATCACAATTACCATTTGCCTTGACATTAACCACATACACTGAGTGTTCACCGATGGGGCTCCATCCATGGCAATCTCTGATCAGGAGCTTCTCTCTCTCAACTCTACCTGTGACCTATACTTAACATGTGTTACCGCCCCAGCATCACCAACAGTGATGTTTCCACTTCCCCAGCACTGAATTGGTGCTTCTTTGAATTCAGGGCTTACAGGAAAGCTATATGGTTGTCAGACTAATGTATGTGATTTCTGCTTTAAGAAATAGGAAAAGCCAAAGCAGAACAGGTTATTCAGTCCCCACATAGATGCCTTGAGACTTCAAATAATATAATACATCTGTAGAATTCACAGAAGCAAGAAGCATGAGACTGTCAGCCCAGGAAACAAAGTAAGTATGGAGGAAGGGGGAGGTGCATGCATGTTGAATGAATGGACCTTCTATGCAGGGAAGAAGGTGAGCAAAAAACAAATGGGATTACATAAAATTGCACTACTCAAACATAATGCAGCTGAGTGACTATATATTTAGTGCTTCCCTGGTGGCTCAGACGATCAAGAATCTGCCTATAATGCAGGAGACCTGGGCTCAAACTTGGAAAAGTCCCCTGGAGAAGGGAATGGCAATCCACTCCTGTATTCTTGCCTAGAGAATTCCATGGACAGTGGAGCCTGGTGGACAACAGTCCATAGGGTTGCAAAGAGTTGGACACAACTACATGACTAACACAAACACTTACATATATATATATATGTATATATTGAGATCATCCTGTACATAATGCATTTATGAAATAACATGTAACTCAATTAATAATTTATCCTGTTTATGTCTATTTTACTTCTGCAAAAGTACTTTTAATTGCTATAGAGTATTCCATTCAATGGAGAAATTTCTACAAGATGTCCATTTTATGAAATTATTAGCCATCTTGAGCTACAAATATATAGCTAAAATTTTCATGTACCCTTTATTATATTAATATCCTCAGAAGTTTCTGGGAATGTAATTTCTGGTACCATCACTTCTTGCTCTCTTAACTCTTGTATGTTCCCTCTAGTCACTGGTCCATTTCTGACCTTCCTTGTTCTGTATGTCTTCCAAATCCACTCCTTGCCCCTGTCCTAATGTCTCAGGAGACAGATCTTCGTGAACTTCATTGATAAGCTCTGTGGACTTCTTGCTTTTGGTTGAGCTCAGTCACTGAGGCATGAAACAAGATCATAGGGATGGAAACAGGAAGGTAAAATGGGGGTAGATATTCCCTTGACACCTTTACCTGGAAGGTTGGCCAGAGGCTAACTGCATCCCTGAACTGAGCATCACAACATACATCAGCATCAGCTGCCTCAGACCTCTTATACCTTTCTCTCTCTAGGTCCTAGTAATGATTCCCTTCTCTTGCCTCATCAGGTTAAGGTATTAATAGTAACAGAGCCCACTATTAAGCAGCCCCACAGAACTGAGTTATCCTTTATAGTTTCCCCACTCCCTGTCCAAATCTTTGCAAGCAGTCCATTTATTAAAATCCAAAATTATCTAAATTGAGTTTGCCATCAGTTCAGTGTCACGCCTCCATCTGAACTATCCCGTCTACAGCCAAACTCCTTACATGAGTTGTCTTCAGTGATTGTCAATGCTCGCTCCCTTCTTTCTCAAGAAACACCCATCACTAACACAAAATAGCAATGCATCATACATTGCCAAATCCAAAGCCTAGGTTTGAGCCCCATCTTTCTTAGTCTATCAGCAGCACTTGGTCCAGTGAAACTGTCACTCATTCTTCAAATACTTTAGTCAGTTCATATCAGAGACATCATTTATAGTTCACCTTCCTTTTCTGGTTCCTCCTCATCTCTCTTAACCTGTAACATTAAAATTGTAAATGCCCCAGTCTGTGAATGTCTTCTCTATGTTTACTTTTTCTTGGTGATTTCCTGTAGTCCCATGGCTTTATCATTTCAATACCAACCACTTCCAAATTCATCTACATAGTCTATTACCTCTCCCCTAAATTCCAGAGTCATATATCTAACTGCTTACTCAACACATGGACATGGGGAGAGGGGAGAAGAGGGTGAGATGTTTGGAAAGAGTAACATGGAAACTTACATTACCATATATAAAATAGATAGCCAACAGGAATTTGCTGTATGGCTCAGCAAACTCAAACAAGGGCTCTGTATCAACCTAGAGAGGTGGGATGGGGAGGGAGATGGGGAGGAGGTTCAAAAGGGAGGGGATATATGTATACCTATGGCTGATTCATGTTGAGGTTTGACAGAAAACAACAAAATTCTGTAAAGCAATTATCTTTCAATAAAAAAATAAGTTTTAAAAAGTTAATTATCATATGCCTAATCAATTGCCAGCCCAGGATTGATGCTCGGGGCTGGTGCCTCGAGATTTCTCAGGGGGAGGGAAGAGGGAGGGAGGAGGGAGGGGGGCTCTGGAGGGGGAGCATATGTAAACCCATGGCGATATCATGTCATTGTATGGCAAAACTAATAAAAAAAAAGTTATCTGTACTTTCACACATACAATACCTAACCCTTGATCTTTTTTCCCCTGAAAATGTGTAGATGGCAACTGTCTGTCTAATTTTCAGACCCAAAACTTTGGTGCCATCTTTCCTTCTCTCATACCACTTCCACTCCATCAGTAAACCCTGTGGATTCTGACCATCAAAATGTACAGAAACCTACAACTCTCTCCAGTATGATTTCTCACCAAGGTGAGAGAGATGCCTCGGAACTGGTCTATTTTCACTCTTGTCGTCCCCTCCCCAACAGACACTTCTTAGAGCAACCAGATTATGTCATTTATCTGCTCAAAACCCTAGTGACCAATGTCTGTATTTGACCTGCAAAGCAGTAAATCAACTTGCCTCTGCACATTCCTGTCTATTCTTATCTCATATCTTTCTCCCCTTCACAGATTATTCTTGCTAGTTTTTCCACACACTTAGCTTACTCTCATCTCAGAGCTTTTGCATATATTATTCCTTCTTCCTAGAATGTTCCTGTAATATTTGTCTGCGAGATATTCACAGAGGTGGCTTTCTGAGTTTCTTTATGTCTCTGCTTAAGCATCATGCCATCAGAGAGCTTTTCCATAGGGACCTTGTTTTAAAATGCATGTAACTAAACCCCCTGCAACACTCCCTAAACCTGCTCCTGTTTTTACAGCAGTGGTCTCCACTTTCTGTATTTTATGTTCATTTTTGTTTCTTTGTAGCCTTTCCCTGGCCCCTAGGATTAAGCTCATTAACAGCAGAGATACGTTTGCTCTCTACTTTGTCCCTAGCACATAGAAATGCATTTAATGCATAAACAAATGAATGAAAAGATGTGTGCATTTCTTTTTAAATGTTTATGATGAAAGTTTAAAAACAAATACAAATTAGAGGAAATAGTTTAATGCATCTTCATTTATTCATTAGTGAACTTTGACAGTTATTAGTATAAGGTCATTTGGTTTTATTCTTCCCATTCCATTTCCCTTCACTCACTTCCTACTAGTTTTTTTTTTTTTGACTTTTTTTTTTTTTTTTTTTTTT
>ML663566.1:13532023-13549700 GCA_007570785.1 Antilocapra americana | reverse complement strand
AGACTTTTGGATGGCAGCCATTCTGACTGGTGTAAAGTGGTACCTCATTGTGGTTTTGATTTGCATTTCTCTGATAATGAGTGATGTTGAGCATCTTTTCATGTGTTTGTTAGCCATTTTTATATCTTCTTTGGAGAAATGTCTGTTAAGTTCTTTGGCCCACTTTTTAATTGGGTTGTGAAACTCTCTTTATTATTAAGAGGTTATTCTCATGCTTCTTGTTAACATTTTGAGGCCAGGTAGTCAGGCTGCACATTTAGACTTGAAGACGGAGTTTTCTCTACAGCTTTGGAGCCACTGTAGCCTGTCTCTCTTTATCTGCCCATTCCTTCCTCATAAGTCATTTCCTTTCACCTTCAGTTCAGTTCCTCAGTCATGTCCAAGTCTTTACAACCCCATGAACGGCAGCATATGACTACCGGAAAAACCATAGCCTTGACTAGATGGACCTTTGTTGACAAAGTAATGTCTCTGCTTTTTAATATGCTGTCTGCTGCTGCTCCTGCTGCTAAGTCGCTTCAGTCATGTCCAACTCTATGTGACCCTGTAGACAGCAGCCCACCAGGCTCCTACATCCATGGGATTTTCCAGGCAAGAGTCCTAGAGTGGAGTGCCATTGCCTTCTCTGAATATGCTATCTAGGTCGGTCATAACTTTCCTTACGAGGAGTAAGCATCTTTTAATTTCATGGCTGCAATCACCCTCTGCAGTGATTTTGGAGCCCCCCCCCAAAATAAAGTCTGTCACTGTTTCCACTGTTTCCCCATCTATTTGCCATGAAATGATGGGACCAGATGCCACGATCTTAGTTTTCTGAATGTTGAGCTTTAAGCCAACTATTTCACTCTCCTCTTTCACTTTCATTAAGAGGCTCTTTAGTACTTCTTCACTTTCTGCCATAGGGTGGTGTTATCTGTCATCTGAGGCTATTGATATTTCTCCCAGCAATCTTGATTCCAGCCTGTGCTTCCTCCAGCCCAGAGTTTCTCATGATGTACTCTGCATATAAGTTAAATAAGCAGGGTGACAATATACAGCCTTGACGTACTCCTTTACCTATTTGGAACCAGTCTGTTCCATGTTCAGACTGTTCCATGTCCTTTCACCTTACCTCTCTTGAAACACCTTTTTTTTCCATCTTCCTGTTCTTACCTTTTGCTTTCTTCCTCCTCCCCTTTCTTCATTCTTCCTTTATATGCCTTTCCTAGTTCCATTCTCCTGTCATCCCTTCTGGAACTCCCTTCTCTGAAAAAGAAATGATAAACCAATACCCTCAAAACAACTGGAATGTACATTGTAATGGAGAAATACAATGGCTTCCATTTTTTGACTGCATGCCTTCTGAGCAGGGCAGTTGTTTTTCAATCATTCAGTTTTGTCTGACTCTTTGAGACCCCATGGACTGCAGCATGCCAGCATGACTGTCTTCCACAGTCTCACGGAGTTTGCTCAGATTCTTGTCTATTGAGTTGTGATGCTATCTAATCATTTCATCCTCTGCCTCCCCCTTCACCTTTTGCCTTCACCTTCAGTCTTTCCTAGCTTTAGGGTCTTTTCCAGTGAGAGCAGGGCAGGCCCAAACCAATTCCAATCAGTTCCTGCTTTTAGACTGCTCTCCTAAAATTATGTACATAGAAATATATTGGAAACAATTTATACTATTGTTTTGGCTTCCTAAGTGGCTCAGTGGTAAAGAATCTTCTTTCCAATACACTAGCTGCAGGAGACCTGGGTTCAACCCCTGGGTTGGGAAGATTCCCTTGAGAAGAAAGTGGCAACCCACTCTGGTATTCTTGCCTGGGAAAATCCTATGCACAAAGGAGCCTGGTGGGCTATGGTTTATGGGGTTGCAAAGAACTGGACATGACTGAGCTACTGAACGTGCACTCATGGATCATTAGCTCTACATAATTTTAGGAGCTGAATTGGTAGAAGTCACATCTTCATAGATAGGAAACCTATGTACAGAATGGTAATGACTGAAAATCAGACAAAGCCATAAGAATCAAGTAATCAACAAAACACTCTTCATTTCCCTTTATATTTAGGACATTGTAGTAAGCAAGACGGGAACACATCGACTGATGTATTGTTCTCAGTTTCAAGTAGCTTATGATCATGTTTGGGATGACAGGAAATTTATAAATGAAAAAATAGCTAGAATTAACTTGAGTTAGTATTCATGGTTATTATTGTTCGGTTGTTATTTTTCAGTTGCTAAGTCATGTCTAACTCTTTGCAACCCCATGGACTGCACCACACCAGGCTCCTCTGTCCTTCACTATCTCCTGGAGTTTGCTTAAACTCCTATCTATTGAGTTGGTGATGCTATCTAATCATCTCATCCCTCGCTGCCTGCTTCTTCTTTTGCCTTTAGTCTTTCCCAGCATCAGGGTTTTTTCCTAGTGATCATCAGAGCTCTTCACATCAGGTGGCCAAAGTACTGGAGCTTCAGCTTCAGCATCAGTCCTTCTAATGAATATTCAGGGTTGATTTCCTTTAGGATTGACTCGTTTGATCTTGCAGTCCACAAGGACTCTCAAGAGTCTTCTCCAACACAACATTCAAAAGCATCAGTTCTTCAGTGCCCAGCCTTCTTTATGGTCCAGCTTTCACATCCGTACATGACTACAGCAAAAATCTTAGCTTTGACTATACAGAGCTTTGTTGTCTGCTTTTTAATATGCTGTCTAGGTTTGTCATAGGTTTCCTTCCAAGGAGCAAACGACCTTTAATTTCATGGCTGCAGTTCCTAACTGGAGTGATTTTGGAGCCCAAGAAAATAAAATATGTCATTGCCTCCACTTTTTCCCCTTGCATTTGCCATAAAGTGATGGGACCAGATGCCATGATCTTAATTTTTTGAATGTTGAGTTTTAAGACAGCTTTTTCACCTTCATCAAGAAGCTCTTTAGAGCCTTTTCAAAATTGTGCCATTCATATTCATGGAGCACTTACTAATTGTCAGCTGTGGTGGTGAGCTCTTTCTACATGTTCTGTTCTGTAGTCCTTAGAATAATTCTGTAATGTATGCTGCATACCATAATGATCTGAATTGCATAGATGAGGAAACTGAGACTTAGAGATGAAGTAATTTACTCAAGGCTTCACAGATAGCCCATGGTAAGGCTGGGAGGTGAACTGCTAAATGTCAGCAAATGTTAAGTAACAAATGAATGGGACAGAAGAATCTCCTTGGAGTTCAGAGCTGGAAAATCACTGTGTATTTGGGAGTGCTGTGAAAAGATAGCATCTCAGGACTGAAGTAGACCTTCAAGATCTGAATCTCCACTTTAACGTCACACTTGGGGAAACTGGGACCTAAAGACAGGGATAACCTGCCAAAAGAGATGGCATGTGAATGGCACGTGTAGGATGAGTGGGAGTTTGGACTGTCTAGACAGACAGCAGGTGGCATTCCAGGGAGGGAAATGAGAATGATGGTCTACTGAGTCATATTCCACTTTTGATATTGTTTTTCCTTCACAAAGAACCTTTATTCAGTATCTGGGAGGAGAGAGGAGTGTAATTCCCAGGACAGGGGTTTGGGGAATGAAGAAGAAGAGGAGCTTTTGTAACTTATCATCTCCCAGTATCTGAGAGTTAGCTCCTCATTGGGACTCCTGGTAAAAAAGTAGTTGCCATTGCTCCTGTCTATTGGATGAAGTCCCTTGGTTGTCAAAAGGTATAAGCAAGAATGGGAAAGCAAAACTGAAATAAGGGATGGCAGAAAGAAAAATGCAGTAGAGGAATATGTCAACATTTAACTTACAGCTTTGAAGCTGCAAAAAACCAAGCTTGCAGCACAGCCTGCTGTAGTTTCTTTACTCTGTGTCATCCTCGAACAGAGCACAGTTTTATATAGAATGTTTGCTGCAAAACTAGACACAAATAGTTCCGAGGATTAACTTTGAATTTCCTGGATTTGGTGGGCATAAATCAGGGCCTTCATGCTATTTTAACACTTTTTAAAAACAAGGTCCTTCTGAATAAATGGCGAAACTGGGTCAAGAAATGCTTTATTCATTAATAAGTAAAATCTAGAACTTGGAGTAATGCTCCCTAATTATGAAATGGGCAGCACTCTGTACTGTTTTCTGATTGGCTGACATCAGTTTGAATGCAAAGCTTTATTTCACTTAGAGTCCTGGCATACTTCACACATTAAAATTCTAAGCTGTCTAAGTAGGTGTGAAACTAATTTTGTGTTTATTTTTTAAAACCCACCTATGATCATTTAGGACCATCCACTTCACTTTGGGAGGGCAGCACCCGGTTGTAGGTGGGCCCTGGGAGACAATAAAGGAGAGGATAATTTCTTAAAAGCTTTAAACCAGAATATTTATAGTTTCCTGGAATAGTTGTAACTACTTATCCATTTTTCCAGCCACAACTTCTCTTAATAAGAAGGGCTTTGAAAAACCTGCTAAATCTGGGCATAAAAGGAAACAGAAGTTTTCCTAGAGCAGTGGAATTTTTTAAAGTCACATAGTAACCTTATTGATGAAATCAGGAAGAGAGCACTTTCAGATCAGACTTAAGGGAGGTTATTTACAAAACATGGGATTTTTCTGAGCACCCCAGGCGCATTCTGTGAGATTTCCTGCAACATGAAGATACCTACCATCCCTGGCTTTTAATCAGGCCAGACTGGCTCACAGACCCTTCTTCGGGGGTGGGGGGGGGGATGTTAAATGTGCTACCAACAATCTGATTCATTCAGAATCACTAGGAAAACTATTCATAGAGGTCATCTGGCACTTTAAAAAAGGAAACAAAGCCTCCAAAACTTAAGTTCATTAGCAGTTAAATTTTTTTAAGGTATATCTATTTTTTCTGCTTGGACATGGTGTATCTCACTTGAATTAGTCTTCTCATAGAAACACTTTCTTGTTTATGAATATCTGTCCTAATAAAAAGTCATCCTAAAATTTAGTGCCCTTTTGGGCTAAATTTGATCAGCTTATGAATTTGGGACAATTTGATCAAATGTACATTTTGGAAAAATCATATTTACACTGATCATTATTCATAATAGATGGTTTTGTACCTTTAGCCCCAGAGATTTTAACTGTTTTGTTGCAAAGGAAGGACCCTAACTCAAATTTTGCTCCTTGGAAGGTCTGTGACCATGAGTAATGGTTCCCCCTCTAATCCTCCTCTTCCTTTAAAAATTAATTAAATACTGAGTAAAATAATCCAGAATGTTGTGGAATATTGTAGAATAAAGTCTCTGTCTTCAGAATGGTGGGCCTCTCCTCTAGAAGCCCCATCCCCTCTCAGTTGGGTCCTTTGAACAGAACATGGGTAAGGCAAAGTTTGGGTGTGGTTCATGCCTTCCTGGGGTTTCCCTGGTGGCTCAGCAGTCAAGAATCCACCTGTGAATGCAGGAGACCCATATTTGATCCCTGGGTTAAGAAGATCCCCTGGAGAAGGAAATGGCAACCCACTCCAGAATTCTTGCCTAGACAATCCCATGGACAGAGTAGGTTGATGGGCTACAGCCTATAGGGTCACAGGAGTCAGACACAATTTAGCAAATAAACCACCATCACCACCATGCCTTCGCCACTTTGAACTCACACTGTCAGCCTGACCGGTTTCCCAACTGTGGTTCATTAGTCCTATAATCCCGCGGTGAAGCTGGGAGACTGTCACCACTAAGAAGTTTCTGTGGAACATCCTTTCTGCTATTGACCCATCAGAGGCATCAGCTTTGATCACAGAGGGCACTCGTCTTTGCTCAATAATGAGATCAATCTTACAGTGAGGAGGTGCTATTAAATGGAACTTGCTTGTATGTTCCAACATTTACTTTATGCAGCTTATTGCTGAGCATTCTGGAAAATGCAAAGATGTGTAAGATGAAAGGTCTTCCTTCAGAAAGGTTCAAGAACAGTAGATGAGATGGTGCATGAACACTGGTAACTGAGAGAAAAGGCTATAAAAATCACATTTTTAGCATGAACAAAAAAGCTGTAAGTTTAGGAAGGTTCAGTTCGGCTAAAGAAAGTTTCCTAGAATACTGTAAGTTATGTTTTCCTTTATTAAACACCTTTTATCTAACAGACATTGTAGAATCACTTTACACATGTTATTTCATCTGACAGCAACTGGAGGAAGCAGGGATTATTATTCTCATGTTGGCAAATGAGGAAGCTGATGAGTGACCAATTGAAGAGATATACTCAAAGCACATGTGTGGCAAGGGTAGGATTTGAATATTTGAATATCCATATATCTGTATCCAGAGCCTATGTTCTTTTATTAAAATATTTATTTATTTATGGTGCTGAGTCTTCGTTGCTGCATGCAAGCTTCTAGTAGTTGCGGAGAGCAAGAGGTCACTCTCTAGCTGTGTTGCGAGGGCTTCTCATTGCAGTGGCTTCTCTTGCTGTGGAGTACAGCCTCTAGGGCACTTGGGCTTCCGTAGCTGCGGCTCATCAGCTCCTGGGCTCTAGAGTGCTGGCTCAGTAGTCGTGGTTCTCTGGCTTAGTTGCTCCATGGCATGTGGGATCTTACCAGATCAGGGATCGAACCCATGTTTCCTACATTGGCAAGTGGATTCTTTACCACTGAGCCACTAGGGAAGCTCCAAGGCCTATATTCTTAATCACAAATGAATTCCCTTCTTTTACATCCCAGTTTTTGACTAATCCCTCTAGTCTGGATAGTGGTCTTGTTCCTCTTGTTTCCCCCTGTAATATCCTTCTAAGAACCAGCCTGCAAGAGTACCCACACGAAAGGTCAGATCGCCCAGAGTTCAGGGGAGACCAGAAGTAAGAGAGGGCACTGAGCTGATTCCTGATAGGAGAGAAGAGATGGCTGGGGTGCGCTCAGTGAGGGTGACAGATAAAGACATGAGAATGATAAATATCAAAGGAACCAAGTAGAAATTTAGACTTCCTTGAGGCTCAGATGGTAAAGAATCTGCTTGCAATCTAGGAGATCTGAGTTTGATCCTTGGTTCAGGACGATCCCCTGGAGAAGGAAATGGCAACCCACTCCAGTATTCTTGCCTGGAGAATCCCATGGATGGAGGAGCCTGGTGGGCTACAGTCCATGGGGTCACAAGAGTCAGACACGACTAAGCAAATAACACACATGTGTGTGACAAGAAGGATGTTGATGGATATCTCCATTATAATGGGACCCGATCTCCCAGTTACCCTCAGAGGCCTTTAGAACATAGGTCTCGTTTCTCACAACCAATCCTTGACGATTACAGCCATAGAAATGACATGAGGAAGGCAGTGCTGTTTATCCTAAGTATCAAAGGGTTGCCGCTTCACATACTTTGCTGGCTGGGTGTCAGGGTCTCCTCAGGTCCTGACACCTGCACGGACCACAGTGGCACACACCATCCTCAGGAATGACCTGGGCCCTGTATTTGTTGGGATGAGGAGATGTAAAGAGTCATTTGAACACAAATGATCTGTATTTGAACCTCAGCCTTACAATTTAGTGGCTATCCAAACCTGAACATTTTTCATGTGTAAAATAATATTTTTACCTAAATTTTAGGTTTGTTGCAAAAAATAAAGGGGATAAGGGATGTGAAACATATAAATTGCAAAGGCTTGTCTAGAGGTTCCTACTTGAGTTCTGCCTTCCTAGGTACTTTCTTATCCACTCTTCTGGGTTCTAACTAGTGAAAAAGAAATGTTAGGAACAAGAGGAGGATTAACAATATTGATGGGGGTCCAATTATTCTCAATGTCGTGGCTCCCAACTAAAGTTGCATTAAAGCATAATGGCGTGGAACTGAGGCCAAATGGGTGAGCCTAACATGGACCCCCCAAAACTCAACCTTGGGACACATCTGCAAGGAGAGTCGGATTCTGCAAATCAGGCTCTGGCCAGTGGCACGAGGGACATTTTTCTATCTCTCCAACTCTAGAGAAGGCAGACCCAGGGCTGTGACTAGAATGCTCTTTTCATGAGAGGAGGAAATGGAGAAGCCACTCATACTGTTTGTTCCATGTGGCTGACAGCTGTGAGAAAGACAGGGTGGAGTCTCTTCTTGCTTTAAGACAAAGCAGTGCCCCCCGACACTGAGGAGAGTGAGCCCTGCAATGGAAACACTGGTTCTCTTTTAGAGATGATCAACAGAGACAGTTTCCCATGTCGCCTATTTCGATGTGGTGAGTGCGGCCTCCCCTGGAGACTGTTTCTGAGTTTTAGTTGTTTCAAGAAGCATTGGATTCCTTTGAGAATCTGATTAAAATTTATGAAAATTACCTGAGATAAAATACATTAAAATTCTTTTAAGGCTAATATTTTCATATAACTTCAGCAGTACATCAACTGCATCCATGGACTCTAGTTTTTAAGTTACATTTCATATTCTGAGACTGTGTAACTCGGTCATTATGACTTTTCCTTTTCTTGAAGTAAAGTTAGGGTCTCCTATTAAAAATAGTATCTGTTTTTAAAAAACTAAGGTGAAATAAAAACTTGTTTTTAAGCTAGTTTAATTCCTAACGTATCTATTAATTTAGATTTTTTCTTGAATTACTAAGGGGTTTTGTTTTGTTCATCCTGGCAAGTTTTGGCCTACATAAAAGAATATTAAATTTTTTCACTTTTAAAGTTGCTTATTATTGTGTTACTTAGATTGATTATTTAAATTATTTAAACTCTAATACCTTACTTAGAGAGTAAATATCTATCCATTTTAGTTAACTGAACATTATAACAGAGATTTAGTTTGAGGACAGGTTTCGATCTGAGTCATTATTTTATTCTTCAAACTGAGGGTTACATAGCAACTAGCTTTCTGAAACTTTGGAAGATGATGACCATCTTCTCCCTTTTGACCTCCTGCCTTCCTTTTCTACTCTGAACATCATCTCTAAACATCCAGAATGCAGCCCAGGCAATGACTATAGGTGTGACCCTTGGTGTGTGCATGCTCAGTTATGTCTGACTCTTTGAGACCCAACAGACTATAGCCTGCCAGGCTTCTCTATCCATGGAATTTTCCAGGCAAGAATGCTGGAGTGGGTTGCCATTTCCTTCTCCAGGGGATCTTCCCGTGGGATGGAACCCACATTTCTGGCGGATTCTTGACTACTTGAGCCACCTGGGAAGCCCTGACCCTTGTGAAATATATTGAATTGAAGGTAATCTTATATACCGCAGTCCACTCTCCATCTGTCAGTGTTTCTCCTGAACAGGCTTTTCCATCCCAATTTACCAGGACATCTACCTTGTCAATGTCCTTGCCCATCCAGCCCCTGACACACACAGACACATCCAGCTTCCCTGTCAGAATCCATTCGCCTGAACTGTGGCTACTCTTCACCCACAAGTAAACAATCCCCTCATAGCCTAATTCTTCCATCTTTCAAAATGGAGAATTCCAGAAGCGATCTCGATTTTCACACTGTGTATTCCAAAGGTCCATGCTTGAAAAAAAAAGAACAGGAGGGATATCCCCTCCATCCAGTGGTTAGGACTCTGGGCTTCCACTGCAGGGGGCATGGGTTAGATCCCAGGTCAGGAAACTAGGATCCCACATGCTGTGTGTCCAAAAAATGTTTTCTCATTCAAGGCAGAATTTGAGGCTCTACCTCTAGAGAAACAGCCTGATTGCCCTTTAAAATGAGGACTTAACCAGTAATTCTAGAGAATAACATTTTACAAGGAAATAAAAATTGGGGAGAATGGTCTCTCCATTATAAAAATGCATTTCTAAGCATATCATTTTGTGGGTGCATTAAGGAGCAGTAAGATTCATAGATGGGCTTCTCTGGTGGCTCAGAGGTGAAAGCGTCTGCCTGCAATGTGGGAGACCTGGGTTCGATCCCTGGGTCCTAGATAAATTCTAGGATAAAAATTAGATGTTAAAATATAAATAATTTCTTTTCTCTGATGATTTTTTTTAAATGAAACTTTAAGTAATTATTCATTTAAAGACCAGTTTCACACTGGATTATTTTCCAAGTAAAATTCTAGAAATCAAGATAGGTGAGCCGCTCTGGGATCTAGTTCAGGTTAACGGCTGCCTCATAGCAGCCAACTGAACCTCATTTTGACGTCCATCCATCACACTTTTGATGACATCCCATTACATATCTAAGCTGCTTAGGTGCCAAAAAAAACCGATGAACTCTGAGGAATTTTTAAGGTAATGTACAATCACGTCCAGCACTTCAAATAAATGCAAAATTTACAAAATGTTGTCAGCTTTAGAGTCAAAACCAATGAAAATCCTTAAAATGATCATTTTTTCTTTTGGTGACAATCTAAAACAAGTTCATGTTGTTTAGCTGCTGCTACTAAATGTTTAGTGAATACCACTTTGGTATTCTGGTATCATTTTACTTGTATTTTGCACACGTTTTTAATGTGAGACATTAGTTTAAATTTAATTATCAGTGTCATAGCAAATAAAGTTGATAAATGCGTACTGATAATGAGGGGATTCTTCTGAAGCTGACAGATGAGAAGATTTGTTTCTTGTCTTTCTAGCTCTGGATCTAGAAAATATTTCCTATGAGATTGGAAGACATTCTTCTTTCAGAAAATGGTGACAATCTTGATGAAGTAAAGAGTTGAGATTAATGAAGACTAGTTAATACAGACTGTGTTTTCTGCACTTACAAATTTATTTACAAGCAAATCTTCAGTCCACATTGGTAAATTTTTTTCTATTTTTTTCCCTCTGACTATCCTATGAACAACATATCTAGTTGAAAGATGAAAATTTTAAATAGGCTATGTTTCCTTTTGTCTTTATATTTACCATCCAAATTTGTTTAAGTTTAAAATAGATTCTTTTAATATTAGATAACAATAATAAAATGATTATAATTGCTTTGTTTCATTTGTTTATTTTACAAAGATTTTTCTAATTCAACTCTATGGAGTAGATATCATTTTTGTTTTATAGATAAGGAAACAGAATATTAGTCTTCGGCCTATTTTTTATATTGATTTGTCAATATTTTTTTTACTGCTTCACAAGAGTGCTTTGTATATCCTTTTACCATATATATGTACATATATATGTGTATATACATTTAAAAATTCAAGAATATGTAAACTACAAATAGTCTATAAACAAAAGTTATATACATACACAAACACAAAGTAAGAAAAAAAACTTATAGACAACTTGATTATAAAATTTTTGGCAACTTGTATGAAATGGAGAAATTTCTTAAAAATAAGTTTACCAATACTGACACGAGAAACAGAAAAATCTAAATAGTCCTATATCTATTAACATAATTAAATTCTTAATTTAAAACTTACCCAGAAGAAAGCTAGAGGCCCAGAATGGTATCACCAAGGAAAGACACACTGATACATTGGGTATCATTAAAATTAAGAACTTCTATTTATTAATGATACCATAAAGAAGATATTGTGTGTGTGTATATATATATGTATATATATATATACACATATATATATATACACAATATCTTCTATATATACATATATTTTGATATATCTTTTATGTATATATATATAGTATATGTATAACATATATATACACACATTCATGTGCCTTTATCTCCTTTTACCCTCTCCATCTTTATTTCAGGCCTGTGTTAGCTAAGACACTATTTTTCATTATTAATATTTTTAACAATGACATTCTCATCTGAAACTATATCTTCTATGCTTTATCTATAAGTTGATCCCCAAACTGAAAAGTAATGAAGAATACTCATAATGTAACATGTATATATTTTTACCTGAAGTACTAATTAGTAATATTTGATGCATAGGAAAAGAAATAATAACTCTACACTGCTAAATGAATATCAGTGCCAAAAAGATTCTTTGAGTTATTGCTGCTTGTATTTCATACCATCATTTATATGGTTTTCTTATTTTAGTTTTCTACATGTTTGAATTATAGCTTGGTCATTGAGCTCTTTTCCCCCTAAGGTTTTCAATTGTCTTTATTCTTACTGACATAAGAAACATATTTATTAATATACCATTTCACTAAGAAGTTTAAACTTCTCCGTGTGGTACATATACATAATGGAGTAATGACTCAGCAACTAAAAAGAAAGAAAGAATGCCATTTGCAGCAACATGGATGGACCTAAAGATTGTCATATTGAGTGAAGTAAGTTAGACAGAGGAGGAGAAATATTGTATGACATCCCTGATACATGAAATCTAAAACAGCAATGGTACCAATGAACTTACAAAAGAGACTCACATACTAAGAGAACAAACTTATGGTTTCTGGGGAGAAGGGATAGTTAGGGAGTTTCTGATGGACATGCATACACTGCTATATTCAAAATGATTAACTAACAAGGGTCTATTGAATAATGCATGGAGCTCTGCTCAGTGTGATGTGGCAGCCTGCATGGGAGGGGAGTTTGAAGAAGAATGGATATACCTATATATATGGTTGGGTCCCTTCACTGTTCACCTGAAACTATCACAGCATTGTTGATTGGCTATATCCCAATACAAAATAAAAAGTTTAAAAACAGAAGTTTAAACTGCTCAATCATGTCACTTGTCTTGAAGTTATTCTTTACATTCTGGCTACTTGGAGTTTTGACTTCCTTGTCTGATTTAGTCTAACTCATTTTTGGACTTTCCATAGAAATCCCAGGATTTATTTTCATTACACTGCTGAATTAAATCTTCTATCAGTTCAGTTCAGTCGCTCAGTCGTGTCTGACTCTTTGCGACCCATGGACCGCAGCATGCCAGGCCTCCCTGTCCATCACCAACTCCTGGAGTTTACCCAAACTCATATCTATTGAGTCAGTGATGTCATCCAACCATCTCATCCTCTGTCGTCCCCTTCTCCTCCCGCCCTCAATCTTTCCCAGCATCGGGGTCTTTTCAAATGATCAGCTCTTCACATCAGGTGGCCAAAGTATTCGAGTTTCAGCTTCAACACCAGTCCTTCCAATGAACACTCAGGACCAATCTCCTTTAGGAGGGTCTTCTATGTCTTGAGACATATTTCTTTCTTAAGATAGATATCATCTTGGCAACAGTTTACACTTTTCTGGAGAACATCTTTAATAGATTTTTTTCCCCAGAAACATTCATGGAAGTTAGCCTTTTCAGGCTTTGTATATTGTGGTTTTCTCCAGGTGGGCAGGATCAATACCCCGCTCAAAATAGTCTAAATTTGAGACTGATGACATCATGCACTCACCTGGGGAGGGGTGTTGAAAATTATTGTTCACATAACGAGGCTTTCTGGGAAGATGGCATGGCAGGTACCCAAGCCAGTCAGAAGTGGCTTGAGTGAGAGGAAGGACAAGTGACTTTGGCTTTAGTTGTGGTTAGAGGTGCTAAAAGGCTACAGTGAGCATTTGAGTCCCTTGCTAGTATATGGAAGATATTCTTTTAGTCCTTTTTAGAGGTTTGCCAAGATGTAGGGCAGAAAGAACTGAGTGGAGACTGAAAACTGTCAGGGGTAAAATGTCAAGAATGGAGTCAGATTCTTATTACATCTTTGTGCTCATATGTGTGTTCATTTGCTTCAGTTGTTTTTGACTCTTTTCGACCCTGTGGACTGCAGCCAACTAGGCTCTCTGTCCATGGGTTTTTCAGGCAAGAATACTGGAGTGGGTTGCCATTTCCTCCTCCAGGGGATCTTCCAAACCCAGGGATCAAACCCGTGTCTCCTGTGTCTCCTGCATTGCAGGTGGATTCTTTACCCCTCAGCCACCTGGGAAACCCTATTGCATCCTTATTACAGTCTTACTGCATGATTAAAATAATAGTTCACCTGAATGTACAACATTACTTTGAAAATTGTTTGCCTATAAAACTTTAACGACATTGCTAAATTTTCTACTAATCTCTTCTGTTGATGATAAAAAGTCTGATGACAGTTCTTTTGTAGGAGAAACCCTTAGATTTTCTTTCTGGGTTCTTATTAGATCTACCAATATTCTTAGAATCCTAAAACTTCCAAGGTATAGTTATTTTTTCCATTCATTTTGTTGGTCATTTGTGAATTCCTTTTAATTTGAACTGAACTCCAGAGGAAAAATGGATTTCTTTCAGTTTCTTTGATTGTATTCTCCCATTTGTTTTTTCCCTTTGGAGATGTTATTGAACCAGATTTCATGCCTACTAGATTTATCTGCCATTTCTGTGAACTTTTCTCTTAAATTTTATATCTTTGTTTATTTGTTTTGCAATCATAGAAACTGATTTTACTCTATCCTTTTCTTTTTGTTTTTTTTTGGCCACATCAAGCAGCTTGTAGGAATTTAGTTCCTTGGCTGGAGATTGAACCTGGGCCACTGCAGTGAAGGTGCTGAGTTCTAATCATTGGACTGCCTCTAACCTTTCTATTATTATTATATTTTTAAAATTTCATAATACTGTATGGAAATCAAGAGAATTCTTTCAAGTTCTCTGGTTGTTCCTTTTTCGTAGCAACCTGTTCCTGTTTTTATGGATGAACTACTTTATAAATCTCTTTAAGGGTATTTTATTAGTTATCAGTAGAAGTGAGTAGTAGAAAATCCAACTATAGTAGCTTAAAAAACAAAGGTTTAAATATCACTATCCAGAATTGGGTCACATGGCTACCACAGACAGGCCATAAACGAGGAAAATTCTTGAGTTTACCTGATTACCAAAGCTGGTTCCCTCTTTAATTAGACAAATGATTATCTATCTCTCCTCTTTTATTCATCTCTTAGAGCAGAAATCCGGGGATAGGCAGCCTGGGGTTGATCCGGTAAAGAAGGTCTCTTCCTCTTGGGGCTCTGCCATCTTTAGTACATTGGTCTCTTTGCTTGTGCTTTTTTTACATTTTCATGGTCATAAGAGAGCCCTACTGCATTTTTTTGGCATCTTGTAAGAATATGCAAAGGAGGAAAAGATAAAAGCAAAAGGTTGAATTGAATTTGTATCATTTCTATGTCTAAAGATAACTATACATATTTTAAAAGCTTTCCTGAAAGTCCTATCCAGTAACTTCTGTTTAAATATCACTAGGTTGGGAAGATCCCCTGGAGAAGGGCATGACAACCCATTCCAGTATTGTTGCTTGGAGAATCCCCATGGACAGAGGAGCCTGGCAGACTCTATCGTCCTTGGGGTTACAAAAGAGGTGGACATGACTGAGCAACTAAGCACAGCACAGCATCAAGAAATGAGTAGTAGAAAAATCCAACTATAGTAGCTTAAAGAAAAAAAAAGTTTAAGTATCACTATCCAGAATTGGGCCACATGCCTACCACAGACCAGTCATTGGAAAATGTGTAAAGACAAGGAGTTGTGAATAGGATTGGGTTGGTTAATTAATGTTATCCACAAAAGCTACTAACTGGAATGTTAATAACTGTTTTTTTTAAATTTCCTCATTTATTCTATTGCTATTTCTCAAATAAATAGTCATACATGGGGCAAAGAGTCGGACACGACTGAACAACTCAACTGAACTGGGGCTACTGGGCACTAAAAGAACTAGATTATTAGGTTTGCTTTCAAATGATTTCTCTCTTTTCCTATATTTACCGTGTATGCTAAAGTTAGTATTTTTCAAGTTCTGTCACCAGTTTTTTCAAGCAATCAGCTTGAAAACTTTGTTATACTACTTTTTTAACTTAAATGTGGGTTCATGGCAGTCACAATTCCCTCAGTCACATATGAAGAAAATTCTTGATTTTGCCGGATTACTAGAGTTGGCATCCTCTTTAATTAGATAATTGTCTACCATGTGCCCTCTCCACTCTTCACCGTGGACATGTGCTCTTGGTTCTTACATGATCCTGGATCTTTGCCAGCAAGTTTGAAATGAACCAGAACCGTTCATTTCCCAAAGTTTGCAAAACGTTTAGCTTACATTTGTTTTCATTATTTTTCTTTTCTAGTGGGCTTCTGGGAAGAGTGTACTTGGGGTTTTGGATTTGGAGGAAAAGAGAGGAAGGAGAAATAAAAAGATTATGGAATTGGACCAAAAGAGTAAGAAGACTAAAAATTCTTATTGTAAGTTTTGCCTTCTTTAATTAGTATAGTTTTCAAGTATAGTTATTGATTTGGTTTTTATTAGCCCTGATTTTCATTAGTTCATAAAATCTACAGAAATAAATTTTTAAAAAATTGTGTTAGGAAGATACTGAGTCAACCCCATACTAATATAAGAAGGCAGCAATGTAAGTAGATGGAGTGTGGAAAGAGGGGAGATGCTGGTTGTAAGAGAAGCAGCACCAACAGTTTTGTTTGAGGTTTTGCTAAAAGGCGGGAGGAGAATAAAAAAAGGACATAAAATGATCTTGATCCTATTTGATTCTAGAAGCTCAGCAAACATGCACGCATACTTTGAGATTTGAATGGACATTTAGACTTTGAATTGTTTATCTAAATGTATCTAAATGATGAAATCCCATGAAGTTTGGTAGAGAGAGCCTAGAGCTCACCCAGATATAATACTTGTACTGTCTAGAGTGATTAGTAGGGTATTTACTTCATATATATTTGTTCTTTTCAGCAAAAATGTTATTAAATATAGCTAATTGCATTTAATGTTTGTGGTTTCATAAAAGATATTACATATCAATATTTATTTTAAAATATTTCATTGAATTCTATGCACATAGGCTAGGTGGCTACTGGAAGAACAAAGAATACATGAAATTATATTCTATAAATTCAAGATCACTTGACAACAGCTGGATTCAGGAAGGGAAAGAAATGATGTTTGAGTAACTGCTTTGTGATAGGCATATGGTAGGTTATCTATACATATCATCATTTTTAATCTTACAACTTTAAAAGAAAACATTCTCATCTCTGGTTGAAGTATAAGCAATTTGAAAATTGCAACTTCATTCATGAACTTGTAAGTAACTTCATCAAAGTCACAGATTAGGGCAAGAGGTGTATTTGTTTGTTAGGGCTGCCTTAACCAAATACTGCAGACTGGGAGGCTTAAGCACTAGAAATTTATCTTCTTATCATCTGGAGGCTGCAATCCCAAGACTAAAGTGTTCTCAGCATGGGGCCTTTTGAGACCTCTCTTCTTGGCTTGCAGATGTTGTCTTTTTCTGGTTCCTTCTCGCCGTGTCCCTACATGGTCTTTCCTTTTTGGGCAGGTAGCCTGATGTCCCAAGTGTGTCAAAGTGGTGTCTCTTATGTGTCCAAATTTCCTTTTCTTATAAGGACACCAGTCAGATTGGATTAGGGCCCACCCTAATAGCCTCATTTTAACTGCATCATCTCTTTAAAAGCCCTGTATCCCAATAGAGTTGGGAGTTGGGACTTCAACACTCCAAATGGGAGGACCAGATTCAGCTTCTAACAGGGAGGTCAGTTGCATTTAGGAATAGTGAAATGGACATCAGTCCAGAAGACTGTCCTCCTCCTCTGGTCTCCGAGTACAGAATACAGAGAAAGCACATGACATTGCAGACATTGATCCTCAACCATTTATCCAGCCCTGGTAAAGAAACGGGTCTAAATGGTCATGATTGAGAGGATGCCAAAATCAAATGCCTTATGCTAGAATATTCAGCTCAGGAGGAATCTAGGAATTACTTAGTCTAAGCTCCTCATTTGACAAAGAAGCAAGATTCCAATTATGAAATGACTTACCAAACATCATAACATTGGTGAGTATGACCAGGGTAACATTTTTATCAAATGTTGTGTGCTACTCATTGAGAATGTATGTATGTATGTATATATATATATATATATATATATATATATA
>ML663566.1:13431066-13531923 GCA_007570785.1 Antilocapra americana | reverse complement strand
ATATATATATATATATATATATATATATATATATATATAAACATATGTATACATACACATATGTATATACATATTGGGTTGGCCAAAAAATTTGTGCATTCGGGTTTTCTGTAAGCTGTTATGGAAACACCCAAATGAACACTTTGGTCAGCCCAATACATATATATTTATAGATACATATGTGTGTATATATATAAAAATAAAATGTCTTCCAATCTTTAATATGACATTTGAAGGTGGTCATTTCTATCTCCATTTTACAGATACAAAAAATCCTGAAGCTGAGATTTAAGTTTGAGTTGTTTTATGGATATAGATTTTTTCTTTTCTTTCAGCCTTAGGATGGAATTATACTATACTATAAATATTTATCACAGGAAGGGTTCATAAAATCTCTAAAAGGAAGAGTGTCTAGCCAAAAAGATTGAGTCTCTCACATGTGATACATATTAATAGACACAACAGTAAATATCTCCTTGTCACTTATTTTCCATGATTGTATCGCCATGGCAGTTATCATTAAGCTTCAGTTAATTTGATTCATTTTGTTTCATTTGCTTGTTTCGTGAGTAAAGAGGTTGCTAAAGTTCCTGCCCCTCATGAGTTGGTTTAAAGAAACCGTGGCTGATGAAATGAATGAAATTTGTCATTTCTAATGCAATTTTTCAGGGAACTGCATCAACAGTCAAAGGTTCTAACCGTGTTTTCCTATGAGGAAAACTCCCTAAAACCTAAAAACTTGCTCTGTTGAACTGTGCCTTTGAAACTGAAAAGCCTCAGTTCAAGTCCTTGATCCTTCTCTTGAGATTGGGCCTATAGGTGGCAGCAACTGTTAGCTGTTGAGCTTGGGTGATAGGGCCAAACATTCTCTTAAAATACTTTGAATACTTTACATATTATCAAATACTTGAAAATGAATTTTTCTCTAGATAAGAAAGTGGAAGGTCAGACTTAAAGTGTGAATGCTGAATGATTCATACCCTATAGTCAACAGTATATAGGTTAAAAAAGAGTGTAGTGGTTAAAAATTGTCGATATTTTAGAAGTTTGAGATGTACTGATGGTTGGGTTCAATCTCCAAGATTTGTGACTGCTGGGGTCAGACTGGCTAGCCTTTGTTCTTCATCGCTTTGTGCAAAATGGGTTTTTGAACCCTCACTAGTTTCCAATTAGTTCTGTGCCTCATATCTCATAGAAGTTGAGATTGTAATTCACGCACCATCCGTTTACACAACGAATGTGACACAGAAGCATTGAATAGAATTCATAGTTTTGCAAATAACCATGCATAGAACACAGATTTTAAAGGTAATTTTCAGGGAATATTCAACTATAGTTTATATTTGTTTATAGTAACTTGTTTTGAATGTTTGAATTTTTGTTAGTTTTCCTAGATGAGGGACACCTGAAATGCAACAATGCCTTCAAGAATCAATTAGGTTCTGGGACAGCTGAGGCAACATGGACTTTAGCTGGATGTCTTGGTGATTGCTAAACTACATTTTGGGATGACTAATCTGATCACATCAATCACCTTTGTGGTTTACATAATCTGTGGCTCAATCCACTGGGAAATCATTAGCCACATTTCAGTCAACTGAACACATTCCTTGTGTTTCCTCATTCTCAAGACAACTTAAAATGATACCACCATACTCACTAGACCCCTCTGTGTATGTGTGCTTAGTCGCTCAGTCACGTCCGACTCTTTGCAACCCCATGGACTGTAGTCCGCCAGGCTCCTCTGTCCATGAGGAGTCTCCAGGCCAGAATATTGAAATGGGTTGTCATGTCCTCCTCCAGGGGATCTTCTCAATGCAGGGATCGAACCCAGGCCTCCTGCACTGCAGGTGTTTTCTTAACCATCTGAGCTACCAGAGAAGCCCACTAGACCTCTATAACCATCTAAAATATCATATAGAAGAGTAGTTGAGTCAAATACAGATCTTTGACCACTCAACCAAAATAAGTTTATTCGATTTAATAATTTTCAAAGGGGATATTTTCTGATGTTCATCATTTAGTGGGGCTTTTCTATCGTGTGGAGAAAATGTCTAGTTTCCCTCTACTACACTGACCCAATATGAAGAAGGGAAAAAAAGAAAAGTGGCATCACTTTGGGAACAAAAGTTTCGATGCACAGTGATAGCAAGACTCACTGAATGAAAGCAGATGGCTAAAAAATAGTTTGGGATGGGTGCATTTATACTATAGATGTGAGTTAAATAATTTTAGAAAAGCGAGGCATAGTCTTTTTATGTTACCTGGCAATATTCATCAACCTGGGATTTGAAATAAGATGGCTGAAATTGAAATTGAGTGTGAACAACTGAACGTTGTTTGTACTGGAGCTAACCTAAGATAGAAATCAAAGAGTTGGCTTCTTCCTATGGAATCCGTCTGCAATTGATATGTTAGAATTTTTTTTTCCTTTCTTTTCTTGGTGTGTGTGTGCTGTATGAAGGGAAGAGGATATAGAACAGATACTTAGACATTTATAACACAAATATATTACATAGTCAAATCAGCTACAATCTGTGTATTATCCTGGGCAAAAGTTATTAGGTACCTCCAGAGACTGTGTGGGAAAGCAAAGCAGAAGGAAGAGTCCAATGCAAGGGCAGGGCTGGAAAAATGAAAGAAAGTGCTTCAACCAGATGGGCATTTTCTACAGAGAACTTCCTTGTTGTCCTTGCACTTGAAAATATCATATACGGTATCGAATCCTTTAATCCTTATCTTTAAAGATAAGGATTTGTCCTGATGATTATTTTATTATTGCTGCAAAGCTCCTATAAAATGTAACAAGTCACAACTTATATTTACCTTTTAAAGGCTACTGCCTTTCTTCTTTCTGAATTCAAGTTTTATTATAATTAGGTAATGCTCTGTCTATTTCTATGCACAAAACAGTATCTGGCAGAATTCCTACCTGATTAACAGTCAAGTTCCAGATTCATTCTGCCCTTTGCACTCCTTAGGCTTCTCTTCTATCCCTGGATTTTGTCCTCATTATAAATTTCCTGTATTTGGTGCATATTCTTGAAGTTATTCTCATTTCCCTTGAGTTGAGTGAACTGTAAACACATGATCCTGAAGGAAATGTCCTAAGAGATTTTAGAAAGTAAATTATTTCTCCTGAGAAACTGTGATTTTGAAGGAAAAAACAGAGTGCCTCCAGGAAAGCTAGCTATCTCCCCAAAATAACCTTCTCCTCTGTGATTATTTTCTGAATTTCACATTTAAAACTCCCTTCCTACTCCCACACTTTGCCAACAAAGGTCCATATAGTCAAAGCTATGGCTTTTGCAGTAATTGTGTATGGATGTGAGAGTTGGAACCGTAAAGAAGGCTAAGCACCAAAGAATTGATGCTTTTGTACTGTGGTGTTGGATAAGACTCTTGAGAGTCCCTTGGATGGCATGTAGTTTAAACCGGTCAATCCCAAAGGAAATCAACCCTGAATATTCATTAGAAGGACTGATGCTGAAGCTGAATCTCCAGTATTTTGGCCACCTGATGCAAAGAGCCAACTCATTGGAAAAGACCCTAATGCTGAGAAAGATTGAGGGCTGGAGAAGGGGATGACAGAGGATGAGATCAGGAGACAGCATCATCAACTCAAAGGACATGAGCTTGAGCAAACTCCAGGAGACAGTGGATAAATAAGGAAGCCTGGCATGCTACAGTCCATGGGGTCATAAAGAGTCCAACACACCTTAGCAACTGAACAAAAACAACCCCCACTCAAACACAGACACATACACAGAGTCAAATTAAGCTGTGATTAATAGTACTATGACTAAATTATTAGAGAAAAATGACCAGAATAATTGACTAGGGCCAGTCTCTGTAGTTTCAGCTTGGTTGTAATTGATTGTATAGCAAAATGGTAATCTCCAGGATATAAGCTGTCTGATGGCAGGATTCTCATCTGTTTTGTTCTTAGCAGTTTTGCCAATACCTCAACAGACCTTGGCAGCTAACAGTTGCTCAATAAATACTTGTTGAATGAAGGAATCATTAAAAAAATTATTGGAACACATTGAATGGTTTTGCTATGTTACAATGTCTAGCTTTTCCCAGGTTAGAATTAAATACAGTTTGATCCAAATACCCTGTTACTCTGACTACTAATTAAGTTCCTTAATTTCCCAGGGACTTATTGAGTGTCTGTTTACTCATCAGTGCTTTAGCACCATGACTGCATTATCAGCCTCTTTCTCTTCTCTTCAACATACCCCAGACCTACCTCTTCCTCAAGAAAGAATGCTTTCATATTTTCCTCTCTTTGGAGTACTCTAAAGCATTTTGAGGTTTTGCTGTCCATTTGAACAGTTGATAATCGTCCTTTGAAGTAGATCTTTGAACAAGAGATAAGAAATAGTAATCTAACTGGTGCCTTTGCTGATAGTCAAGAGGACTGTCTTGCTATTTAAGCCACTGAAGATTATCAATCTCACTCAGAATTATGTAGAAGCCGTAGTCTATAGCTTCTAATTCTCAACTTCTTTCTCTTCCTCTTCCTCCCTCTAGCATCCTTTGTTTTTCTTAAGTTACATCCCCATGTCTGTGTGATGTAAGTATAAAGGAGGGTGAGTGGCATTCTGTACCAGCCACCTTCTCGTAGGCAGCATGGCCTGACATGAAGTGAAACCAGAGTGTAAATCTACATACCTTCCTTTCTGATCAAACAGTTTCAAACAAGACTCTCACACCAGAGTGTTCTTTTGGGAAAGTGTCAATAGTAGATATTGGGAGTGTTTTTCTTGAGTGGGAGGGACATTTGACAGAGCACACAGTTGTAGGTGCTAAGACTTGTTGTCCTATCTACCGATTTAACCCAGATCCAGGAGGTGACAGATGCACTGCTACTGAGAGTTTACTCTTGAATTCTTAGGCTTTAAAGAGTCTTGAGACATAAAACAACTCTACTGCAATAAAAATTAACTAATAAAAAACTTAAAGAATGAACAAGGGAAACAGATAAGGAAAAAAAAGTCTTGAGACTAATTCTCAGAAATGGGCTAAATAGCCACAGGAAAATTTAAGTTGCCCTTAAAAGACTTAACCTTCCCTTCAATTGGTCTGCATATTTTCCAAGAGAAGAATCAGTCAAAGGGCTCATTTAGAAACGTTTTCATTCTGTTGAGACTGGTTCAAACACTTTCCCAAAGCTTCTTTCTAGACCAATCTGGTTTTCCTGCCAAGAAACTGAGGTTCGCTGCTCTTGTGTTTCCTGGGCTTTGGACATTAGCTATTGATCGCGTTCTGTGGTTTGCTCTCTGTTTTTCTCTCTATGTTAAGCTTACTCACCTTCATAAATCTAAGTTATATCACTCTATGAAGCTTTTTAGTCCACATTGTTCAAAAGCAGAGCCAGAGGGCAAGGCGGCTGCTGTCACATTGCAGGGGTGGAGGCTGGGGACGCTCCCAGGAGCTCCCTGGGGTCTGCCCCTCTCGCCTTAAGGCAGCAGGTTCCCCAAGCCAGACAATGTATTGTCACGTGGATTACACTGATTAGCTCTAAGTCAGTTAGGTAACATGAGCCCTTTCAATGGTGTCCTAGAATTCTGTCAGGTTGACTGTGCAAACACTGGTTTTTGGGATCCCCTCCAGCATTCCTTAATGTAATCCAGGCACGTTATTGCAGGTTTTATTTGAGAAGGGACTACTTACTTGTCACTTGGAATATTTTCAGTTTTAAGTCAAAGCCTTCTTAGTCAAAAAAAAAAGCAAAGATATGAGAGAATATGGTGCAAAGTGGGAGTGATTTGGGAAAGGCAGAAAACAAAACAAAAAACCCACCCCAAATGCAGTAGTGTATCAAATGCCAAACTTACATTAAGAGCATGTGTGTTCTGGGAATGAGGTTTCTGTTGTGTGTGTGTGCGCGCATGCATGTTTCCCTGGTGTACATAGAAACTGCAATCATTTTGCACTGTTTAGGATTTCGGCTTTCCAAGGAACTACTGAGATCCTTAAAAAACAGAGGGATACAGGGAAAAGAGTTCTGCTCTGAGCTGCTTATAGGGCTTGGGTATGGGCTTCTGTGTTCCCTTCCTGGGTGAGAGAAAGTGCGCTAGGCTACAGGTGGATCCCCAACTTACTGGATGGGTTGGACTGGATGCTAGTAAAAAGATAGGAACATTTCTGGAAGCCAGGGCAGACAGAGGCTGTGGCTCCACACGACTAAGGCTTTTGTTATTGCTGGAAGGAAAAGACCCACTAGTTCCTTGGAGGTGCTCAGAACTTGGGGTGAAGGCAGAAAGATGAGACTTTAGAAACCCGACCACTGGATGATGTCTTTTAAGTATGTATGAAATGTCAAGCTTTGGCAGACTTTCTTTGTGCAGAATGTCCTTGTGTGTGCGTGTGTGTGTTTGTGTGCGCATGCACATGAGTCACTCAGTCTTGTCCAACTCTTTGTGACCCCATGGACTGTAGCCCACCAGGCTCCTCTGTCCATGGGATTCTCCAGGCAAGAATACTGAAGTGGTTGCCATTCCCTTCTCCAGGGGATCATCCCGAGCCAGGAATTCAACCTGGATCCCATGCATTGAATAAGAAAGACTTCTCCTAACCTGACATAGAGGAGAGATTGGGCACAACAGGTATTCTAGAAGGAGATGCTCTGTGAATTCTAATCAAGGCCCTTTTCTAGAACTGACATTTTTTTTTTTTTGCTCCTCAATTCTTTGTTCCTTCTAATCCCATTCTGGAGTGTTATCAAGATATCTAGCTTGGAAAGTGAAGTGAAAGTGAAAGTCACTCAGTTGTGTCTGACTCTTTGTGACCCCATGGACTATACAGTCCATGGAATTCTCCAGGCCAGAATACTGGAATGGGTAGCCTTTCTGTTTTCCAGGGGATCTTCCCAACGTAGAGATCAAACCCAGGTCTCCCTCATTTCAGGAGGATTCTTTACCAACTGAGCCACCAGGGAAGACCAAGAATACTGGAGTGGGTAGCCTATCCCTTATCCAGAGGATCTTCCTGACCCAGAAATTGAACTGAGGTCTCCTGCATTGCAGGTGGATTTTTTACCAACTGAGCTATCAGGGAAGCCCAACGTAGCTTGGAGATGCCTTTTAAAGTATGAAATATAACATACCCCATAGTCACCTGTAATCTAATTCTAGTGGAAATATTGGCTCCATGGAAGTCTATAATGTACTTTCTTTAGAATTTCTGGGTTATTTAGTAATAAAGCATTCCTCTGCCCTGCCTCAAACACATGCATACACCATACACACATAAGCAGTTACATATAGCACTAAATATTCTGGATTGGTTGGTTGCCTTTAAAAACAAACAAACAAACAATATCTAATAGGTTAGAGTGACGTGGCCAAAATCAGCCCAGCCAGAGAGGCAGTTTGGCAGGTGGTGCAGACAGGATAAAGAATGTTCTTTTAAAAATTATCAGTTATAGTTTTGGGGCTTCCCTGGTGGCTCAGATGGTAAAGAAACTGCCTGCAGTTTGGGAGACCCAAGTTCAATCCCACTGTCAGGAAGGGACCCTGGAGAAGGGAATGGCTACCCACTCCAGTATTCTGGCCTGGAGAATCCCATGGACAGAGGGGCCTGGCAGGCTATATTCCATAGAGTCACAAAGAGTCAGACATGACTGAGCGACTAATTCTTTCACTTTCACTATGGTTTTGGATATATGATACAAACTCTCCACAACTGAAGGTCCTGATTAGTAAAAGAGAAAAAAAAAATGTTTCATAAAATTATCCATGTCCATGACCCAATGGACATGAGAAGGACAGGGAAGAATGGCCTGCTGCCGTCCATGAGATCACAAAGAGTAGCACAGGACTTAGTGACTGAACAAACACCATCCATGGTATTATCTTAACACTGGAAGAGATTTATATGACATCTATATATTTATATATAATCTTTTAAAAAGTGTCTATCTAGCTTGTTGCCTGACATTATTACCCTAAACATTCAATAAATGGAATTTCCATTTCTTATTCATATAGGTTAAAGGCCTTCTTTTAGTAATTGAGACCTATAGTAAATCAGTTTGTGAATATACCAAACACTGAAGTACTTTGAAGAATGCATCTCTTCCCCTCTGTTTATTTCTTTAGATAACTAGTCTTCTTTGGACTTAGAAATGTCAGGATAATGCATAAATACTGTCTTTGTTATGTAGTGCTTAGTTAGCCCTGGTGAATTATTAGCTAACTCATAAGATTGTTGGAGAAATGGAGGCAGTGAGTTGCTGGAATATTTTTGCATCTCTGTTGGTTCAAATTATATGTTCCCACTTCCAAGATTGTGTCATTCCTTTTGAACTATCTCAAACAACCCTAAAACAGAGAATCCATCTTTTATCTATTCATTGTAGCTCTTTGCATTCCCTATAAGTCCAATTTTCTAGCAAAGGCACTTAAGGAAATAGTTTCTTCAACACTATCTTTACAGCTTCCTTAGTTAGATAAGTTAGATACTTTCAGGATATTTTCTTTCCCTCCTGCACCTTCTCCCAGCTGTTGGCACTACCTCATGATGCTGCCAACTTCCACAGTCCCCTGGAGAAACCATCTCAGGGACAGGTTGGGGTGGGGGCAGGATGTTGGGGGTGGGGGGCAGGTATATTTCTTCTGAGACAGGGGTGACATGGGCCTACATCCACGCCTGTTTGTTTTTTTCCTCGCAAGTAGTTGTTGAGTTGTTAATTCTGTTTTTGGAGTTAGGTTTTCAAAGAAAGAGAGAAAAAAAAAAAAAAGAAATGCTGTGGCTAAATGACTCCTGAGAAGGAGCAGGAGTGGTTGCTATGAGCTTTGAACCACACACGCGTGCGTGTGCGCACACACACTCACAAATACACGGACAAAAGGATAAATTGAAAATGAATGCAGCAACCCCTGCCTGGTTTAGCAGTCCACTCAGCCCCACAGATGAGGAAGTCGTGCTTTGTTCCAAGCTCAAGCCTTGTTTTCTTGCTCATTGTCTTTCAGGGTAAAATCAGGGGGGAAATTCACCTGTCTGATGCAAAGTTAAACTGCTGGCTTTAATGTGACTGCATGGGAACTTGGGTTTATTAATGAATACAACATACCCTCTTTGATTTGAAAGCTTTCACCCTGTTGAAAAGATTCAAAAGGCATCGCTTCCTGCACCAGAGGCATTCCTTTATCCGTCTCAGTGGTTCACCCCTACCCAGCTGCTATATCTCATTAACAAGCATTTGACCACTGCAGCCGGCCTGGGAGTGTTGACACTTGAAAGGCCCAGGCAGGCGTGGGCAGGCCATCAGCTATGGCAACAGGAAACTGCCCCGGAGACAACACTGAGAAAACAGCAGCTGCAAAAGCCAAAGTCAGAACAGACATAAAGGATTGCCTATATCCGCATCGGTCTGGGGTATCGGTGCGTGCCTGTGGGTCTGAATTCACACATCTATTTTCTCTATTTAGGGGATATAAGGATCGCTATCAACGTGGGTCATACTCTGACTTGTTGACAACCCAGAATGATTTTTTGGACTTAAATGTTCTCAAACCCTTAGGTTTCAAAACTCTGATTCTTCTCAATAATGTATGTTCTTGTTTAAGCACATCAGAATGCTTACCAGAGGTCTTAAACTTGATATACACATTCACTCGAGTGGAAATCATATGGACAATAAAAAATGTGTATGCCTGATCCTTATCCACTTTTCATGCTACTGAGTTATTTTTCAAGAAACAAATCAACCTGTAAAACTGCCAAGCAAATATTTAGGACTACTCTGAGAATCTTTGGTTTAGGAATCAAACTGTGATGGTTTTGTGTAGAATAAGAACAAAGCAGTCATGTCAATTATATAAAGAGAGCTTATAAACTTAAGTGGGATATTTCACATAAGTTATTATTGATCACAGTAATTTTAAATGCCTATTTTAATAAAATTTATTTACTGTTCATTGCATTGTAGGCTTCACAGGACCATACCCCTGAGTTCAGTTCAGTTTAGTCACTCAGTCATGTCCGACTCTTTGTGACCCCATGGATTGCAGCATGCCAGGCTTCCCTGTCCATCACCAAATCCATGAGCTTACTCATGTCCATCGAGTGAGTGATGCCATCCAACCGTCTCATTTTCTGTTGTCCCCTTCTCCTCCCGCCTTCAGGGTCTTTACAAATGAGTCAGTTCTTCACATCAGGTGGCCAAAATATTGGAACTTCAGCCTCAGCATCAGTCCTTCCAGTGAATATTCAGGACTGATTTCCTGTAGGATGGACTGGTTTTGATCTCCTTGCAGTCCAAGGGACTCTCAGGAGTCTTCTCCAACATTGCAGTTCAAAAGCATCAGTTCTTTGGCACTCAGCTTTCCTTATAGTCCAACTCTCACTTCCATACATGACTACTGGAAAAGTCATAGCTTTGACTAGACAGACCTTTGTTGGCAAAGTAATATCTCTGCTTTTTAATATGCTATCTAGGTTAGTCATAACTTTCCTTCCAAGGAGCAAGTGTCTTTTAATTTCATGGCTGCAGTCACCATCTGCAGTGATTTTGGAGCACCCCCCTCCCCTGCCCAAATAGTCTCTGTTTCCACTGTTTCCCCATCTATTTGCCATGAAGTGATGGGACTGGATGCCTTGATCTTAGTTTTCTGAATGTTGGGTTTTAAGCCAACTTTTTCACTCTCCCCTTTCACTTTCATCAAGAGGCTCTTTAGTTCTTCATTTTCTGCCATAAGGGTGGTGTCATCTGCATATCTGAGGTTATTGGTATTTCTCCAGGGAATCTTGATTCCAGCTTGTGCTTCATCCAGCCCAGCATTTCGCATGATGTACTCTGCACATAAATTAAATAAGCAGGGCAATAATATATAGCCTTGAGTATTCCTGTCCGTATTTGGAACCAGTCTGTTTCATGTCGTTCTAACTGTTGCTTCTTGACCTGCATACAGATTTCTCAGGAGGCAGGTAAGGTGATGTGGTATTTCCATCTCTCTAAGAATTTTCCCACAGTCTGTTGTGATCCACACAGTCAAAGACTTTGGCGTAGTCAATAAAGACGAAGTAGATGTTTTTCTGAAACTGTTGCTTTTTCGATGATCCAAGGGATCTTGGCAATTTGATCTCTGATTCCTCTGCCCTTTCTGAATCCAGCTTGAACATCTGAAAGTTCACGGTTCACATACCACTGAAGCCAGGCCTGGAGAATTTTAAGCATTACTTTGCTAGCGTGTGAGATGAATGTAATTGTGCGGTAGTTTGAACATTCTTTGGCATTACCTTTTTTGGGGATTGGAATGAAAATTGACCTTTTCCAGTCCTGTGGCCACTGCTGAGTTTTCCCAATTTGCTGGCATATTAATAGCATCATCGTCTAGGATTTGAAATAGCTCAACTGGAATTCCATCACCTCCACTAGCTTACCCCTGAATCTGCTTCTAAATGTTGTTTCTATATTCATCAGAGGAGGTCAAACTACAGATACTAATTAGACTGCCTTATACAATATTTGGGGCAAATATTCCTCTAAATCTTGAGTGTCTTCTGCATTCAAGCTTATAAGAACATTTTTAGAAGATAGGTAAGTAACAATTCAAAGTCAAAATTTTTCACTCATAAGGAAAATGATATTTTTCACAGTTGAGAAAAGAAATCATTCCATTTAGGGGAAGAAAGAAAGAAAGAATGAAAAAATACACTAATGCAAAGTGTTGTAAGTGAAGTTAGTTGACTGCCCCTGAAAGAGTACTGAGTTATTTTCCTGTCATCAGAAGTACAAGAGACTAATCATGATTACATTGCGTGTATTAAACATACTTTTATTCTTTTTAGTAATTTAGATTTATTTACACTTTTCCATTGCTCATCATAAAATTACCCTAATTTATTCACATTTTTACTCTAAAATGGTTAGTTAGGTAAAAAGCATGTAAATTTATTTTTAAATGCTTTCCAGTTAGCTCTTATTTTTTAATCAGAAAATGTTTCTTGAATGCAGTGAATTCTCCAATTCTGCCTTTATCAACCTGTTTTCTTTTTTCTTTCACCTTTTATACTCCAGAGGAAGAGAATGTACCAGTTGCCACTAGAAATTTACATTCTTGACAATGTGGTAGAGATAGAAATATCTTCCTGAGCACCACTCAGACATTACCATTTGACTTTGGTTTTTTTCCATCACATTTATATTGGGTCACATTCACGTCTGATAGGCAGGGAGGTGCCCAGAATCTGGAAACAGACATCTTGGAAACAACTCTCCATCCTGCCACCTACCAGCAAGGCAGACCTTGATTAAGTAACTTAAATTTTCTATGCCTCATTAAGACTCCTAGTCTACTAAACAGGGTTAAAGTTAGTGAGTGAAAGTGAATTGCTCAGTCGTGTCTCACTCTTTATGACCCCATGGACTGTAGCCTACCAGGCTCCTTTGTCCATGGGATTTTCCTGGCAAGAGTACTGGAGTGGGTTGCCATTTCCTTTTCCCAGGAGATCTTCCCAACCCAGGAATCGAACCTGAGTCTCCCGAATTATAGGCAGACACTTTACTGTCTGAGCCACCAAAAGGGAAGGGGTAAAGTTAATTTAAATGGGTGTGTATACACATGTACACTTCAGCAATACTAAGGACGCAATACATATGAACTATTATTGATATTATTAACATCAACTGTTTTCCTACAGTTAATTGAGGGACTAGGGGTTAGAGGAAACCATGGCACCAAAATTTTAATAAGACCATGTAGGGCTTCCCAGGTGGCACCAGTGGTAAAGAATTTGCCTGCTAATGCAGGAGACGCAAGTTCAATCCCTGGGTCAGGATGATCCCCTGGAGGAGGAAATGGCAACCCACTCCAGTATTCTTGCTTGAAAAATTCCATGGACAGAGGAGCCTGGCAAGGTACAATCCATGGGGTCGCAAAGAGTTGGCCACACACACACACAGTCCAATCAAGATAGGTTTGGGTGGACTAGATTTTAATACAGTTTCTAAAACCAGCCAAGAACTTTTATAAGTGTTTTTTTGAGCTGCACATTATGTGATTTCTGTTATTATAGTAGTTTGTATTTATTGTTTTGTTACTCTTGCCTGTTCTTTGCTGTTTTATACTGGAGGCAGTGGGAACTTGTGATACTGTGTTCTACCTCAGAGTTTACGTTGCAGACTGACAGGCTCAGGTAAGGTAGGTGGAAGTATCTGAGAGAAAGGGAGGAAAAGTGTCTGGCATGTTAAGGACCCTAGCAATGAGGCAGGGGCTCCAAGGGCAAAGTGGAGGCTAATCTCAAAGACCTTAACACATTGAGGTCTAAAACAGTGCCTCAGCTGTGGCAACTACAGTCAGCCCAGGGCCGAGGCAAATGGTGGGTTATTTGGGGGCAATCAATTTTTTCAGAGTTGAAAAATTTCCAAACCACCCAAGAGTACTCCAGTGAGCTACAATCTGACACCTACTCTCAGTCCATTTTCACTCAGATTCAGTGACACAAAAAGAATTCACCCCACCCTAGCATTCACTAACTTTAAATTCTATCTTTTTGTAACTTCACTCCCACATAAAATCTCTCCCATCCCCACACTGCCCATTTTGAAAAGGAGAGAATTAGCCTAGATGCTAGATGCTACTCTGGGACCGCACACACTCTGATTTAGTTCTTGCCATCATCCATTATAATCAGTATTTTTACCCCCATTTTCAGGATGGTATGGGAGGCAGAGTCAGGTTTGACTGTTTCCTTAAGGTGACACAATTACTAGGTGTGCCCTTTGGACTCAAGTGACATGTTGAACTTTATTTTTTTTTTAAACTTTTTGTTTTGTATTGAAGTGAAGTCTCTCAGTCGTGTCGGACTCTTTGCGACCCCAGGGACTGTAGCATACCATGCTCCTTTGTCCATGGGATTTTCCAGGCAAGAGTACTGGAGTGGGTTGCTGTTTCCTTCTCCAGAGGATCTTCCCAACCCAGGGATCGAACCTGGGTCTCTGGCATTGTAGTCAGACGCTTTACCATCTGAGCCACCCTGATGCTGGGGTATAGCTAATTTACAAACAATGTTTTGACAGTCAGGTGAACAAAGGGCCCCTGCCATACACACACGTGTATCCATTCTCCCCCAAACCCACCTCCCATCCAGGCCACCACCCAACATTGAGCAGAGTTCCATGTCCTGTACTGTAGGTTCTTGCTGGCCATCAATTTAAACACAGCAGGACATGTTGGACTTTCTTTCTATTACAAATTTTCTTTCTTTTACATCCCCTTGCCTGTAGAATGTCTCAAATTGCCTTAAATAATACAAAGAAATTGACTTTATTCTGGTATTTTATATTTCAGAGGTGCTTTTTCAAAATGTTCCAAGCATTTTCCTGTGAGAAGCCACGTGACAATAAAGACCTTCACCCTGGGGTGGCCGCTGAGAGCATGTATTGCTCCCAGCGTTGGGTTATGTCACTTTTATAAAAAGCACAGGAAGGAGAGGAGGAAAGAGTGGGCAGTGAGAGAAACCAAAAAAGACTGAGTGGCTCTGGGTATGCAGGCACATTTGGCTCTGGAGAATGTGAGGTCTGCGTGGGATAGCAAAGCATTGTGGTAATAGGCTCCTAATTGCTCTTCCTTCTTCTGCCCAGTGCTCCCTGCAGTCTATTTTTGGCAGCAGCCTTCCTTGTTCTGTTAAGTCAATTATGTCATTTCTCATGCAGACTCTGCAATGGCTTTCCCATCTAACTTAGCGTAAAAGACAGACTCCTCCTGGCCATACCACCCCTTCTCAGTGCATATCTTCTCCCTGTTTTCACCCCAATGCTCAGCATCCTCCAGCCACACTGGCTTCACTGTGTGTGGGAAGTGCTGAGCACACTCCCACCTCACTGCCTGGGAAACTCACCTAACAGGGACCCCCCCATCCTCATGGTTCATGCTCTTACCCCTTTCCATCCTTTTCTTTGGCCACTCAATCTAGGAAGTCCCCTACATTCAACCTTCATTTCCACTTTCCCTGCTTTAAATTCCCTCACTTCTTTTTTGTAATATAAAAATTTTAAAACTTTCATATTTTTTATATTAGAGTATAGTTGATTTACAATGTTGTGATAGTTTTGGGTGTACAGTGAAGTAATTCAGTTATACAGGTGTCTGTTCTTTTTCAAATTATTTCCCCATTTAGGATGTTAAATAATATGGAGCAGGAACTTCCTAGGTTGCACTAGTGGTAAAGAACCCACCTGCCATTTTGGGTTACATGAGAGACACAGGTTCAGTTCCTGGATTGGGAAGATCCCCTGGTGGAGGACATGGCAACCCACTCCAGTATTCTTGCCTAGAAAATCCCATGGATAGAGGAGTCTGGTGGGCTACAGTCCACGGGGTCCCAAAAGAGTCAGACATGACTGACGTGACTTAGCACTAGCACTTAGCGTAACATGGAGCAGAATTCCCTCTGCTATACAGCACGTCCTTGTTGGTTATCCATTTTCAATATAGCAGTGTGTACATGTTTCACTGACTTCTCAACCCATCTTGCTACTAACAAATGGTATGCTTTACTTTCTTTTGTAATTTATTCCCTCTCTACCTCTCTAGAACTCAAGCTTTTTGAGGACTGGATTTTTTGGTAGTATTGTTTACTGTAGTATCCTTGGCATCTGAAACAGAACATGGTAGTAAATGCTTTTAAAAAGCTTGCTGATTATTAAAGTGGTAGTTGCCTAAAATGAGATAATTCTTTGCAAAAGTGGCTCCAGTTAATGACCTCCCTATATCTATGCTGTTTACAGTGTGTCTCTGCATCTTTTCTAGGACGTTTGGAATCTATTTCCCAATGTTTTGAATTTGGACTGTATTTGGTTTGGCTGATGTGCTGTACGTGCTTAGTTGCTCAGTCATGTCCAACTCTTTTGTGGCCCCATGGACTGTAGCCCTCCAGGCTCCTCTGTTGATGGGATTTTTCAGGCAAGAAAATTGGAGTGGGTTGCTATTTCCTCCTCCAGTGGATCTTCCTGACCCAGGAATCGAACCTATGTCTCTGTGTCTCCTGCATTGCAGGTGGATTCCTTTTCTGCTGAGTCATCAGGGGCTCAGTTTGGCCAATTGATTGGAAGAAGTACAGCATGGAGCTAGTTCCCAGTTTAGGCCTCATGAGGCTATGTATATCCCTGCAGGTCTCTTGAAACTCTGCTCCCACCATAAGGACAATCCAGGAAAATCTGCTAGAGGATGAGAGAAGGGTAGAAAGAAGTTATACCAGCTGAGCCCATCCCAGACAGTCCAGCCCCAGCTGATGAACCACTGACCACTAATGCATAAACAAACCCAGCCAAAATCAGCCAAGACTGACTTAAATTAGTCAAACTACCAGTCAACCCATAGACTCTGAGCAAAAAAGGAATTGTTACATGCCACTGAGAATTTGTTGTTACTGCATTCTTGTAGTAACAGCTAATTGATATACAAGATCACTCAGCTAGTGAGTAGGAGAGATAAGATTTGAATCCATACCTTCTCTCAAGAGTCCGTACTCTTAACCATGACATAAGTCCTATCTTTAGAGCTTCACAATCTAGTAGAAAAATCTAATTAATGAAATATATTGTGATAACAAATAATACAAGCACAATTTGGTAGTACCAGGAGAAGAAAGTAATTACTTCTGTCTGGAGTGGAGCAGGCAAAAAAATGTAGGTGATCAAAGACAGTGTCACAGGGTAGTTATCATCTAATTTGAGTGTAGGAAAGCTCTCCAAATAGACAAGGAGAAAAAAGACTTTGTGGGAAGAGACAATAACAAAATACCCAATAATCTATGTGGAAAAACTTATGAGGCTCTGTTGTTAAGGCATACTCAGTCATGTCCAGCTCTTTGCGACCCTGTGGACTGTAGCCCACCAGGCTCCTCTGTCCATGGGATTTTCCAGGCAAGCATACTGGAGTGGGTTGCCATACCCTCCTCCAGGGGATCTTCCTGATCCAGGGATCGAACCCAAGTCTGAGTCTCCTGCATTGGCAGGCAAATTCTTTACCCCTGAGCCACCTGGGAAGCCCTTGCTATAGCATAAAGGGTGAAAATGGAGAAACAGGAGATTTAAGTCTGGAGAAGTAAATAATGTTTAGATTGCTGCATATTATAATGAGGAGTTTGAGTTTTGTCTTATGGGAAAGAGAGAATCATTAAAAGCCTCTAAGCTAGGAAATACTATGATGAAGTTCATGTTTAGAAAGATCAGCCTGGTGGCAATGTGGAAAAGCATTTGGAGATTTCTATGACTGGAAGGAAGTAGAACCTTCAGAGGCCACTATAATGTATAGTTCTGAAAATACAGAATGATAGTAATTGTAGTGAAGAAGAAGGCAAGAGAACCACATTACTTATTTGGGGGAGAGTAGAGGAAGAAAGGTTTTCTGAGACAATGGTATTTGAATAGGTCTTTGAGGAATGGATAGACTTCAGTAATACAAAGGTAAGAACATTCCAGGCTGAAATGGCATAGTACATTGAAACTTTCTATACTAACTCTGAAATTTTCCTATTCTGAAAAATAAAATTTGTTTAAAAAGTTTTTCTAAACTACACAGATGAAACTGTAAAGGCAAGGAATTACAGATTATTCTCAGAAATGAGTACAACCTATTGTAGGTAGAGTCACCCGAATCCTAGAATATAATATTGATTACTACTGAGAAATAAAGGAGGATATTTAGAATCATAAAGTTCTGGTATGTTAGAGCTGAAAAAGATCAACAGGTTGGTTTGAAGGCATACTATGCAAGGCTTTGAAAGCCATGCCAAAAGGTTTAAGTTCATTTAGCAGGCCTTTGAAATCACTGCTAAGTTTTGCTTTTTGGCTGCACCATGGAGCATGGAGGATCTTATTAATAGTTTCCAGACTAGGGATTGAAAATGCACCCCCTGAATTGGAAGTGCAGCGTCTTAAATGCACCACCAGGAAATTCCCAACACTGCTAATTTTTAAGCAGTCATGAGCAAGCATTTTGTAACATTCTGGGAGTGAAAAAATCAGGGCTGGGGGTGCTTCCAGTGGAAGGGAGCACAAAACATGGGTTTGGAGCATCTTGATCCAAAAGGACTTATGGAAAATGACCTAAGATTTTTTGGACCAATATTGAGCTTTACTGGTTTCCTTTAACAGAAATAATAATGCAGAGAATAACTGGTTTGTCTGAAAGAGATTTATTATTTGTTGAGTCTATGGTTCTAAAAGGGTCCTCAAATAGACGTGGAATACTGGAATGGAACTGTTTGTCTGGAGCTTGGAATGGAGTGACAGGGCTGGAGGAAGGATCAGGTAGACATTCATATTAAATGGTATTTTGATGCTGCATAAATAAGATATTAAAGATATTATAAGGAGGAAGGGGAAGAAGAAAAGAGAAGGCAACCATTTAATTTATCTTCCAAGATGGGATACTTCTGAAAGTGATAGACAGTGGTATTACAAATGATGATGAGACAGCAGGTTATATAGGATGTCTTTTAATCAACAGAATCTGTGTCCACTTGGGAAAAGGGAGGACAGATCATGGAGGTTCTCTGGGTAGATGATTGACAAGGAGGAAACTTAGAACTAAGGGGAAAGATACTAGAGATGGAGACCATCCCAAGTAGGGACATCTGGTAAACCTGAAGAGGTCTATTAACCTACATGAGGGACTATTGGTATTAGAAAAGTCCCTGATGTTGGGAAAGATTGAGAGCGGGGAGGGAAGGGGGTGATAGAGGATGAGATGGTTGGATGGCATCACCGACTCAACGGATATGACTTTGAGTGGCCTCTGGGAGACAGTAAAGGACAGGGAAGCCTGGTGTGCTGCAGTTCATGGGGTCGCAAAGAGTCAGACACAACTGAACAGCAGCAACATTGGTCCTAATGAAAACAAGTATCACTAGAGCTTGGTTTATTTAAGAGCTTCTACCCACAAACTAGTATCTGCTTTTGAGCGGTTAAATCTGAATCTTTCTCAATTCTTTGCCATCTAAATTGGTCTCCCATTAGCAAGTACTTTCTTTTTCTTCCCTAGATGCCTCTTCAGCACATCCCAGGACAGTTTTACAGCTCCAGACAGAAAGTAGATGAATGGTTGCTGGTTTCCATTTCATGCTTTAGATTTAGAGGTGCAGGTTTCATAACTTCTCATCATTACTGAAATTGGAAAATATTTTCAAAGCTTCCAACATGTCAAGGTCTGTGATTTTTAGTTAAAAGTGGGTTTTGCAGTCTGTTGTGTGTCTCTACTATTTCCCATGCAGAGACAATTGCAATAATAAAGCAAAACAAAGCACCCCTTCTGTGGGAAATATCCTCTAAAGATCATTGGGGGCAGTTTGAGTTGGGAAGGTGAAATTGCTGTGTCAAGTGAAATTGACATGAAATTATTAATTCTGATTTTATTATTTTTCTGATTTAGGCATGACATGGTCTGTGTGCTCAGTGTTTCAGGAGGGGGAGCTCTTCTGTTTGGATGTGTGCTTAATTGCTCAGTTGTGTCTGAGTCTTTCTGACACTATGGGCTGTAGCCTGCCAGGCTCCTCTGTTCATGGGATTTTCCAGGCAAGAATACTTGAGTTAGTTGCCATTTCCTCATCTAGGGGGATCTTTCTGACCCAAGGATAGAACCTGAGACTCATGTGTCTCTTGCATTACAGATGGATTCTCTATCTGCTGAGCCATCAGAGAAACCTGTTTGGGTGGGGGTTTTAAACCAGAGCTATTTCTCAAGGAGGGGTCAACTTGACCCTAGAGGGACCATTTATGGCTGAGATGTCAAATCACCTTGGCTCAGAATGGTTCAGAATGGCTAGAGGAAATTTTCTTCTTGTCACTTGTCCTGGTTGGCTAGTGAAGCCCATGACTCAGACAAAATGCTTCAAGCAAATAAAACAACTATTTTCTGTGTTTCTCCAGTTCTTTGTTACCATAAAATAAGTTCTATTGATCTCTTTGTGCTAGTTTACATCTATTGTGAATCTGCTGAACAAAATTTGCCAAATGGATAAGTATGCTTGACTATAAAGTTTTGTGTACTGACAAATGAGGGCTGGTGCATGTGAAAAGATTCACAGTAGTTTATGGTGTTCAAAATGTGTCATAGATTTGTTGAAAGGTGAGTGTGGACATTTTCCCCAATATAAAGTACTAAAAAATAATTTTCTGCAAAACAGTATTCTCCAAGGTATCTGTGCTATGTGTGCTCAGTTGTGTCTGACCCTTTGTGACCCCTTGGACTGTAGCCCACCAGACTCCTCTGTCCCTGAGATTCTCCAGGCAAGAATACTGGAGTGGGTTGTCATTCCCTTCTCCTGGGAATTTTTCTGACCCAGGGATTGAAGCTGTGTCTCTTCTGTCTCCTGCATTGGCAGACAGGTTCTTTACCACTAGCGCCATCTGGGAAGCCCAGTAGAATTTCAAAGAAGCTCTCAGAGTAGATTGATTGAAGGAAGTCCCCATTATCCTGTTTGATTGTAAAATCGCATGAGCACAGGTGTTTTGAACTGGGTTAAGAAACTTAAAGCCCATAGAATCATCTGTCAAGTGAGGAAGTGGAGGCTAGGAAAAAGGTAACTCTCCTGTGCCCATACACGCTGGGTAGCCAGGTTAGGTTCGGAATTGAGTCGTTGGCATCTCAGCCCCATGCTTTCTCCACTGCATGACCAGCATGACAGGTGTCTCCTGATCCAAAAACCAGAGCCCTTCGGAGAGCAATTGTCTGACACCAGGGGTGACGTGTGAGCCAGCTGCATGGCGTATGCTTTGTGTTTCTTTGAGAACATTTCAGGAGCTCAACTGCTGGTGGGCATCAGGCACGTTTTTAGACACATAAGTCATTCAGAAATGGCAAAGATGGTCTTCGGGGTCACAGGCCTGGCTTCAACACCTACGATCTATGCAGGTGACAAGTAGATCTTTGCTGAAAGGTAGACAGTTATGGGAAAGGAAGAATGTAAACTGTTCACCGGACAAATATTTACTCAAATTGTGGTTCTTTAGCAAGGGGACTGTTTTAAGCAGGATCACTAGCTCCTATGGTGTGAATTTCCTTGTAGTCTGATCAAGCATGTCCTGCTTCCTTCAAAACACTGTCCTGTCCTGGAACAGAGCTGGCACTGTGTTCAACTTATATTGCTTAGTTGTTACCAGACTGTGTCCTGTGTCCAGGCTTCTAAACCTCAAATTGGGGCACGCACTCTGACCACCCTGAGTGTGCTGTTGTGGACTATGAGAAAGAATATAACCATGCTGTCTGGGAGCTCTGCACTGGGCAGTCACCTTGCCTATATAGTCAAGAGAGGTTCATGAGATGACACTGGAAAAACTTTGGAAGAGATTCTGTGAAAAGACCTTTAAAATGTGATAGACTCCAATCCTGCTTCTCTTCACAAACAGAGATGACATCCAAGGTATCCTGAAGATGCCACTAGTGTAAGGCTATATTATTCCTCTTATTAAGTTAATATTAATAGCTGTGATCATGTAGAAATGTTAAGTGTACAACTTATACTCAAATTATGCAATGAAATGTGATTAACCATTATGGAGGGTCAAGTTCCAGTTGATTAAGAAATGACACCAGACATGTTTGTAATTCTATTCTGTGAAAGAAATCACATGAGCTAATAGTTAGCTCTGAAATAATATTTGGATTGCTTCACCCTCTTTGGGTTCCACTGAGTAGAATAAAGTGTATTGTCATGACATACAGAAAAATGTATCAGGTCTCCTTTTTCTCGTGGTACAATGGTCATATGAGCTTCAGGAAGGGAATTTCTAATGCAGGGTCATTGGCTAGTCTGCTGTTTTCTACAGCACCTCTGTTGCATTGCTTTATAAAACATCAAAATGTACTAGCGTACTCTAGGATGTGCTGTACAGAGCAGATCTTAAAGTCTTCTTCCTGAGGATAAATTCCTAAAGGACAATTCCTAAACATCCCATGAAGCTGAAGCAAAGAAATTCTATTCCTTTGCAAAGAATTCAAAGATGACCCAACGGTTGCTAATTAGGTACAATAATAATTTTTCTGATGATTGCTCAGGCATGTGGAAATGGACAAGGGCACTTCAGAAATATTTTCAACACCTGTCTTACTCTGTTCTTAACTGCAATCTGTGTCCAGAATCAAAGGCTCCACTCCTGCCCCTTCTCTTTTATAGTCTATGATAACAGGGTCACTAACAATTTGCTAGAACAATTCTGTATGACCAAGTTAACTCCGAAAGAGAAACAATCTTTAAGTTAAATCATACTGCTCAAACAAAAATAGCGTTGAACATTCCAGTGAAATCCCATTGAAATGACAATGTACTCCCTGAGTGGAAAGAGTTTGCTGTGATTAGAAGCAGGTTATTTGGATTCTATATCATCACCTATTTGTTCTTAGGCACATTGTTTAACTTCCTCACAACCCAACCCCTTGATCTATAATCTGGGAAATAACAAGATCGCTCTTGTAGGACAGTTGTCAGTGAGACAGGGTATTTAGTTCTAAGCACATTGTCACTAGTGCCTGGAGTCTGTAAAAGTTCAATTAATAAGAGCTTTATTGGTGGTAGCAATGTTATTACTGCTAGCACTAGCACTGCTGACACTATGCGATTATCTACTGGGTGGGTAATTATGTAAACCATGGAAAGCGCCCACCTGTTTATTCATTCAACAAACATTAAAAACACTTGGTTCAGGCTGAGGGCTAAAGAGACAAGAGATGAAAGACATGTGTATATAATACATACCTACACATTTGTATGTTATATGCATGCGTCTGTTCTCAGTTGCTCGGCTGTGTCTGACTCTTTCAGGCCCCCTGGACTGTAGCCCTTTAGCTCCTCTGTCCATGGGATTTCCCAGGCAAGAATACTGGAGTGGGTTGCCATCTCCCTCTTCAGGGGATTTTCCCAATTCAGGGATCGAGCCCGTAACTCCTGAGTCTCTTGCATTGGTAGGGGGTTCTTTACCATTGAGCCACCTGGGAAGTCCCCATATGTTATATATGTGTGTAGTTATATATATAAAACATATAAATGTGTAAGTATATGTACACAAATATACATATACATTAAATATATATTACATATAAATTTCCTATGCCTGATTCAGAAAGGCTGACTTTATCTGGTATGTTGTTTATTTGCATCACTTAGCAAAACAGGCTTTGGGCCGATGGCATTAGATTGATAGGAACGTGACCAGATGTCACATTTTCAAAATTGAGTCCTGTGACCCAATATTAAGGATGCAAGCGCCCCATCAATTAAGGTTATCATCAACTAATGACAGGTATTTTGACTTTATTGTTAGAGCCAAACCAAGGATGACAATAGAGAGAGAGAGAACTCAATTTGGTTTCAGTTTTTTGTGGCTGGATTGCTATCACCTAGGAGCCATTTACCAAACGGAGGAGAGACACATGGCTTTATTTATAGCCGTCTGCAGGGAAGGAATGCAGTCAATTGCCCCAGCTCTTCCGCAGTCGTTTAGCTTCAGCATTATCTCTATCAGGTGGAGGATGTATTAGGCAAACATAGGCTCCCTTAGGAATGTAGGCAAATTGATCCACCAGTTAATTAGGCAATGCAGTGTCACCTGGGGAGAGACAGCTTTACAAGTGGGGGAGATTTAGTACAGGTAATTTTTTAAAAACCTCTGGAAATAAACATCACAATCAGTAACTCTTTTATTTAATAATATTATTTTTATATTATTCTGCCAATTCAGAGACTTTGAATTAAAATCATCCTGATGATTTATACCACTGATACTTCCGACCATGTGTGCGTACTGCCTGGCCTGTTTCAATGGCACTACTCTGATGCTATCACACTTAGACCCTTCACTCTGAAATAAACATTCCCCAAACCTCTCCAACAGATAGTGCTCAGAGCTCTCCCCTGGGTCCTCTTCTGAATTAAATCAATTAGGAGAAGACCATATGTTCACCATATGTATGTCAACTTGCCAGGAATTCTTGAAAGGAGATGACATTAAAAAAATCACAGGTGACTTGAAAACACAAAAACTGAAAAAGAAATAATCAAGTAGTTAGATACCTATTGATATAATTCCAAAGCTGATTAAACTTAGACCAGATACCTCCTGATTTTCATTATATATTACACTTCCTGTTTTTTTCATTCTCATATGTAATTAATTTCTTAGGCGGTATAGGGAATCAATCACTCTTTATCAAGTTTTCTTCACCTGTTTATTCACCTGGAAAAAGTGAAATGATTGCCAGGCCAGTGGTAGTGGATCTGAACAAAACTATTCAGAGTTTAATAGTCTGTAGAATACATGCAACAACATTTGGTGAAGATCTTGGCTGTTCTTCACTAAAGGGATTGGGAATCCAGCTGGCTGGATCCTGATTATATGTTAGAGTTGGAACATGCAGAATGGATCTCTTGGTCTGATTTTAATTGTACAAATGTTAGAATTAATACCTTATAGGGCCTCACCTGGTATTTAGCACAAAGTAGATGTTTCATACATATTTAAAATATTGCAACAATAAGGACAATGAGGGTTAGAGCAGTGATGCTGAGCAAGGTGATCTAATTAGTGACCAGGTCTGACTCCTAAACATTTGTTTCTGCGCTGAATGCTATCAAGTATTCTTCTTCCAGGTGACCATGCCAACCCCCACTCCCACCCCCACTATGTTGGCTCCCAGGTTAGGCATGACGTCCTCACCTGGGCATTCACTGAGTCTGCCGGGTCCCAGCTCCCCCTTCTCCTTTATATAACTTAGGTGTACTTGTATTCTAGTCCACATGTTCTTTTGATTTAACCTCATGGTTCCTATTTTTTCTGCCTTTGCTCAAGCTGTTTCCTTCACGTTGACAAACTTTTCTACCCACCTCTCCTTTTCAGAATCACATCTGCCTTGTAGTGAGATTAGGGGTGAATCCACAGAGATGTTAGAGGACTGGGCCCTAATATGGTTAAAACAGTTGATAACAAACAGCAAAATGTCCTAGGTGGGTTCCAGAAGAATGGCAGAAGTATGTCCTTGGATACCTTCAATGAGTCACCTTTTTAGTTCCCATTATGGGGAGTTGAGGTGCTGAAAATGCGGGGATAAAGGGTCTGGTAGGACCTAACCCTGCAAGAAATGTGCACTGTGCAGAAATTATTTTTAAGGCATCCCTATTCTTTCCTTCTCCCTTTGGCTCTTTTCCCCTTTCCATCCTGGAAATGCAGTTAAAATTGTCCAGAGTTTTATTGCTATGCCCTAAGCCAGCTGTCTTGACATAGGTCCAAAGAGTTAAGTACCTTCTTACTTCTTAGTTCTGTCCAATAGTAACACAACTTAGTTGCATAAGCAACTAAGCCTTATGAAGTGCTTACTATGTGTCAGCAATTATTAAAAATCATATATATGTATAAATATGATTTTTAACATATTCCTTTAGTTCTCATAATCAATCAATTCATATGTTAATACTATTATTATCACCGTTTTACAGGAGCAGAAACTGAGGCATGGAGGGGTCAAGCAACCTGTCTAAATTGCTCAGCTAGTAAATGGCAGAGCCAGTCTTTGATTCCAGTTAGTTTGGCTTGAGTATATGTTTTTAATGGTGATGTAGAGCCATCCATCTTGCTCGATGGTTCAGCAGGTAAACAATCAGCCTGCAAGGCAGGAGACTCAGGAGATGTGGGTTCAATCCCTGGGTCAGGAAGATCCCCTGGAGGAGGAAATGGCAACCCACTGCTGTATTCTTGCCTGAAAAATCCCATGGACAGGGTAGCCTGATGGGCTACAGTCCAAAGGGTCACAAAGAGTTGGACATGACTGAGTGACTGAGCACTTATATATAGCCATCCATCTAGCTGCTGAGATCTGATCATTGAAGTATAGTCAATGGGGTATAACTAGCTAATTATGTTTCTACCTATCTAGCTGCTGAGATCTGATCATTGAAGTATAGTCAATGGGGTATAACTAGCTAATTATGTTTCTACCTATCTATCCTAACTGGAGTCCTTTTTTGGATTTCTGAAGATATAAACCTTTTTTTCCCCTACTTATGCCCTTTCTGACCTGAATATAGTCTCTTTTATGGGAAACTTGGGTTTCTCTGGTAGCTTAGATGGTAATGAATTTGCCTGCAATGCAGGAGACCCAGGTTCAACCCCTGGGTCAGGAAGATCCCCTGGAGAAGGGAAAGGCAACCCATTCTAGTATTCTTGTCTGGAGAATTCTGTTGACAGAGAAGGCTGGTGGGCTATAGTTCATGGGGTTTCAAAGAGTCGACACAACTAAGCACATGCACATGCATGGTAAACTTAGTTTTCAAACAACGAATTAAACAACAAGTACTTATTTAAAATGCATTAATGATAGTTTTCACTTTCCTCTTTTGCTTTCAGTTTTGTGAATTGTTTAGGTTACTATCCATGACTTTGATCTCCCATCTTTTTCCTGCTTCTTCAAAACTTTTTTTTTTTTGCTAAAAGTACCTGTAACTCCACATGGATTCATTTTGGGGCAACACTTACTCATGAAATCCAACTGAAGGTAGCTTACTCTTTGCCAGGCTGGCCATTATCTTCCTTTTCAATATCTCTGTTCAAAGATCCATGATGGCCTTTTGTATCTAAAATTTAACTCGTTGATTTTTATATAATCTCCTAAATACCGTAGGTTTGCCATTTATATCTTGAATGAGACATTTTTGTCTCCTAAGTTCATACAGTGATATAGAAGAACTTGAGAGGAACATAATGACTTTATTTTCCTGCTGATGGTGAAGCAAAGCCATATATGAAGAACTATGTCCCATATATTTATACATTGTCACAGATCCTTGAGTTAGAGATGAGTAAAACAGTCACCATGAAATTCTGGAAATGCTTATAGTAAACTACAATGAGGACAGTGATAGAAATCCTAGGCAAGGAAAGTGTGACATTTCAGATAAAGAACAAGGAACAGCTGTAAGATGAAGGACTTGCAGGAAGAAATGCTAAACCATTTTGGGGAAAAGGGTCACATATTTTAGGGGAAGAACCACTCATATTTGACAAGGACATAGATTCAAAGAAAAAGTAAGAAATGGAATAGGAGTATCCCATTGCATCTTATCTCCTTCTGTCATAGGAAGTAAACAGACAATGCAATTCACCCTTGGGGGCTCAATACCCTGGTGAGTTTCTTGGAACCTTGCAAGAAGGATGGACCATATGGTCAGATAGCCTCAGTGACAACACGGGCTCAGATGAAATTTCAAGGATTATAAATCCTCCTGTGTTTCATAATTTAATCACCAGCTGGCATTGGGAAGTCTAACATTGCACAATTAAGTGCCTAGAGGGTTTTTTTTTTTAATATATCTTCCTCAGTAGCATCCGGATTTGGTCCCTGGAAAACAGACTGTGGCTCTCCTCCACCGTGATCATCAATCTGCCTCAGTAGGGCCGTCTCCCCACACGGAAGCCTATCCATAACGGTCTGTGGGAGAGATCTGTCACACCATATGGGGGAAGATGAAACAAGAGTGCAAGCAGCTGAGGGACACACATAACTCGGAATCCTGGCAAAAGCGGAAAAGAAGGAAGGAAGCATAACATATCCTCTGTCCACGCAGCCAAGCAGAGGTCAAGTAGTTAATTACATACTCTTTCTTGGTTTACAGTCTGTCACACAGACTTGGAGGGGAAAGAGAAAACCAGCAGGGAGAGTAAATCAGTGTTTCTGGAGAGGCAAAATTAAATATCCTTTCTGTGGAATCTCAGGGGCTAGTTGAATGCAAGAGAGTGGGGTCCCTGGAGGGTACCACCATGCTGTGTACACAGTGCTTGCTCATGAGGCATGGGCGTGAAGGTCTCGGAGAGATAAGAGATATAAGCCAGGCTGTGTATTGAGTGATTGATGAATACCATGTCCTTTTCCAGGCCAGTTTCACCTACCGTTTGTTGCACCTTGTCCTGGAGCCATACTGAATTACTCAGTTCACAGCGGTCCACCCTCTGGAACTCAGATCTGCCCGGAAGTGGGAGAGATGAATGGCTGAATGATAGACAAGTGGATTGGATGAGTGCATGAATGAATTTCTCACACAGCAACGCTTTGAGAAATTCATTGGTTGTTTAACACAAATGCCAGTAGCCGTTAGAGAGTTTATCTCCTGGAAGCAGCGTGGTGGGATGGCAGAGTAGCGTGGTAGCAGGTGAGGTGGCAAGAGTACACACATAGGAGAGAAGGATCCTAGAGGGGAAATTATGTGACTTATTTAAATCAGAACTTTCCCCATGTCGTCTGTGTTTCCATGGTGCTTCAGTTATTGAATGCATAGTTTCTCATTCATTGCAAGCATCTTCAAACAGCAGTACACACTGCTATGTTTAAAATGGATAACCAACAAGGACCTACTGTATAGCAGAGGGAACTCTGTTCAATGTTATGTGGCAGGCTGGATGAGGTGGGGGCAGTTTGAAGGAGAATGGATACAAAGGCCGAGTTCCTTTGCTCTCCACCTGAAACTATCACACCGTTGTTAATCCAAAACGAAATAAAAAGTTCAAAATGAAAACAAAAAAGCCAGCAACCCAAGCACATTTTACTGCAATTTTCAGGACTCATAGATCCACTGATGTTAGGAAATGCAAACTGGGAAATCGTTGCAACCAAATGGAATAGTCAGTTACAGCACCTACTCCCTTAACCTTTTCAAGGTAAGACTGGCTCATGTCAGCTCAGCTGCAGCAGAGACAAAAAGGTTTGGTGACTGGAGGAAAAGAAAAGGGAAAAACAACCTATTTATTTTTTTTTCTTTTCAACTGGTCTTTCAGGGGAAGGGGCTCACTCAACAAGTGGGATCTCAGGGCCCTGGGAGAGCAAAGGCAGTGTGCGGGGCACAGACAACAGGAAGTGAACTCACACAGACCCTCGCCGCCACGTAAACACACCCAGCCTTAACCCACCGCTGAACTTCTGCCCTTAAGTGACCGGCACCATTAGGACACAGGTCAAAAGGTTGGAGGGTGACAGAAAATGGAGCCTTACTGAATGAAAGGGAAAATGAAAAATTCTTTCGTTTGCTTAACCCTGTGGGTTATATAGTGACTGTGATGGCAGAATGGAGTCTGGAGTGGGAAACAGAAGTCCCTGATTTATCACATCCTGAGACAGGAAGTCGGAGATTCAGTTCAGGTTGGAGAAAAAAAAGAAAAAAATCATAGGGAAGACCTACATAAAAGAAAGGTGAGTCTCCCTGCTCTTAAGAGGGAGTGCAGACATGATCAGCCTCTGAGGATAGTCAGAAGGTATGAAGAGCAACCTTAGGGAGTTTCTCTTCCTGTGATGTACAGGATGGAGGAGACACAGCACAGCGGGCTGACCCATTCTTTTCCCCCCACTTTCCATGACAGGCGCCCCATCCCAGCAAGGAAGAATTTTCGATGAAAGCTGTATGCTCTGAATGTGTGTGTGTGTGTGTTGTATATATCCATCTACAAAAGGCATGACAAGACGAAGCTCACCTGGCAAATTGTTTCGCCTCATAGACAAGTATAGAACCTGGGAATTTCCTGCAGTGCTTGGCTATTTCTACTCCTTCAAAACTTTAAGCGCTTGTACAAGTTCTGGATGTTTTTATTTCTTTTCTTTCTTTTTGGATGATATTATTTCTTCCAGAATGTTTCTTCAGAGTGAAACATCAACCATTTAAAATGAGTGTAATTGATTACCCTGAACTCCATCCATTATTCTGTTGATGGTTGTTGTTCAGTTGCTCAGTTGTGTCTGACTCTTTGTGACCCCATGGACTGCAGCACACCAGGCTTCCCTGTCCTTCACTATCTTCCAGAGTTTGTTCAAACTCATGCCCATTGAGTTGATGATGCTTCCAATCATCTCATCCTCTATCACCCCCTTCTCCTCCTGCCCTCAATCTTTCCCATTCTGTTGGTAGAGACAATATTTTTTTGAAAAGAAGAAACAGATTAGATTACACTGCTTCTGTGAGTGTGAACTCCAAAATGTCTATTATTCTAGAACTCTTCCTCTATGTGCCTTCTCCTGGGTTGAACTTTGGCTACAGAATTTTTCCCCCAATAGCTGAATAAATAATGGAATGACTGCTTCTCAAAAGAGGTTTTAGATTAAGAGATCATCGAGCAGGCTCATACATGTTATTTTTTTTAATGCAGTTTTCAATGACTTGCCCCCTAGCATTCCTGATTTTTGTGTCTGAGGATTCCTCCATGTAAAACTGCCACAAGCCCCCAGAAATGAGGTTTTTGGCTCCTTGCAAATGCAAGGCAGACATGAACACTTCCTGGGAGATTGATGAGTCCTACTAACTTCGTTGCAGAGATGGAAACTCAGAAACAGAGTGCCTGTGAGGATTAGGAGGAAGTCAGTGTCAACGCTAGGATTAGAATTCACACTTGCCTGGTTTCTCAGCCCATGACCAGCTCCCCCATGGACCTCAGCTTTGTTTCCAGCCCTGAGTGAGGGGGCTGGGTGTTTCCAGACATTGAAAGAGTCCTGTTATATTCAGGCCTCCCCCTTGCAGGAAGGTCCCTCTTTTTAATAAGTGACAGAGCTGGGAAGTAACCTGGATTTATTCCAATCTCTAAACTTTATAAGTGAGAAAGAAATAGCTGATAAGAATGCTAGAAACAGACTAAAGATACCCAGTTTGTGGTCATAACACAGGGAGGCAAATCAGTGTGGTGACAATACCACATAGGATTTAGTGTCTGGCATTTGAAGCCTGGCTTTACCTCTTGGTGAGTATCTTTCATTTTTATTTCTTTAAAATTATTATTTAATTAAAAATTTAAAGCAATTTTAAAGAGTTACACTCCATTTACAGTTATTACAAAATATTTGCTTCATTCTCCTTGTTGCACAATACCTCCTTAATCATCTTATACCCAATAATTCGTATTTTCTACTCCCTCACACCTATATTGCTCCTCTTTGAATTTCCTTGAAGGTGATCACTAGTTTGTTGTCTGTATCTATGGGTCTGCTTTTTTTTTGTTTTATACACTACTTTGTTGTATTATTTAGATTCCAATATAAGTCATATCATACATTATTTTTCTTTCTCTGTCTGACTTATTTCACTTAGCACAATACCCTCCAAGTCCACCCATGTTGCTGCAAAAGGCAAAATTTCATTATTTTCTATGACTGAGTAGTAATCCATGATATGTATGTGTGTGTGTATATGTACACACACACAACACACACATACCATTATTCTTTATCCATTCATTCATTGATGGACACTTAGATTGTTTTCATATCTTGGCAGTTGTAAATAATGCTGCTATGAACATTGGGGTGTGTGTATCTTTTTGAATTAGTGTTTTTTTTGGGGGGGGTGGTATATACCCAGGACCTAGGTCATATAGTAGTTCTACTTTTAGTTTTTTGAGAAACTTCCATACTGTTTTCCATAGTGGCTATATCAATTCTCATCCCACCAACAGCTTACGAGGGTTCCCTTTTCTCCACATCCTTGTCAACATTTGCTATTTTTATTCTTTTTGATGATAGTTATCTGACAGGTGTGAAGTGATATCTCCTTGTGGTTTTGATCTGCATTTCCCTGATGACTAGCAAAGCTGAGCATCTTTTCATTTGCATCTCCTCTTTAGAAGTGTCTATGCAGTTATTCTGCCTATTCTAGGCTATTTGTTGTCTTTTTTGGGGGGATGTTGACTTTTACAAGCTGTTTATATATTTTGGATATTAATCTCTTATTGGTCATATCATTTGGAGATATTTTCTCCCACTCAGTGTGTTGCCTTTTTGTTTTGTTGATGATGTCCTTTGCTATGCAAAAGCTTTCAAGTATAATTAGGTCCCATTTGTTTATTTTTGTTTTTATTTCCTTTACTTTAGGAGACATATCTGAAAAGATAATATTGTAACTTATGTCGAGAAATTTTCTGCCTATGTTTTCCTCTGGGAGTTTTATAGTATTTGGTCTTACATTTAGTTTTTTAATCCATTTTGAGTTCATTTTCTTATATGGTGTGAAGAAATGCTCTAATCTCATTGCTTTGCATGTGACTGTCCAGTTTTTCAAGCATCACTTATTCAAGAGACTATCTTTATTCCATTGTATGTTCTTGCCTGCTTTGTCATAGATTAATTAACCATAAGTGTATGGTTTTACGTCTATGCTCTCTATCCTGTTACATTGATCTCTGTGTCTGTTTTTGTGCCAGTAGCATACTGCTTTGATTACTGTAGCTTTGTAGTATAGTCTGAAGACAAGGAGCATGATTGCCCTAGCTCTAATCTTCTTTCTCAAAACCATTTTGGCTATTTGGGGTCTTTTATGTTTCTATATAAATTTTAAAATGATCTGTTCTAGCTCTGTGAAAAATGTCATTGGCATTTTCATAGGATTGCACCAAATCTGTAGATTGCATTGGGTAGCATGGTAGTTTTAACAATATTGGTTCTTCAAACTCAAGAATACAGTATATTTTTCAAATGTTTGTGTTGTCTTCAAATTTCTTTCATCAGTCTCTTATAGTGTTTTGAGTGTAGACCTTTGGTTCCTTAGGCAGGTTTAATCCTAAATACTTTGTTTTGATGTGATTGTAAGTGGTATTGTTTCCTTGCTTTCTCTTTCTGATAGTTCATTGTTTATGTATAGAAATGCAACAGATTTAAGCATATTAATTTTGTATTCTGCCACTTTACTGAATTCATTGATGAGCTATAGTAGTTTTCTGGTGGCATACTTAGGATTTTCTATGTATACTATCATGTAATCTACAAACAGTGACAATTTTATATCATCCTTTCCAATTTGGATTCCTTTTATTTCTTTTTCTTCTCTGATTACTGTGGCTACTTCATTGCTTCCAAAACTATTGAATAACAGTGGTGACAGTGGATATTCTTGTCTTGTTCCTGATCTTAGAGGAAATGCTATCAGCTTTTCGCCATTGAATATGTTAGCTGTGTTTTTGTTGTATGTAGTCTTCATTATGCTGAAGTATGTTCCCTCTATATCTGCTTTCTGGAGAGCTTTTATCATAAACAGGTGTTGAATTTTATTAAAAGATTTTTCTGCATCTATTGAAATGATCATTTTTTTATTCTTTAATTTGCTAATGTGGTATATCACATTGATTGATATGCAGATACTGAAAAATTCTTGCAGGCCTGGGATAAATCCCACTTGATTATGATGTGTGATCCTTTTCATATATTGCTGGATTTGGTTTGCTAGTACTTTGTTGAGGATTTTTGCATCATGTCCTTCAGTGATATTGGCCTTTAATTAGTATGTGTGTATGTGATACCTTTGTCTGATTTTGGAATCAAGGTGATGTTGGATTCATATAATGAATTTGGAAGTATTCCTTTCTCCACAAATTTTTGGAATAGTCTCAGAAGAATCAGCATTAAGTCTTTGTGAAATGTTTGGTAGAATTCACGTATGAAGCCATCAGGTCCTGGGGTTTTGCCTGCTGGGAATTTAAAAATTACTAATTTAATTTTATTACTGTTAATTGTTCATATTTTCCTTTTCCTTCTGTTTTAGTCTTAGGAGATTATACTTTTCTATGAATTTGTCCATTTATTCTAGGTTGTCCATTTATTGGCACATAGTTGTTCATAAAAGTTTCTTAGATCTTTCATATTTCTGTGGTATCAGTTTTAACTTCTTTTTCATTTCTGATTTTATTAATTTGGGACCTCTCCTTTTTTTCTTCCCTTGTAGGGCTTCCCTTTGGTAAAGAATCTGCCTGCAGTTTGATTTCTGGGTTGGGAAGATTCCCTGGAGAAGGAAATGGCAACCCACTCCAGTATTCTTGCCTGGAGAATCCCATGAACAGAGGAGCCTGGTGGGCTACAGTCCATGGGGTCACAAGATTTGGACATGACTTAGTGACTAAACCACCACCAAACCACCACCTTTACTTCATGATGAGTCTGCATTGAGCCTCTGTCTTGTCTGTAAAATGTAGTAAACCATCCCAACTTTAGCATTTTATGAAGATTAAATATGCCAAATATGTGAGATGTGCACTTCTTAAAATTTTTGCCCACCCATATTTCATCTTCTCTCCTATTTTAGTTATGCAATTCTCTACATGAGCAAAAAAATACCCAAATGTGTTCATTTAAGGGTCTGATCCCCCAAAAGTGGGATTTTGTGGGACTTTATTTTGTAGCTTCAGTTCAGGTCAGTTGAGTCGCTCAGTTGTGTCCAATTCTTTGTGACCCCATGAATTGCAGCATACCAGGCCTCCCTGTCCATCACCAACTCCCGGAGTTTACCCAAACTCATGTCCATCGTGTTGGTGATGCTATCCAGCCATCTCATCCTCTGTTGTCCCCTTCTCCTCCTGCCCCAGTCCTTCCTAGCATTAAGGTCTTTTCCAATGGGTCAACTCTTCACATGAGGTAGCCAAAGTGTTGGAGTTTCAGCTTCAACATCAATCTTTCCAATGAACACCCAGGACTGATCTCCTTTAGGATGGACTGGTTGGATCTCCTTGCGGTCCAAGGGACTCTCAAGAGTCTTCTCCAACACCACAGTTCAAAAGCATCAATTCTTCAGTGCTCAGCATTCTTTATAGTCCAACTCTCACATCCATACATGACTACTGGAAAAACCATAGCCTTGACTAGACGGACCTTTGTTGGCAAAGTAATGTCACTGCTTTTTAATATGCTGACTAGGTTGGTCATAACTTTTCTTCCAAGGGGCAAGTGTCTTTTAATTTTATGGCTGCAGTCACCACCTGCAGTGATTTTGGAGCCCCCCAAAATAAAGTCAACCATTGTTTCCACCGTTTCCCCTTCTATTTGCCATGAAATGATGGGCCCAGATGCCATGATCTTAGTTTTCTGAATGTTGAGCTTTAAGCCAACTTTTTCACTCTCCTCTTTCACTTTCATCAAGAGGCTCTTTAGTTCTTCTTTACTTTCTGCCATGAGGGTGATGTCATCTGCATATCTGAGGTTATTGATATTTCTCCCAGCAATCTTAATTCCAGCTTATGCTTCCTCCAGCCTAGAATTTCTCATGATGTATTCTGCATATAAGTTAAATAAGCAGGGTGATAATATACACCCTTGATGTACTCCTTTTCCTGTTTGGAACCATTCTGTTGTTCCATGTTCATTTCTAACTGTTGCTTCCTGACCTGCATACAGGTTTCTCAAGAGACAGGTCAGGTGGTCTGGTATTCCCATCTCTTTTAGAATTTTCCAAAGTTTATTGTGATCCACACAGTCAAAGGCTTTGGCATAGTCAATACAGCAGAAGTAGATGTTTTTCTGGAACTCTCTTGCTTTTTCGATGATCCAGTGCATGTTGGCAATTTGATCTCTGGTTCCTCTGCCTTTTCTAAACCCAGCCTGAACATCTGGATTTCTGTTCTTGGAGAATTTTGAGCATTGCTTTACTAGTGTGTGAGATGAGTGCAATTGTGCAGTAGTTGGCAATTGAGCATTCTTTGGCATTGCCTTTCTTTGGGATTGGAATGGAAACTAACCTTTTCCAGTCCTGTGGCCACTGTTGAGTTTTCCAAATTTGCTGACATATTGAGTGCAGCACTTTCACAACATTATATTTCAGGATTTGAAATACCACAACTGGAATTCCATCATCTCCACTAGTTTTGTTCATAGTGATGCTTCCTAAGGCCCACTTGACTTCACATTCCAGGATGTCTGGCTCTAGGTGAGTGATCACACCATCGTGATGATCTGGGCTGTGAAGCTGGGGAAGTGGTAAAAACTTGGCTCAGTGGCAAAGAATCTGCCAGCCATTTTAGACTCATGGGTTCAATCCCTAGGCCAGGAAGATTCCCTGGAGGAGGAAATGGCAACCCACTCCAGGATTCATGCCTGGAGAAACTCATGCCAGAGGAGCCTGACGGGCTATAGTCTGTGGAGTTGCCAAGAGATGGATGTGACTAAGCACAAGCATGAGAAAGAGAAGATTTTGCAACTTAGGTGAGTCCGGTGTCAGGAGCTAAGGCCCAAATGCAGTGCATGGCAGTCAAGTACATTGAACTCAGAGTTGCAGTGTTTTTCTCCAAGGTTAGGGTTTGAAGAACTCCTGCACAAAGAGTCCAGGGGGCCTAGTGCAGAGCAGTCACGGGAGTAGAGACCATGTGGAAGGCTGGCATTCTGGAAGGCGCCTTTTCATGGGTAATCACTGAAGCAGGTTCAAGCTGCCCTGCGTTCTCTCCAGACTGACATCCCTGCTCTTCCTTATCTTGTTTGTCCCTCCGCAGTTTTCTTTTGCCACTCCTCCAAGAGAACATCTGTTCTTCCTAATCTGACAAGCATGCTTTGTCCTCCAAGTAATTATTGAACATACTTTGCCTTATTTCCTCAGAGAACGAGCTAGCAATTCATCTTCCTAAGTTTGAAAAGGAAGGGGATAAATTCCCTTTAACTTTTTCCTTCAAATCTGATCTGAGAGTTTTAGGCCAGAAACCTTGCATGGATGGTTGAAGCAGGAGGACACCAAAAGGGGAACTCTGTCAGGTAAGAAGGGCAGCAGGCCTTCTGCCTCCTGGAGGAATCCCTAACCTTCGTATATTTAAACCATTTACAAACTAGAAGATGCTTCAGAGAAAAGGATGTAGAACAGGAAGGATTGGGAACAACTTAAAAATAATGTCCCCCTGTAATGGGATTGTCATGGTAATAATAATTATCGAACATCTACTAAAGGTCAGGGGCTTCCCAGGTGGTGCTAGTGGTAAAGAACCCACCTGTCAATACAGGAGACACAAGCGATGCGGGTTCAGTCCCAGGACTGGGAAGATCCCCTGGAGGAGCACATGACAACCCACTCCAGTATTCTTACCTGGAGAATCCCATGGACACAGGAGCCTGACGGGCTACAGTCTATTCGATCACAAAGCAGCAGCACATACGTATGGCCTAGGGTCATGCCCAGTACTGTGCTTTTATACACAATGTCATGTTTACTGTTAAAATAGATTTGTGAGGGAGATTCTATTTCCCCCATTTTGTATGTGCAGGAGAGTGGTGCAGAGAAGCTGGACATGGGAGTTTCTGGGCACAGAACTTCCAAACCACCCAGCAGAGATTCAAACCCAGGAGAGTCTGGCTCCAGGGTCTGTGCTCTTGACCACCATGTCTTGCCAGCTGTCCTGCTGATCATGACTTGTGTATACTCAAGCCACTCATCTGGTGCCCAGGGGATCTAGGACCTCCCCCTCTCTGATAGACATCTCAAAGTGTGCAAAGGCCTCCCACAATGTGCCCTTAGTTCCCAAGCACTGGTGGCAGCTCACACACTTGGGGTGATGGGACAGGGTGGCTGGGGTTTGGGGTGATGAGATGTGAACCAGTAAACTGGGGGCTTAATTGGGAACAGCAGGCTGTAGTATTTGGCAGCTTATAAGTGAACCCCTCACCATAGTATCTCTCACACCAAATCTCGGAATAAAGGAAAGAAGCACCAGTTAAGTATGTGCTCTCCAGAGCAGACAGAATCTTCTCAGTCTGCCCTCAAGGCCAAATTTTTGTGCCTACCATGGAATTCAGGGCACGAACAACTCACCTCTGATAGTACTCTGTCATCATAAAATCTAGTACTAATATTTTATTTGAAAGGCTAATATGAGGAACTTCCTGTGGCCAAAATATCACTATTATTTTCCACTTCCTGGAGGCTAGGTAGAGTGGGATTGAAGACCACCTCCTTGGTCTTCATTATTTTGCTCCTCCCAGTCTCTTTAGTTTTGACACATTGATCATATGATAACATTTTAAGGAAGTCTGGGATTCTTCTATTAGTGACCTGATAGTGTCAGATTTAAGAGCGCTTCCTACAGTCTCTCTGAGTTTTCTAAAATACTAACTGGCAGAACCTTACAACCCTCCAACCATTTCTGCCTGTTGACTTGAGGGCATTTTATTTATTTATGTATTTTTACAGTTTTCATTTTAGAAATCTAAAAATCACCTTATCTTTCTTTTTGTTGTTGTTTAGTCACTCAGTTGTGTCCAACTCTTCAACTCCATGGACTGAAGCATGCCAGGCTTCCCTGTCCTTCATTATCTCCTGGAGTTTACTCAAAGTCAAGTCCATTGAGTTGATGATACCATCCAACCATCTCATCCTCTGTCACCCCCCTTCTCCTCCTGCCCTCAATCTTTCCCAGCATAAAGACTTTTATCCAGTGAGTCAGTTCTGTGTATCAGGTGGCCAAAGTATTGGAACTTCAGCTTTAGCATCATTCCTTCTAATTAATATTCAGGGTTGATTTTCTTTAGGACTGACTGGTTTGATCTCCTTGCTGTTCAAGGGTCTTTCAAGAGTCTTCCCCAACACCACAGTTTGAAGACATCAATTCTTCAGCACTCAGCCATCTCTATGGTCCATTTATACATGACTACTGGAAACACCATCAGTTCAGCTCAGTTGAGTCGCTCAGTTGTATCTGACTTTTTGTGACCCCATGGACTGCAGCACGCCTTGCTTCCCTGTCCATCACCAACTCCCGGAGCTTACTCAAACTCACATCCATCCAGTCAGTGATGCCATCCAACCAGTCAGTGATGCCATCCAACCATAGCTTTGATTATATACGGACCTTTGTTAGCAAAGTGATGTCTCTGCTTTTTAATATGCTGTCTAGGTTTGTCATAGCTTTTCTTCTAAGGAGCTGGCATCTTTTAATTTCATGGCTGCAGTCACCATCCACAGTGATTTTGGAGCCCAAAAAACAAATTGGATGATGATTGCTTTATAGCATGTTAATTTCTGCTGTACAACAACATGAATCAGCTATGAGTATATATATATATCCCCTTCCTCTGGAACCTGCCTCCCACCCCAAACTCATCCTACCCCTCTAGGTCATCACAGAGTACTGAGCTGAACTCCCTGTGCTATACAGCAGCTTCTCCCTAGCTGTCTATTTTATGCATGGTAGTGTGAGAGCATTTTAAATTGCAGAAGTTCTGGATCCACTTTTCTTCTTTTTTGGGATGACTTCTTCCTCCTACATGTGGTCTGTGTACTGGTCATCAGACTAAAATTGACCAGTCCATGGAGAAGTAAGGTAAAAAATGACACAGAAATCCTCTTGTTTTTTGCCTTGTTCATTTATAACTCATCCTATATAATAAAAGGCCAGTTCTTTCTTTGGTCTATCCCCAGTCCTGACTTTTAAAATGTGAAGAATGTAAAGAATGCTTATTGTGAACTGTAAGAGTACCTTTTAGCCACAAATGCCCTCTCCTCAGCTTCTTGGGCAATCACCCTTGGAAGAGGAAGGCAGGCAGAGGTTTGGGAGCAGGGGAGGTAATATATTCCTGTAGCTTGTTTCCTTTTTCTGCTCAGACAGGGTGCTGTCATTTTTTTTACTGGAAAATAACCAAGCGGCACTTTGGAATTAAATCCTTCCAGGGAAAGTAGGATGAATATTGAGAGTTTTAAAGTAAAAATCACTTTCTGCTTCTCTGCATGATTTGCTCCTTCTCTTTATCTTATTTCCTAAATATCATAAAAACAAGATAGAGTTTAAACAGTGCCAAAAGATCCTGGTTAACAGCAGAAGAAAGACAGCTCTTTTGCTGATTGAAATGAGCGAAGTTTCTGACACAGAATCTCAGCTGAGAGGCTGAGAGATTGCAGGAGGCTAGAGAGAGAAAGTTGTCCTAAGGCCGAAGGCAAGCCAAGGCCATAATTCTGAAAGAGGGGATATTTACTTGTTGTTGATTAGGACTTTGTTAATTAGGGAAGTGATGAGCTCGGTTCTTTCTTTTAGCCTCAGGAAGACTTAGGCTATCCCTACCATCCTTTCTTATTCAGGGAGTCTCACTTCTCATAACTGATGCCAAAGGGAGGAGACGTGGTTTCTTTACCAACCAGAAGACCAGATGGAGAATATTATCCTTTGCCTTGGATAAACCAAAATAACTAGTACATCTTGCTAGTGATAAGGGGTTTCCCAGGTGGTGCTAGTGGTAAAGAATCCTCCTGCATTGCAGGAGACATAATGAGATGTGGGTTCAATCTTTGGGTTAGGAAGATCCCTTGGAGGAGGGCATGGCAACCTACTCCAGTATTATTGCCTGGAGAATCCCATGAACAGAGGAGCCTGGAGGGCTATAGTCCATAGGGTCGCAAAGAGTCAGACACAACTGAGGTGATTCAGCATGCACGGTAGTGATAAGGCATGAGTGCCTGCCATATAGAAACAGTGTGCCAACTGTAGCCAAGCCGGGACTCGTTGCCATCTTAGAATGTCCTGCTGAAATTCCAAGTGGATGAAACTGAGCCCAGAGCTGGTCACAAGTATGAAATCATTTTATTGTTTCCTATTGCCAGGTTTGTCTGACCTATTTTATATCATGTAGCACAGATTCGTTTTCCATTTCCTTACCCCGTCCTGGCACCATTTATCAAATACATGGCTTTACTTTTGAATTCTCAGTTCTATTCCATTGATTTAATATCTGTCTTTATGTCAGTATCATACTATTTTGTTTACTATTCCTTTGCATGAATTTTTGACATTCACAGGTGTGTATCCTCCAACTTCATTCTGCCGTTTCAAATCTGCTTTGGCTATTCTGGGTCCATTGCAATTACATTAAAAAAATTTAGAGCCAGCTTTTTAATTTCTATAAAAAACCCACTGGGAATTCTCACCAAGATTTCACTGAATCTACAGATAAACTAGGGAAGGCTCTCATGTTAATGATATTAAGTCAGCAGATCCATGAACATGGGGCATTTATCAGATCTTTTAAAATTTCCTTCAACAATATTTCGTGGTTTTCAGAGTATAAGTTTTAAAATTCTTTGTTAAATTTATTCTTAAATATTTTACTCTTTTTGATGCTTTTGTAAATGGGATTGTTTTTAAATTTTATTCTTGGATTGTTTGTTGCTAGGGTATAGAAATACAATTGATTTTTGTATCTTAACCTTGTACCCTGCAAGCTTACTAAACTTATTTGTTAGTTCTACTAGCTTCTTAGTGGTTTCTTAAGGATTTTCTATGTAAAGAACATGTTATCTGGAAATGCCATCTTACTTTCTAATCTGGATGCTTTAATTCCTTTTCCTTGCCAAATTTCCCTGGGCTAGAAACACACGTACAGAGTTGAATAGCAAGGGCGAGAGTTGACCTCCTGTCTTCATCATGATCTTCAAGGAAAGTATCCAGTCTTTTGCCATTAATATGGTATTAACGCTGGGTTTTCCTACATGTCTTTTGTCAGGTTGAGAAAGTTCCATCCTAGCTTTAGTTAGTTAAGGGTTTTTGTCATGAAAAGGGGTTGGATTTTGTCAAATGCTTTTTGTTCATCTATTGAAATATAGTTTTTGTTTTTTTATGGATATGGTATTTCATTAATTGATTTTCAGATTTTCAACCAATCTTGCATTTCTGGTATATATCCCGTATGGTCAGGGTGTATACATTTTTTTAATATGTTGCTGGATTTAGCTTGCTACAATTTTACTGAGGATTTCTGTGTCTTTCCTCACAAAAGGTACGGTATGTTGTTTTCTTGTAGTATCTTTGTCTGGTTTTGGTGTCAGGGAAATACTGCCTCATAAAATGAGTTGGAAAGTGTTCCTACCTCTTTTATTTTGGGATGGGGGAGAAATTTGTGAAAATTTGATATTAATTCTTCCCAAAATGTATGGTAGAATTTACCAGTGAAGTCATCTGACTCTAGACTTTTATTTTTGGATAATTTTTTTGATTTCTAATTCAGTGTCTTTGCTTGTGACAGATCTCTCAGATTGTCTATTTCTTCTTGAGTCATTTTTGGTAGTTTATGTCTTTCTAGGAACTGACCCACTTCATCTAAGCTTTTCTAACTTATTAGTATACAATTGTTCATAGTATCCCTTTATAATCTTTTTTTTTAATTTCTATAAGATCAATAGCAATGTTTTTTTTCGTTTCTGATTTTAGTAATTTGATTTTTCTGTCTTTTTATCTTAATCAAGCTAGCTAAAAGTTTATCAATTTTATTAACCAAAGAACCAGGTTTTAAGTTAATTGATTTTTTCCATTGCTTTTAATTCTCTACCAGTGTTCTGGCAGACAGTGGTAGAGAGATAGGCATGGAAGAGTGGATATATTATATAAGGACAGGAAACTCACCCACTTACTAAATTACATACGAAGGCCTTGAAGACGTTGGAAAGAGAGATACCAGTATTGTTGAAAAGGTCAGGGATGACTATTCTTTATAAGCCAAGGCTGATGGTAGGAGATGCTGTTACAGAAGAGGACTCTCTGAGAGCAATGAGGATAAAAAGGTCTCAGTATAATAAAAGCCAGGTGGCTGTGGTTATCTGTCAGCAGTAAAGTGACTACAGTTTTCAAAATGAGCATAAAGGTCAAAGTGGCACCCAGGACCAGAGAATCATGGCAATGATTAAAAGTACACTATGCTTTTTGGGGGGCAAGGCTGATCAGCCAACAAGGATATTACTCAACTCATATTTTTTAAAAAAGCAAACATATATATATAATGGGAGGATGGGAGACCAGCAAGCTGAAAGCAGTTGTTGTTCAGTTGCTAAGTCATTTCCTACTCTTTGAGATCTGTGGTCTGCCGCTGGGAGAATGGGAGACCAGCAAGCTGAAAGCAGTTGTTGTTCAGTCACTAAGTCGTCTCTGACTCTTTGAGACCTATGGTCTGCAGCACATCAGGCCCTTCTGTCCCTCACTATCTCCCAGGATTTGCTCATACTCAGGTCCATTGAGTTGATGATACCATCCAACCATCTCATCCTCTGTTGCTCCCTTCTCCTCCTGCCTTTGAACTTTTCCAGCATCAAGGTCTTTTCCAGTGACCCTGAGTGAGTCAGCTCTTTGCATCAGGTGGCCAGAGTATTGGAGCTTCAGCTTCAGCATCAGTCCTTCCAATGAACATTTAGGATTGAGTTCCTTTAGGATTGGCTGGTTTGATCTCCTTGCTGTCCAAGAGACTCTCAAGAGTCTTCTCCAGCACCACAATTCTAAAGCTTCAATTCTTTGGCACTCAGCCTTCTTTATAGCTGAAAGCAATAGCCTCTAATAAACTCAAAGTCTCTTAGTTTCCATGTTCAGAGCCATTGACTAAAGGAGAAGCTGAATTTCAGTGAAAATCACATTACAACAACAAGGCAGTTGTACATAACAATTTCATCTGAGTTCTTCCTCAAAAGGACACGTGGCCGCTTACTTTATGTTCAGCTCTTCTATCAAGTGGAGAGTGTTTCATCCTGCATTTATTCAAGGCTGCTCCATGATGACCATTCTGTGACAATCTTCCCACTCTGGAGACTTCCTAGAGGAGTAGGGGCAGAAGTTACATCCACACCAATGCTGGGGTCTTCTCTCAGGATGGGCCCTGTAAAGATGTCAGTATTGACGGAGTAGAGCCAGATCAAGTTGGAACAGACTTGGATCTGGGCAGAGGGGATGATCCCATCTCTGCCTGGGAACCAGTCAAACATCTTCCTCTTTGTAAGGAAATTGGTTGCTAATCAAATGGAAATTCATACGGATGATGCATGTCAGTCTTTGATGATCCTTCACTGTCCCAGTGCCTCTAAAATCAGCATTTCCCCTACCTGGGCCAGTATCATGTGGTTGATTCCAGTGTGCCCAGAATTGTTACAACTGGGGTCCTAAAGTACATTTTTCATGTTGGTATGGAGACAGCACTGCCTCAGTTGTTGTAAGGTTACCTGGACTTGGACACCAGATAGTATATGATGATGTTCTCAAATAATAATCAGACTTCAGTTTAGAACTTATAGAGCTTCCCTGGTAGCTCAGAAGGTAAAGAATCTGCCTGCAATATGGGAGATCCAGGTTTGATCCCTGTGTCTGGAAGATCCCCTGGAGGAGGCATTGGCTACCCACTCTAGTATTCTTGCCTGGAGAACTCCATGGACAGAGGAGCCTGCTGGGCTACAGTCCGTGGGGTCACAAAGAGTCAGAGATGACTGCTGACTAACACTTTAGAACTTATAAGATCCATGAATTATGCCTTTGAATCACAAGAGCTTCTCTTATGTTGTGAGTGAAGAAACAGCCTAAGAGGGTAGGTAACTGGCTTATATCTCAGAGATGGAGCAGAGTTTTGAACTCTGGCCTGCCTTATTCCAAAGCTCGTGTTCTGTTCATTATAACATGTTGCCATGAGGAGGAGGGAATGGAAAAGTGAAAAAGCAAAACAACAACTAAATGAATCAAAACACCAGGAACATCTGTGGATAGACTTTACATCATGCAGTGCCTGGATGATAGTGAAGAGGTCCCTAAGTTTGTCCACACACCCTTCTCAGAACAGCCAAGGACAGAATTTCAAAATATAAAAGACATCTATGAACATGAGTATGTATTGGCATTCCACATGGACTTCTCAAAGGACTTGCAAGCTGATTTAAGATGAGACTGAAGTGATGTTATATTTTGATTTTTTCGTCCATGATGCTCATTTTTACTTTGGGCTTCCCAAGTGGCTCAGCAATAAAGAATCTGCCTGCCAATGCAGAAGATGCAATAGACACAGGTTCAATCCCTGGGTCAAGAAGATTCCCTGAGGAAATGGCCACCCACTCCAGTATTGTTGCCTGGAGAATCCCATTTTTACTTTATCAGATACTTATTTTTTTTCCTTACATGAAGAGGTCATGGGATTTGAGGCTGTTTAAGGAAAGTGTGATTTTTTTCTGTTGTTGAGGTTCTTTATTGATGGTGGTAATTTAGTCACTAAGTCATGTCTGATTCTTTGCAATCCCATAGACTGTAGCCCTCCAGGCTTCTCTGTCTATAGGACTTCCCAGGCAAAAATACTAGAGTGGGTTGCCGTTTCCTTCTCCAGGAGATCTTGTTGACCCAGGGATCGAACCTGTGTTTTCTGCTTGGCAAGCAGATTCTTTACCACTGAGCTACCAAGGAAACCCTCCTCAGTGAATAATGGAATCAAAAGTAAAGAGGAAAGAGCAAAGCTCTTTTCAATTTTTTCTTGTTAATTCTTTATCAGCTTAAACAACCGACAATGTCTCAGCATTTCCTTTGCATATGTAATACGTATTTTTCCTAAAGAGAGCTGGATATTATAGTCAGTGACTTAGTATTTAAAAGAAGACATATTTTGATTTGTTTACTTTAGAGATTGGTCCATTGCAAATTTGTACAGGGGAATGGCCAAATGAAAAACACAACAAGAAAAAGCAAATGTCACAGGCCCAGAGAGTGTCACCGTTATGTTCCTTCATTTTGTAACTGAGTTTACTTTGCTGTTTCTGAACCTAGAGAAATCTGGCATATGCTCCTGAAAGGAGCAAAATTAAATATCCAGACATTTCAGCAAAGGAAGAAGCCAAGAGGGAAAAAGAAAAAAACAAACAAGTTTCTGATCAATGGCAGAAGTCTGGCTTCCAACGGAGCAAGCTGGTGCAGGTGGGAATGAGGGTCAGGCTCTAACCCCATGTGCCCCGGCATCACAGATGCTGAGCATGGCACAAAGGCAACCCGGAGAAGAAGCAGCTTAGAGTACTTTACAGAGCCTAGGTTGTCAGTTCATCCATTTTTGAGCATCCCACCCAGCTTCCCACCAGCCCTGTGGAAAAAGGAAAAGCTGGAAGGAACCAGAACTGTATCTAAAAGCTTGTCTTATTGCCGCTGCTGATTGAAGAGTAGCAGTAAATATGTTTGTTGAACATGGTTTCCTCCTCTGGGAGGAGGACTTTTCTGGCTTTTTGAGCAGACGTGTGCACACATGTAAGCAATAATATTGGTGCAGTCTTTATTATATTCCCAGAACTTCCTGGGGTTTTCTTTTCTTTTTCTTTCTTTTTTAGCGACTCTGAGACCATCCAAGGTCCATAACTCTCTCAGTTCTCGGAGATCATTTTTGATTAGAAAAGAGACCTTAGGTCTCCCCCAACCCCCGGGAACACATTCAAAGCAGATGTTGTCCATTATTCTTTTCCTACAAGAAAGGGATGGAGCAGTGACATTTGGATTACCTTTCTACACCAACAGGTATTAGCCAAACAGGAGAAATTATTTATTCCTCATTAAAATTGGCTACCCAGACACCCTAAATGTCATAACCATGACTTTGCTCTGCCTTAGGGAGACTTATGGCAATATGTGGCACTAAATGATCTGAGTGACAAATTGTGGCTTCATTGGCCCAGGGGAAAAAAAAAATCTCATGTTTTGGATTAGATGGCTTATTTTAGGTCACAAAAGGGCACAGGTGAATTATCCAAGGCATCAAGGGATTTGAATGCCCTTAATTAAGTCACTTTGGTAGAGTTCTTTATTTTAAAGAGACCTTGTTTGCTTATAATTTAACACTGAAATTGCCAGGAAGAAAATGTTATAGCTGAAAGTTTATCTGCACTGCTGCCTGCTGCCAACCATGAAACGCTGTTCTGGAAACTCAAGAGAGCTCTATAAACAATGCTGGATTAAAACTCAGCCACTCTGGGTGCAAACGAAACCTTCCCATAGTGGAGTTGGAACTTTGAGTCCTCTATCAGTACCCTTGGAAATTAGAGGGTGTGAGCTGACTTAAAATTCTAGCTAGAAGTAATGGCGAAAGAGACCATTTGTGTTTCTAGCTCAGGCAAATGAGGCTCATTTCCTTTTTACTGGGGAAAAAGAATCTTGCCAAAATTTGTCTTGTTGGTAAAAGTGCTTGTCAGCAGAAAAAAAATAATTTTGGAAAATAGGAAAACTCCCTTTCTGCCCTTCAAAGTATCTAAGTGATGTACTGGCATCTTACAGTCATTCAAACTTATTATGTATATTTCACAGATGAAAAAAGTACTAAAAATTGAATACATCTTCAGTGTTTAAGGAGAAAAGACTGCTTCTTTCAATCTGCAAGACCTATATCCTTAGTTCCTTTTCCTTTTCACATCCTGGTTTATAAAATGATACGTTGACTTTTAGCCTGGATCCTGGGACCTCGTTGACTTGAGTCAATAGTTATATTGCTCTGTGGTTTACTCTCATTGGTTAAAAAAAAAAAGATGATGGTACAGTCATATTATATTACAGCTATTCAGAGGTATAATTAATATTTTCAAAGAGCTTTAAGAACTTTGGATGAAAGGAAGTGCAATGGAAAGCAGAACATTATTGTTTGTTCTTTCGCATTTCTATCAGGTTTGAATAAAATCTCCCTTTATGAAAGAGTATTAGCAGCTGAGAATGACAAAGATGGTTTCCTTAGAAATCTAGAGGACTTGAAATAGAGTATGTGGAATTAGAGTGCAGAAAAGGAAAGAATGCATTTTTAGAGTCTATTAAAAGCATGCTTCAGACAACGTGATGATTTTGTGAACATACTTCCTGCACAAAGAAAAGATAGGGACATTCTGGATATTAGAGTTGAGTCTGATCCAGATGGAAACTCACCCATCCAAAGTTTGGTTTTGCACACAGTCACCCATGCGTTCTCCTCACTTCTCCTTGCCTGTAACTTCTTGCAGCTTCTCCCTTGTGGCTGCTGTCTGGCTTCATTCTGTCCATGTCAGCATCCCTCAAGCTCAGGTGGTTGTACCTGCCCATTGGCCCTTTCTAGATTTCTCAGATCCTCAGTGAGCTCTCCTTTTGGAGGCAATTATTTCACGAGCATCCTTCCCGCATCCTTATATGTTTTTCTCATTATGTTCTTTTTCTCGTGTGTTTTGTGTCCCTAACTTCATCAGATGCTCGCTGAGACAAAGATCATATATCATTCCACTTCTGGTTCTATCATGACACTACATTATCTTTCAGGATATAGAATAACAGTTAAATTTAGCTACCCATTACATTTTCTTTCTTTTTATTTATTTATTTATTTTTTCTTTACATCATCGTGTTGGTTTTGCCATACATTGACATGAATCTGCCATGGGTATACATGTGTTCCCCTTCCAGAACCCCCCTCCCACCTCCCTCTCGATTCCATCCCTCTGGGTCATCCCGGTGCACCAGCCCTGAGCACCCTGTATCAAGCATCAAACCTGGGCTGGCGATTGATTTCACATATGATAATATACATGTTTCAATGCTGTTCTCCCATATCATCCCACCCTTGCCCTCTCCCACAGAGTCCAAAAGACTGTTCTATACATCTGCATCTCTTTTGCTGTCTCGCATACAGGGTTATTGTTACCATCTTTCTAATATTTAAGAGGATGGGCAGAAAGAGCAAAAGAGAAAGAAAACATCTTCCAACACCATAACATGGAAAACTAGTCTCTATTTCAGTAAGGACGAATTGCTGCAATTTAGGGCTTCAAGGAAATGCAACTTCCACTGACTTGTTTCTGGCTGTTTTTTTGAACTGTGGTGGGTGTGGGATCTCTTGTCTTTTTCCTGGTGTCACATTGGGCCCCTGGCTATAGAAGTGGCCTCGTTGGTCTTGGTGATGGGAGAGCCTGTGATGACCTCCTTCCCCGGGACTCCATTGAGAAAGCAATGGACTGCCTGGGGAAGCAGGATGATCGCCATCCATCAAATGGGCTATCTTGTTCTCATCAAGAATCCAGGGAGGACTTCCCTGGTGGGGCAGCAGATAAGAATCTGCCTGCCAATGCAGGGGATACCGGTTTGATCCCTGGCTCCGGAAAGATCCCACATGAAGCCCATGCGCCACAGCTATTGAGCCCTTGCTCTCCAGCCCACAAGCCGCAACTACTGAACCTGTGTGCTGCAATTCCTAAAGGCCACATGCCTAGAGGCCAAGCTCCACAGCAAGAGAGACCCCTGCAATGAGAAGACCGCACACCACAACAAAAGAGTAGCCCCTGCTCACTACAACTAGAGAAAGTCCATACAAAGCAATGAAGACCCAGTGCAGCCAAAAATTAATAAATAAATGAACAAAATTATTTTTAGAAAAATTAGAATCTAGGGAAGTGACTGCAGGGTATATTCTAGTCTCATTACTGGAATACAGAGCAGGTGAGACCATTAATAGCTGGCTGTTCTACCCTAGTTAGACATTCTTCTGAAGGAAGTATGTTTTAAACAGTCATCCAATGATGTATTAGTAACATTTTCAGGCCTTGAAACTACTTCCCTGGTGGCCAGACAGTAAAGAATTTGCCTGTAATGTGGGAGACCCAGGTGTGGTCTCTGGGTCGGGAAGATCCCCTGGAGGAGGGCACGGCAACCCACTCCAGCGTTCTTGCCTGGAGAATCCCATGACAGAGGAGCCTGGGGGGCTACAGTCCATGGGGTCACAAAGAGTCCTATACAACTGAGCGACTTTCACTTTCAGGCCTCGAACCCATTTTGAGAAGCCTGTTCACATACCCCTTTCTCAAAATTTCTCATCACCAACTCTCAATATGCCTCTTTCCAAGTTGCTGACCATGGAACCAGATCAACAGACACTTCCTAGGAATCAGAGGATTCATTCCCTTGAACTTGTTCTTCTAGACAAAGTGGAGAGTAAAATATGCACTTGAGATTACTCTGCACTCCACTTATTTCAAGGTTTCAAGTGTGTGTGTGTGCTCAGTTATGTCCAACCTTTACGACCCCTGGAAATATAGCCCATCAGGCTCCTCTCTGTCCATGGAATTTTCCAGGCAAGAATACTGGAGCTGATTGCTATTTCCTCCTCCAGGGGATCTTCCCCACCCAGGGATCAAACTCGTGTCTCTTGTATCTCCTGCAATGACAGGCAGATTCTTTACCACTACTGAGCTACCTGGGAAACCCTCACATTTCAGGGTTACTCCTGGAAAAATCTTCCATCCCACAGCACTCTCCTTTCAACTAGTACCTGCCTATCTCACCTCTAAGCCAGGCCAAACTGGGCAATTCAGGGATAATCTGATAACAAGCAACATACCTGGCATTTAGAAGCTTTTTAATTGCACCCATCTCTTCAGTTTCTTCAGAAGTAGCATTGCTTCACATACCCTTTGTGTCAGGAGGAGCTGAACCAATAGATTCCACTAAGCCATTACTTTAAGGGCTGACATCCACTATGAGGATTCCAGTGGTGATTGAAGATATCCGTCTGTTTCACTAGACACTGGGAACTAGGGGAATGTCCACGGGATGTCTGGGTCTCCCTGTACAGCTGCAAAGACAAGGGAGATGAGAACAAGAGCACTCAGCCCAAAGGAAGCCTGACAAGTGAGACCCATGAGTTTCATCCTGAGACCCTAGGTCTCAGTGCTACTTCAGAAGCAGTTGCCAAAAGAAGTCACATTTTTTCAGGATTTCCTTGACACTTGGGTAAAGGACAGGAACAGGATTTGCAGTATAGCCGTGTGGTGGTTAAAGAGGGCAGCCCAGCTTTTGTTTGTTGCCACCTGCTCTGGGCTTGAGGACTGAGTAGGACCTGGTGCGTGGGGAGGAGCCAGGACCCTTTAGAGGGGCCTCTGCTTGTCACCACTGGAGGTTCTCTCTGACACATGAGGCCATCCGCTTAATACCTACATCCTGGAGATTAAAGAGCTATTGTAGGACAGCTCTGTAGGTCAGATCGTTTTCTGAGATCTGATTTCCAAATTAGGCACTCTGCCTATTTTGATGACTACACCCACTTTCCTTCCTACTTCCTCTTTTCTCCATTTCAATTGAATACAATCAATAGTCCCAGCCTACTACACTCTGTTATGAAGCACATTTCAAAGTCTAGATTGCTACCCTCCCCAATCTTTTCCTTATGGTAAAAAGAAGGGTGTCTTTGGGGCCTTCTTGAGGGACTGATGAGACAGTGGGTTGAGCTTTAAACCTATTTTGGGAATCCAGCACATCCCCAGAGTCCTTTAACTTCTTTACAAAAATTTTTTTTAATTTGTTTTATTTTATTTCTAGCTATGCTGGGTCTTCGTTGCTGTTTTCAGGCTTTCTCTAGTTGCAGCAGGGGTGGGGGGCTACTCTCGACTTACAGTAGGCAGGTTTCTCTTGGCTGCTACACTTTTCTTGTAGCTACAGGCTCTAAAGCACAGCCTCAGTAGGAATCTTCCCAGACCAGGGATTGAACCCATGTTTCCCTGCACTAGCATGCAGATTCTCAACCGCTGGCAAGCACATTGAATGCAGATACTATGGCCATTATGCTTGTATCAGCGGTGGTTGCCTCTCAATCTGAACAATGTTTTATCCCACTTAGTTTAACATCTTCAAAATGTATGACATTATTTTCCCCCAGATACAGACAAATATAGAGAATTGCTATCATTCTGTGTAAGAAAAGCTACTCCTTCCTGACGTGGCTGCTACACTTTATTTTTTGGACCACACTGAGGTCCAGTGCTGGCCACCTACTTGGCAATAATAAGAAGGTGTTAGAGGAGATTAGCAAGTGAGAAGCATTTACTTATGCGGTAGAGTTCTTGAAGTCCCCTGAACTCTTGTAGATCATCAGTCATATTCCAATGGTAAGGATGCTCTTTTTTTTTTTCCAGACAGCGCCTTGTCTTTTACACAGGAGACCTAGTGAGTTTGTTATTTTGATTGGAAGCATCACTTAGCAATTTATAATTCTGAGTATGTATCTAACTTTGGCTTGTGGGGTTCCCAGGCCAGTGTCTAAAGGTGGTAAGGAGTTCTTGAATGGTTCTATTTTCTCAGAAGCATCCTGGCTGCAGAAACTATGGATTGAAGATGGAGGTGGGGAGGAGTCACAACAGGAGACAGAAAGAGCAGGTAAAAGACCACTGAAATGGTCTGAACAGAAGAGGATTTTGATTTAAACAAGGGTAGTGGCAATGGAAAGCATAGGTGTGGATAGTTGTAACAGATGTCTGGAAAGTAGAATCAGTAGGGCTTGATGAGAACTGGCTACTAGGCATTCAGAAGGAAAGAGGGTTCTAGCTTGGATAAACGAATGGATCTTGGCTGGGGCTGAGGATGTAAAAAGAGGAGCAGAATTGGCAGGAAAGATGATGAATGAATTTAGCTTTCAACATGTTCCATTGGAGATGTTTGCTTGCTCTTCTCAGAGAGAATCTCAGGAAAGGTTTGGGTATTATACTTTGTATATAACCTCCTTAGCATATAGAGGACTCCCTCAAGGCATGAGCCCTCAGTTCCCAGTCAAAGGGTGTCCACCTATCTCTCTGACCCAGTGTTTCCTTTTATTTGGACATAGATGGGTCATACAGAAGATCTAGAAACTTTTCTACTAATATGGTTCCATTGTTGCATGTAACTTGGGATTCCCACATATGGAAATTTGCCTGACAGCCAGTCATTTCTATTAACTTGGCCAAACTTTCTAGGTACTTGTAGTTGATAGGATATTCATAAATTAAAGGATACAGGATCATCTAGTACATTTCTTAACACATTTCTTCACTCAGTTTAGTTCAGTCACTCAGTCGTGTCCAACTCTTTGCGACCCCATGGACTGCAGCACGCTAGGCCTCTCTGTCAATCACCCCGCTCCCGGAGTTTACTCAAACTCACATCCATTGAGTGGGTGATACCATCCAACCATCTCATCCTCTGTCATCCCTTTCTCCTCCCACTTTCAACCTTTTCCAGCATCAGGGTCTTTACAAATGAGTCAGCTCTTCGCATCAGGTGGCCAAAGTATTGGAGTTTCAGCTTCAGCATCAGTCCTTCCAATGAATATTCAGGACTGATTTCCTATAGGATGGACTGGTTGGAGCTCCATGAAGTCCAAGGAACTCTTAAGAGTCTTCTCCAATACCATGGTTCAAAAGCATGAATTCCTTGCCAGTCAGCTTTCTTTATAGTACAACTCTCACATCCACACATGACTACTGGAAAAATCATAGCTTTGACTAGACAGACCTTTGTTGGCAGAGTAATGTCTCTGCTTTTTAATATACTGTCTAGGTTGGTCATAACTTTTCTTCCAAGAAGCAAGTGTCTTTTAATTTCATGGCTGCAGTCACCACCTGCAGTGATTTTGGAGCCCTCCAAAATAAATTCAACCATTGTTTCCACTGTTTCCCCATCTATTTGCCAAGAAATGATGGGACCAGATGCCATGATCTTAGTTTTCTGAATGTTGAACTTTAAGCCAACTTTTTCACTCTCCTCTTTCACGTTGATCAAGAGGCTCTTTAGTTCTGCTTCACTTTCTTCCATAAGGGTGGTGTCATTTGCATATCTGAGGTTATTGATATACTTCTCCTGGCAATCTTGGTTCCAGCTTATGCTTCATCCAGCCCAGCATTTCTCATGATGTACCCTGCATATCAGTTAAATAAGCAGGGTGACAATATACAGCCTTGATGTACTCCTTTCTTGATTTGGAACCAGTCTGTTGTTCCATGTCCAGTTCTAACTGTTGCTTCTTGACCTGCATACAGGTTTCTCAAGAGGCAAGTAAGGTGGTCTGGTATTCTCATCTCTTTAAGACTTTTCCAGAGTTTTGTGATCCACATAGTCAAAGGCTTTGGCATAGTCAATAAAACAGAAATAGGTGTTTTTCTGAAACTCTTTTGCTATTTTAATGATACAAGGGATATTGGCAATTTGATCTCTGGTTCCTTTGCCTTTTCTAAATCCAGCCTGAACATCTGGAAGTTCACAGTTCATGTACTGTTGAAGCCTTGGTTGGAGAATTTTTAGCATTACTTTACTAACATGTAAGTTGAGTGCAATTGTGCAGTAGTTCGAGCATTCTTTGGCATTGCCTTTCTTTGGGGTTGGAATGAAAATTGACCTTTTCCAGTCCTGTGCCCACTGCTGAGTTTTCCACATTTGCTGGAATATTGAGCACAGCACTTTCATAGCATCATCTTTCAGGAATTGAAATAGCTCAACTGGAATCCCATCACCTCCAATAGCTTTGTCCATAGTGATGCTTCCTAAGGCCCACCTGACTTCACATTCCAGGATGTCTGGCTCTAGGTGAGTCATCACACCACTGTGATTATCTGGGTCATGAAGATCTTTTTCGTATAGTTCTCCTGTGTGTTCTTGCCACCTCTTCTTAATATCTTCTGCTTCTGTGAGGTCCATACCATTTCTGTCCTTTATTGTGCCCATCTTTGCATAAAATTTTCCCTTGGTATCTCTAATTTTCTTGAAGAGATCTCTAGTCTTTCCCATTCTATCGTTTTCCTCTATTTCTTTGCATTAATTGCTGAGGAGGGCTTTCTTATTTCTCCTTGCTGTTCTTTGGAACTCTGCATTCAAATGGGTATATCTTTCCTTTTCTCCTTTGCCTTTTGCTTCTCTTCTATTCACAGCTATTTGTAAGGCCTCCTCAGGCAATCATTTTGCATTTCTTTTCCTTGGGGATGGTTTGATCCCATACAATGGGGTCCTGTACAATGGGATCCTGTACAATGTCACAACCTCCGATCATAGTTCTTCAGGCCCTCTGTCTATCATATCTAATCCCTTGACTCTATTTGTTACTTCCATTGTATAATCGTAAGGGATTTGATTTAGGTGATACCTGAATGATCTAGTGGTTTTCCCTACTTTCTTCAATTTAAGTATGTATGAATTTGGCAAAAAAAAGTTCATGATCTGAGCCACAGTCAGCTCCCAGTCTTGTTATTGCTGACTGTATAGAACTTCTCCATCTTTGGCGACAAAGAATATAATCAATCTGATTTTAGTAGTGACCATCTGGTGATGTCCATGTGTAAAGTCTTCTCTTGTGTTGTTGGAAAAGGGTGTTTGCTATGACCAGTGCGTTCTCTTGACAAAACTCTATTAGCCTTTACCCTGCTTCATTCAGTACTCCAAGGCCAAATTTGCCTGTTACTCCAGATATTTTTTGACTTCCTGCTTTTGTATTCCAGTTCCCTATAATGAAAAGGACATCTTTTTGGCGTGTTAATTCTAGAAAGTCGTGTAGGTCTTCATAGAACCATTCAACTTCAGCTTCTTCACCATTACTGGTCAGTTCATCGACTTAGATTACTGTAATATTGAATAGTTTGCCTTGGAAACAAACAGAGATCGTTCTATCATTTTTGAGATTGCATCCAAGTACTGCATTTCAGACTCTCTTGTTGACTATGATGGCTACTCCATTTCTTCTAAGGGATTCTTGCCCACAGTAGTAGATATAATGGTCATATGAGTTAAGTTCACCCATTCCAACCCATTTTAGTTCACTCACCCTGTGTTTTTAAGGCCATTTCCCTTTCTGATGAGTGGCTTTGAAAATTCAGCTTCCCCCTTGAGGAATCTCAGCTGCAATTTCTTTCCTTCAGCCTAATTGCATCTCCCTTGATTTTGAAGCTAACAAAACTTTCCCCAAGCACCATTTACTTCTAAATATTTTCTCCTAGACACCAAAAGAAGCTGAAAGCTTCATCTCGCTGTTCCCTCAGTAACTCCACAATGTTGTCAGTGAGAATGGCCATGAATTCTGTTTTGGCTGCTGGTTCCCCATCACTGGTCTTTAACATTCACAATCCTTCACAGAGGAAGCATGAGAAAAAAAGCGGCGTATTGTGAAAAGTTGTGTTTTATTCATCATATTCTACCTTGGTGGCTAAAGAAGTTTGACCCGTAAACACCACTCAAAACAACGGTGTGCCTTTATATAATGTTTCACACAAAAATATTTCTGGTAGTTGACTTTGTTTGGCTGGTAGCAGAAGCTTGTCTTTGATTTCTTTAAAGAATCTGTGCAGCACAATTCTTTTGGTGTTAATGCCTGGCAACAGTTTTGGAGAGGACGAATGAAATCTGACTTGGCTGGAATTTACAGATCGCAAGCACGGTCTGAGAAAGGGCTATTCCCATGTTCTCCATCTCAAAAAGACTGTCACGTGGTTCTGCCCCCTCCAAGCCAGGATGCTGAGAGCTATAAGGGAATGAGCCAGGAAAAACATTCCCCCTCTTTCTTTCTTTTGGATGCAATTTGTCCTGAAACATCCAGAGACAAAAACGACTTCTGTTGTTTTAGTAGCTGTATGTGAACAACGCTCTCCTCAATGCTTTTCTTCGAAGCATGAGCGCTACATTCTCTCATTGACCACTGTTCCAAAGGTCAAGTCCAATATGCAACTTACATTGCTAGATTCCCGCCAATCCAGTTATTTTTTTTAAAAGACATTTTGCTTAAAAAAAATACATTTTTAATGAATCTTCTCTGAAAATATATTGGGAGTGGAGTGTGGCAATGAAGGCATCCTTGCATCTACAATGAGCACTGACTACATCCTGGATCAAATGTGTGGTTTTTGAAAAAGAATTTTTTTTTTTGTAGTCGGTGGCTCATAGAGGCATGCATTTGGGCTATATTTACTAAACATGAAATAAATGTCAAGGAACTTTAGGCAGGCTCTCTGACTCAACTTTGTATACTCAGACTACTGGTCAAGGTCATTCCAAAGTCCATCTCAGATTTTCCCATCCCAGCCATTTTCTGCCAGACTCTGAAAGCTGGTCTGCATTTAAAACAGAAGCGAATTTTTTCTTATGTTGAGTGTCACTGAACCACAGAGAAAATAAGTAATAATAGAAGCAGCACAGCTACTATATTCTAGGCACAGCACCAAACACTCTCTTTGCTTAATTTTCTTTCATTGGGAATAAAGGCAAGGAGTCATGATGTCATGATGTAGTGTCCAGGACGCTTAACTCGGGGGCACATTTGGATTTGGGTGTACCCTGGAGTCATGGAGGAAAATGTTGGGAGTTGAAGCTGGAAAGGTAAGCTAGTTGACTGTTAAAAGACACACATGACCCATGCTAATTACCCCAGCCTGAAGGGATCACTTTCTTCCCATTTTGTCTTCTCTTTTCTTTGGTCCTTATCTTCTTATGTTTCATTTCTTTAGTTCCCATTCTTCCCTCTGCCAGTGACTGTGAACCCTCAACCTCCCCGACTCCCCTGGGCTCAGCATCACTGTCCACGGGTTCTGACGGCTGTGGCCACTCCCACTCTGTTCAGCCTGCTTGCTCTGAACTGTGTCAGTAGAATTGTGCTCCACATAGCCTTGTTTCTCCTAGAAGAATTGTGTAAGGTATTTGGATAGAACTATATTCTGTCCCTGAGATGTCCTAGCATGCTGTATGCCTTGATAAAATCTTCCCTTCTGTCATATTTGGAGCAGGAGTGTGGACAACCCACTGCACTGACGTTCTTCACTGTAACCCCCAGTCCAGTAGAGAAAGGCTCACTATGAGGAAAAGATGCTGTAAGGTTTACAGATGAAAGCAAGAGACTAGAAAGACTCAACTTCTGTGTCTTTCTGATTTTTTTTTTTTAAATCCGAGAGACTTTCTGAGGTTGAGGATCCCATGTGTCAAGGTTAAAAGAGAACTGAGGCTCAAGAAAGGTGAGCTGATTAAAAGAGTGAAAGGCTAATAAAAAAGGATAAAATAATGCCATTTTGCAGCAACATGGATGGACCTTCAGACTGTCATACTAAGTAAATCAGAGAAAGATAAATACCATATGATATCACTTATACCTGAAATTTTTAAAAAAATGATACAAATGACTTTATTTACAAAATAGAAACACACTCACAAACTTTGAAAATAAACTTATAGTTACCAAAGGGGAAAGGTTGGGGGGGATAAATTAAGAGTTCAGGATTAACATATGCACACCACTATATATAAAATAGGTAATCAGCAAGGACATGCTGTATAACACAGGGAACTCTACTCAATACTCTGTAATTATCTACATAGGAAAATAGTCTAAAAAGAATGGGTACATATACACGTATAGCTGACTCACTTTGCTGTTCACCAGAGACTAACCGTGATGGTGGTGGTTTTGTTGTCTGCCTCTTTTGACCCCAGAGGCTGTAGCCCACCAGCCTCCTCTGTCCATGGGATTTCCCAGGCAACAATACTTGAGTGGGTTTCCATTTGGTTCTCCAGAAACTAACAATACTGTAAATCAACTCTAATACAAGATAAAATAAAAAAATAAATTTAGGAGGAAAAAAGAGTGACAGGCTAAATATTGAACATTTACATTGGTCTATTATTTCTGTGGGTAGCCAAGGAAATATGGCCTCTAAATCACTGTCAATAAGCTGCCAGGGTAGTTGGAGGGCTCATGTCATGTGGAGTGTAAAAAGAACCAACGTAAGTCCTGAGGTTAGAGAGCTATGAACTTGGCTTTTACTGCTGACAAAATGATAGCTCTGGATATTGCAGATGTGATTTGCGATGATTTACAAGGAAGGCCACATTCACTCTTACTTGGTTCACTTAGAATCCACATTAAATCAGCTGAATTTCTTTTTTGGAAAGTACCAAGTGGGTTAATCATGAGAATCATAAAATGTCTGGGGTGTTTTCATGTCATTTGACAAAATCTCATTGAGAGAATAGGAGTACAGGAGTCTTTGTTAACTAAGTTGAAATCCTCCTGCCACCACTGTCTGATATAGCATCTTAATTGCTTGATGTCCTAGTTTCTTTATAGGTAAAATGGGAATAATATGGCTTATTTCATATAATTATTACAGAAATTGAATGTGCTCATGCACACAACCCTCTTAGAAAAATACCTAGCACTAAGACTCACAATACACACTAGCTGTCCTTGTAATCATAGTGGGGAATCCTCTTTTTGTACATCTGAAGAAATGAGGACTATCACCATGCATTCCAGAGAGTTATAGCTCCTGAATAGTGGTAGACCTAAAGAGTGATAATCATTTCCATGATGATCACCTTTATGTGGGGTTCTCTGGGTTGTATCCTTGACCCTGACTCTGACAAAATTGTTCCTAGTGATGTGCTTTAGGGTAGAGGAGGAGAAGTTGTTACCTAATTTATAGTTGAGGCAAAATGAAGGCAGAGTAACTATGTTGAACACCAGAGCTGGAATTTTTTTTTTTTAAACTGGAAAAGTTGAAAAGAAGGCTTGAGATCACAAAATGCAGCTTAGTGAGTCTAAGTGCTGAGTCTTTTATTTAGGTTCCAAACTCTGCTATGAAAAAGCAGAGACACCACTTTGCCCATAAAGGTCTGTATGGTCAGAGCTATGATTTTTACAGTAGTTATGTACAGATGTGAAAGTTGGGCCATAAAGAATGCTGAGTGCTGAAGAATTGATGCTTTAGAACTGTGGTGTTGGAGAAGATTCTTGAGCGTTTCTTGGACTACAAGGAGATTAAACCAGTCAGTCCTAAAGGAAATCAGTCCTTGATGCTAAAGCTGAAACTCCAATACGTTGGCCACCTGATGCAAAGAACTGACTCATTTCAAAAGACCCTGATGCTGGGAAAGATTGAAGGTGAGAGGAGAAGGGGACAACAGAGGATGAAATGGTAGGATGGCATCACTGACTCAATGGACATGAATTTTAGCAAGCTCTGGGAGCTGGCGATGGACAGCGAAGTCTGGCATGCTGCAGTCCATGTCGTTGCAAAAAGTTGGACATGACTGAGTGACTGAACTGAACTGAACTGAGAAGATTCTTGAGAGTCCCTTGGACAGCAAGATCAAACCAGTCAGTCCTAAAGGAAATCAACCCTGAATATTAATTATAAGCGATAATGCTGAAGCTGAAGTTCCAATACTTTGGCCACCTGATGCACAGAACTGAGTAGTATGAAAAGACCCTAATGCTGGGAAAGATTGAGGACAGGAGGAGAAGTTGGCGACAGAGGATGAGATGGTTGGATAGCATCACCTACTCAATGGACACAAGTTTGAGCAAACTCTGGGAGACAGTGAAGGACAGGGAAGCCTTGTGTGCTGCAGCCCATGGCGTCACAAAGAGTTGAACACAACTTAGCAACTGAAAAACAGAAATTTTAGAGTAGAAGCCATCTGATTCAAAAGTAATTTTTATAGAACTTGGAAATTAAATACTGTATGAGTCACTAAAACTACCACAACATTGTTAATTGGCCATACCCCGATACAAACCGTTTTTGGTGTTGAAAAAATTAAAATAAAAAGAAAAAGGTAAAGATTTTCAAAAGCTAATGTGATATTAGTGAAGTGAAAGTCACTTAGTCATGTCTGACTCTTTGCAACTCCATTGACTATATAGTCCATGGAATTCTCCAGGCCAGAACACTGGAGTGTAACCTTTCCCTTCTCCAGGGGATCTTTCCAACCCAGGGATTGAACCCAGGTCTCCCACATTGCAGGCTTATTCTTTCCCTTAATCATAGCCATGATTAAGCTATCTAAAATAACAAAATGCTCATCCTTGCACCATGGTCCTGGGAAACATTACATTTTGTTCCCAGTCAGAAGCAGTCATAAGGGACATGGCATCCAAAGACTCTACTGGAGAGTGGAAGGGAGATGGAGGCCAAAACACTTGGTTAATAGTTGAAGCAATTTGGGATAATTGGCCTGGAGGAAAGTAGGAACTGAAGATTTAGGTATTCATTGAAAAATGAAAGTGAAGTCGTTCAGTAGTGTCTGACTCTTTGCGACCCCATGGACTGTAGCCTACCAGGTTTCTCTATCCATGGATTCTTCAGGCAAGAGTACTGGAGTGGGTTGCCATTGCCTTCTCCAGGGGACCTTCCTGACCCAGGGATCGAACTGGAGTCTCCCACATTGCAGGCAGACGCTTTACCCTCTGAGCCACCTGGGCTAAAATATTTAATGGAGAATGGTGAGTCAATGTAAAGCATTGAAACACAGAGGGCAAAAGTGGTACAAACATATAAAAATTATAGCTAGGTGGATTCCACATAATGATTGGGAAGTACTTTGGAGCACATGGGAATGGCTGAAAGTGAAAGGTCTTGCCTGTAGAGGAGTGAGCTTCTTGTGATTTTCAGTATCTAAATGCAGTCAGGAACATGATTTGGGAGAGAACTGGGGGCCAGATTAAGGTTCTTTCAACCCTATGGCTTTCAAAATTCTCAACCCAATAGTCCTCCTTCTCACTGAACCAGCAGCAAATAAAGAGACAAATTTGAACATAATTGATTATAAGTCAGGTGATTGACTAAGTGGGTCATTAAGAGGTAAAGGCAGAAATGCAGCCAAAAACACAGAGCTTGGAAAATGCAACCCTTCCTGGTAACCACCCCTAGAGAAGTACCAGTAAGAGTTAAATACAAAACAAAAAGAGTCCCTAGTGAAAACATGGTTCAAACAAACAAAATCTCAAGTAGCTTAAGAACTGTGTAAAGAAATCCAAGAGAATGTGGGTGGGTGGGGAGATAAACAGTTTGCAATGAGCCATGAAACTAGGTTCAGAATAAGTAGATAGAATCAATGTTTAGAGTACAGTTAAGGAGAACAATCACCCTATACAGTGTTATGATACAGAAGGTAAGGGATGCCAGTGGAGAACAAAAATAGGTGGAATGAATCTTTCTGAAGGAGACGAGCCTGTGCTCAGAAGTATCCAGAGGGACAGTGCTGGGTGGCTTTTTTAGTTGGTGTCTTTTGGAAGAGTGCCTGGAGGCGTGGCTTTTCTTTACCTGCCAGAGGTATAGACAGTGTGCAATTCTAGCTAGAAGATGCAGAGTACTAGACGATCAAAGGGAGGGGGGAGTAAAAGCACCTCCAAAGAAAGCAGTTGAAAAAAACTCTGACGAATAATTCCCTCCTGCACTCTTTAAGGAAGGGATGTTCTCAGAGGTGAATTAACAAAGGTGAATTAGCAAGGAGGATGCCAAAAGCAATCACCTAAGCAGCAAAGAATTTGGAGACTGATTTCAGAAACCTGGGTTGAAGGATAACTCTCAACTGATGCCAGGGCTAGGAAGGTCATTAATAAGGGAAAGGGGACAAGCGAAATAGATACAATCTGCTTACAAGAAAGCAAAGTTAATAGAATAAAGCAAGGCAGGTGTGTAATGGAAGTAGAAGCAATTAACTTTGAAATGGCAGGATTCGTGGGGGGAAAGGTAAAGAGACGGAAGAATTTTGTTTGGAACAGGAAAAGAGGAAGGTGATGGAAAGGCTGATAATTACAGGGTGAAAAGAATGTTCCCTTTCAGGATACAAAAGATGTTAGGAGACCTGGGTAAAAATGATGGCTCAGAAAGAAATATGCTGAAATGAAATCCTCACATTCGGAATGATGGAATAGGATGTAAAGTCAACCACATGAGTTTATTGAGTATCTAATATGTCATAGCAAGCCCTGTCTTTTAATAAAGAGTGCTCTCCTCAGAGCAGTTCAGTCTAGATGAGAATAATAATGATGATAATGATAATACTAATGGTTTTTGAGCTCTTCCTATATGCCAAGTCTTATGATTAATGATTAACATATTTAATTATCACAATGATCCTTTAAGGTAGGCATAACATATTATTTCCATCATGCAAATGAAGATATGGAGATAGAGAGGGTTTAACTAGTATACCTATCTTAACTAATGAGAAATTGGTGTGTTGGAAGATTTATTTGGGTACTTCAACTCCATAACTTGTGATCTTTTTTTCTTTTTAATTAATTTTTATTGGAATATAGACTTAACAGTTTTGTGTTAGTTTCTGCTCCTATGCACAGAAAAGTGAATCAGCTATATGTATACATATGTCTCTTTTTTTAATTTCCTTCAGTCATTTAGGTCACCACAGAGCACTGAGTAGAGTTCCCTGTGCTATAGAGTAGGTTTTCATTACTTATCTATTTTATACATAGTATCAATCATGTATATACCTCACAATCTCCCTATTCATCCTACCCCCCTCACTTCCCCTTTAGTATCCACACATTTCAGAACCTATGATCTTAACCAGTATTCTTTTCTGCCTCTTGGACAGAGAGCCCTTAAATGGGGTCATGTCAGGGGGCTAAAATTTTCCCTTATTCTCAAATAACTCCTCTGACAGAAATCCCATCATGAGAGTTCTTTTACTTAGGGTTGATTCAATATGGAAGAGGAAACACTGAACTATTACTGTCCACACATGTCAGAGAATTTATCTTCTTTCATTCAATAACCATTTCCTGAGTATTTATTGTACCATGTGCCAGGATTGTGCCACACATTATGAAGGAAGAGATGAATTAAGTGTTTTTCTCACTCCAAAGCCCTGCATATTCAGGATACCAGCCAGCCCCCAGGTCCAAGCTGTTACCATTTCTCCCCTGGATTTCCGTAGAAGTTTCTGACCTGGTCTTTCCATTCTGAGCCCTTCCTACTAATTCCCACATGATTGTCACAGTTGTCAGTTTAAATGCTCATCTCAGCCTGTCTCTCCTTATTGGAATCGTTTGACAGCTTCCCTCTGTTCTTGGGATTAAGACCAGAATCACTAAAACGGCCCTCAAGGTTTGGCATGACCTTGCCTCTATCTAACTTTCTAGATTAACCTTGTTCTCTTCTGCCTCTTACTTCTCCAATATCTCCATCATATCATGGTTCTTCCCAAAGTACTTTTGCCCACTTAATTGCTGTTTATTTATTTAGGTCTCCCTTCCGATGTCAGCACCCCAGGAAGTCCTCAATGAGCACCCCTCCCCCATACCAAATCAGCTCCCCCCCACATTTAATCTCACAGCTCTCTATGACTTTGTGCTCTAAGCACATACCACAGTTAGTATGATGACTTTATTGTGTGGCTCTTCCAGTAGATTCCATTAGGATAGGGACTTGTTTTAATCTTATTTGTATCTTCACACATAGATGGTGCCCAAAGAATATGTATTGATTGGATTCAGAAGCTTTTCCTTTTGTTTGTTGGTGTTATTTAGTTGCTAAGTCCTGTCCAACTCTATTGCAAGCAGATATTATTATTACTTTTTAATAGTAAGTCTTTGTTTTCCTTAATTTTTTGCCACACCACAGAGCATGTGAGCTCTTAGTTCCCTCACCAGGGATTGAACCTAAGTTCCCTGTATTGGAAGCACAGAGCCTGAACAGGACCACCGGGAAGTCCTGGTATTAGTTATTCTTCACCAAGATCTCTACCTCTTTTGCTGTCAATTCTCCAATCTCTCCACTCACAGTGGATACCAAGACATGCATTCTGGTATCATGGCCATGCAAACAGTTGCATCTCTCCTTCTTTATTGCCTTTTGCTCTGCTCTACTGCCTGTTCTCCTCTCTATATATCTGACACTTAACCTCCCTAAGAGATTCCTACAATGGTTCAGTTGTTTACTAGCCAGTATAGAGAAGCACTTGAGTCATTTCTTATAAAATTCTAGAAGGAAAATAGATGGCCAAGTTTGGATCAAGTACCAGTTCCTAATCTAAACAGGTATGGTCATGGTAGCAAGATCTCAGAGTATAAATCCCTGAAATTGACACTCAAGGATTTGCCTACACCACCTTCTTTGAAAGAAGTCTTAAACATGATAGGCTTTTGGAGCCAGCTTGGCATTTGGAAAAATATTACACACATAACAAGTAACCACTGAATGGCGAATGATTAAATAAATGAGAAGGGACTAGGCTGAGGACGTATAACAGTAATGCCAGAAGTGCTTCAGTTAGAACTTGTATCTCTTGATCATCTTGCCAGAGCTCGTTTGAGCTCTTCCACTTTGCATCTAATCATAAAATGAAATAATGAAAAAGCTGACACATAGATAAAGCAGGCAGGCCCTGCATATAATGTTAGCATATCGTAAAGGACCCTTGTTTTGCTCATTAGTTTCCTTTTTGCTTTGTTTCTTTCCCTCCATTATTAAATATTGTATGTGTTCTGTCATGTCCAAGTCTTTGCAACCCTATAGATTGTAGCCTGCCAGGTTCCTCTGTCCATGGGGTTTCTCAGGCAAGAATACTGGAATGGGTTGCCATTTCCTCCTCCGGGGGATCTTCATGAGCCAGGAATCAAACCCAAGTCTCTTGCATCTCCTGCATTGGCAGGCAGATTCTTTACAACTGCACCATCTGGGAAGGCCTGTGAAACGTTACTCCCTTCTAACTCTCGAAGTTCATGGTAGACATGGGTGGTCAGAGGCTTTCTCTGGGTGGAGAAGGCTCTCACTCCACCCACTGTCTACGAATCTCTGCAATACTTACCTACGCACATCATCTGGTTGTGGTTTTCTGTGCACTTTGTGTTCCCTGGTACAAATGATGGAGGGAGGTTTTTCTGTATTCTAAAACTAAAATAAAACCATATTCTGTGGCAATATTCTCTTAAATATTTAAATAAGGGAAAGAAAGAGTTTACTTGATTTTGTATTTTAAAACATACTTTGGAGTAGGCAAGCTTAAAAAAAAACTCAACATACTGATGTATAGTAAGAACAAGGAGGGTCTAACAGAAGTGATACCCAAGAAAGACTACATCTGTATTGGAATGCTGAGACTGTTCTCTCAGTAACTTATTTTTCACAATGATTTTGCTGACATTCAAAATAAATTGAGGTTATTGGGGTACTCTTTCAGGGCCAGGTTATCCTGGACTATGCAACTTGTCTCTGTTCTTTCTGTCAATGTAGAGACACAAACAAGGCACTTGGCTCATCGCTTTGAATCCTCTCCCTTGAGCTTTGTTCTGTGGGAAGCGGCTCTTGACAGTTAACCTAACTTTTTATTTTTTTTTTTTTAACACAAGGGAATAAACTCAAGCACAGCCTTTGGGGCCATAGTGGACTTTTTGTTCTCCCACTGAAAGCCTCTGGGATTGGTGGCCGATGAATCACCCTGGCCAGATTCACAGACAAAAGCTCTTGTGATTGGCTGTCACTTGGTCAGTTTCCCACCCTGTCTTATCTCTGCGGCATCCTTGTCAGCTCACAATAGGACTCGGTGTAGGGCTGTGTTAGTTTAGGGAGAGATAGTGGGGATTGGTCTGAGCCTTTGCCTCGTGCTGGAGATGGCAAGTGAGACAAGAGATGGAAAGGCACTTTGCAAGGACCAAAATGTCACATACAGTGAGGGATATAGCAGCCAGGAAAGAGTGTTACCTATGGATAAGACCCCGATGACCTTGAAGAGCTTGTCTGTTGAAGAGTTTTAAGGAAATTCTTTGTCAGGCTATCTTATTAGAAGTGGCTTTACAAACACAAAGTTTACACAGGGAGCCCTTCAAAAATGTGGGTAACTGCGTCTGAAAACTGCATTATATTAAAGTAAAAAGCACGCCTGGGTTAAGGAATGATGGCAAAGGAGAGTTCCCTAACATATGAGCAGTTTCTGCACTTGACAACAGAGAATACAAGCTCCAAAAAAAAGCACATTTGAGAAAATATGCCCCGACTGCCTGGTGCACTGCAGTCCATGGGATCACAAAGAGCAGACATGATTTAGCGACTGAACAACGACCACCGGGTTTAAGAGAGGAGGAAACTGAAATTCAAGAGCCCGAGGGACTCGCTCCATGCCACCTAGCAAGTTCATGGCAGAACCACAATTAGAACCCAAAACATGTCTGAGACCTGAAATCGACTCCTGGCTGTGCCACTTACTGTGGGTCCTTGCAGCTTTCTAATCCTCCAGCATACCAAGAAATAACCCTAGTCTGCTTACCCCCCAGGTTGGCTGTGAGAGTATTAGATGCCAGAGCATGTTGCCAAGAGTTATATAAGTGCAGGATTAGGTTGCATTTGTTTGCTTAATTCTAAGCATTACCATCTGATACTATCTGTTTGATAAAGCCCAACTTTGTAAATAATAAAATAATTGACATAAAATCCTGTTTTGTTGTTTTCTATCACCCTTTAGAGTCTGGCAGCAGTGCTGGGCATATGCTATGTAGAGCAGAGCTCCATAAATACTTGGTGAATTACTGAAGAGCAAGATTGGTGAAATTCAAATATCCTTGTGTCAACTGAGCTTATGGTAAAGCAATCTCGCTTTCAGAGAATATGTGTAAAGAGACTATACTCCCTAATATTGCTCAACAATGTTTCTCTACATGATATATGGATATTAGTGAGTTCTCTTTTTAGATGATCAAGGAGGTAAATAGTTTCTCGATTGCCAATAAATAATCTGTATGACTAATTCACAAAATCTGCCGTGATTTCAGGTCCTTACTCAGATCAGTGTCACTTTATCAGGCTGTCACCATATTTGATGTTGTTATCCCCTCTGGTTCTCTGTAAACACATAGGAAAATGCCTATGGAGCAATTGTTGTCCTTTTGAAACACATAAAGAGATAACATTCACCACACTTTTCTTTCATAGCCTCAGCAAAAATATGCTTTAGAATTGTAAATATTAAGACATAATATTTTTGTCATTGAGCTGAAACGTAACATTTATTTTTATTTTTTAAAGAATAATTTATTTTATTTTTTGGCTGTGGTGGGTCTTCATTGCTGTGCACAGGATTTCTCTAGTTGCAGCAAATAAGGGCTACTCTCTAGCTGCAGTGCACAGGCTTCTCATTGCAGTGGCTTCTCTTGTTATGGAGCACAGGGTCTAGGCATGCAGGCTTCAGTAGTTTTGGCTCATGGGCTCAGTAGTTGTGGTTCTCAGGCTCTAGAGCGCAGGCTCAGTAGCTGTGGTGCACAGTTTTAACTAAGCTCCATGGGCACATGAGATCCTCCCGCAGTAGGGATTGAACCTGTGTCCTCTGTATTGGCAAGTGGATTCTATTCCATTAGACCACCAGGGAAGCCCCCAATACCCATTTAAAAGTGCACACTTCGCTGGCATTTAGTACACTCATAATATTGTACAACCACCATTTCTATTTAACTTCGGAATGTTTTCATCAGCCCCAAAGAAACTCTGTACCCATTAAATAGTGATTCCCCAGTCCTCCTGCCCAAACCTCCGGCCCCAGCCCTTGGCCACCACCCTCTTTCCTTTCAGTCTCTATGGATTTATCCAGATGATTCCATTGTGTTGGCCTCTGTCATTCTGTCCGGCAGTGTCTCCTTTAGCTTCACCCTGGTTCTGAGGAAGATGACCAGCCTGTATTTTCATTTCCAAGCTGCAAAAATAGACATAGAACTAAAGAGAAGTTAATTAACTTGCCACTGGCCAGTGAGAGTGGCATTGCCAGCCGTGCCAGAAATATAATTGACCATGACAGATTACCTGTGTGCTTAATCCTTTGTGTGCTAGTTGGGTTCAACTCTTTGTGACCCCATGGACTGTAGCCTGCCAGGCTCCTCTGTCCATGGAATTTTCCAGGCAAGAATACTGGAGTAGATTGCCATTTCCTCCTCCAGGGGATCTTCCTGACCCAAGGATCAAACATCTCCTACACTGTAGGCAGATTCTTTACCATTGAGCCACTAGGAAAGCCCACACGTGTGCTCAGCAAGGAGAAAACTGTATGTTAGTTTCTTCCAGTTTGCTTGTGCTCACCTATCTCAATTGTGCTGTTGAGTTCCTCAGTTTGAGTAGCATGGTAATAATGTTCAATCATTCATTCATTTACTCATTTACTCACTCATTCAACAAAGAATGAGCACCTATAATATTCAAGTTCCCGGACCATGTATGATGAATAATTGCTGTGTCCATTGAAAGTCATAGTCTCTAAAGCAGATAGTTTTCTAAGCACCAGTTTCTTGCAAATTACAACATGCAAAGTAAATATTATGTTCTTAGAGAGGAACCCTTTAAACACACATACACGTTTGTTTGTTAATATTTGAAAACCAAAGCTCTTTTAGCAGGACTAATGGTTTTCTCCTGAAATTGCTTTGCAGACGTCTCACATAATGTGGGTGTGCACGACAAGACCATTTCATGCCCTCTCTGACCACCCATGGGTGTACCTTAGTCACTGCTGAGTTGACTCTTGGGCTGGTCAAGTTGTTCAGGGCTATTTAAAAGCCCCTTCATCCAGAGCTCTTCAAATGCATGTTTACACAACCTTGCCATAGACGTCACTGAAATAGAGCCCCTGATGCCTTGATGTCCAGCTAGGGCTCCTGTACGGGTCACACATGTGCATGCAGATGCTGTGATAGAAGCAGAGAGCTAAGTTTTGAAGTGAGGAAGGTGGAACAACCTAGGCAGGTCATTGGTATTGCTATAAAAAATTATTTGGGGCATGACTTTGGGTTCCATTTAATCCATTCTTTGTTTAAAAGAAATCAAATTATACATGGAACTAGGCTGGGAACTCCCAGCCCCTCCTCAATATTATGGTCTGCCTGGGCCTTCATGATAAGAAGTTTCAGGTTATTCTATTGAAAGGCAAGGGACCAAAGAGTGTTTTTTATCTGTTGTCTTTCAAAGGCCTCTAAGCGCTGAAATACTATCTGAGCGAGTGAAAGAGACACAAGACCAGACTAGCAGGTGTTGAAACCAAAAAGAAGTGGAAACACTCACAGCACAGACTTTGAGCTGGTGTGAATTTATTTTTGCACGTTCACATAAGTTTCCCAATAAATGGAACACTGTCTACATTTTTTATCTAAAGGAATATGTGTGATATTTTTATAGTATATGAGTGAAAAAAATAGTTAATGGTATACCACAGTACTGAATTCTTTTATGTAGCAGAGGGAAGCTTACAAAAAGGTTATTATCAAAATGAATAATTTGTAGTTTAGGTTAAGAGATTTTCAGTTTGAAGAAAATTGCTGCTACGTGGTTCTTAATGTTGTTGTTCGGTTGCTCCGTTGTGTCCGACTCTTTAGAGACACCAAGATTGCAGCACACCAAGCTTCCCTGTCCTTCACTATCTCCCAGAGGTTGCTCACACTCATGTCCATTGAGTCAGTGATGCCATCCAACGTCTCACCCTCTGTTGTCCCCTTCTCCTCCTGCCTTCAATCTTTCCCAGCATCAGGATCTTTTCCAGTGAGTCAGCTCTTCCCATCAGGTGGTTACAGTATTGGAGCTTCAGCTTCAGCATCAGTCCTTCCAAAGAATATTCAGGGTTGATTTCCTTTAGGACTGACTGGTTTGTTGAGCCCATTGCTGTTCTTGGCTTTTTGTTTGTGTGTCTTGTTTTTTTAAACTTTTATTTTGTTTTGGGATATAGCCAATTAACAAACAAGGCTGTGACAGTCAGGTGAACAGCGAAGGGACTCAGCCATACAGATGTGTGTCCCTTCTCCCCCAAACTCCCCTCCCGTCCAGGCTGCCACATAGCATTGAACAGAGTCCCAGTGCTCTACAGTAGGTCCTTGCTGGTTATCCACCTTAAATATCCCCTTGCTGCTCTTTGCGTGAATGTGTTCACGTTTTTCTGGTGTACCAGGGCTAGCACCCCTGTTTGATCTTGAAAAGGGATAAGAGAAGTCATTGTTTTGGCTGTCCTTGTTTGCTGTGTTTTCCACTGAGCTATGGTGATTGTATCAGGTTCAGAGGTGACTAGTTTTTCCCCAAGTGGTCCTAGGTTTTGAAAACATTTACACTATGCAAAGAAAAAATACTTCTCCATAGAAATTTCACCTCTTTGTTCCCTTCTGATGATCTAGATCCTTCTTCAAAAATCAAACTCAAAAAAATCTCAGTGTTCTTCATGAAGCCTACTCAAGTTAGTTCTTGTACTGTGCCCTCATATGCAAGGCCACACAGAATTCATTCACTTGAGTTGAAATCTGTTTGCTGGCAACGTATGTTGAGGCAATTGTTCCAGTTTCTCCAACAAAGTGGATGCCTTCTTGGGATAGTCTTCCCTAGTTGCTCAGAGTCTGCCTGCAGTGTGGGTGATCTGGTTTGATCCCTGGGTCAGGAAGATCCCTTGGAGAAGGGAATGGCAACCCACTCCAATATTTTGGCCTGGAAAATCCCCATAGATGGAAAAGACTGGTGGTCCCCAAGCCATGGGGTCACAAAGAGTCAGACACGACTGAGCCACTAACACACACTCCTCAGGATATGAAGTGTCCTCCCCCCATTCTGGGGTCTAGGAGAGACTTGGCCATTCAGGGAGTACTCAAGGAATGTGGACAGACTCAACTCTAGGCCAAAATACTTTCTGCTCTTAGCCCTGTTCTTATATTTTACACATGTGCACCAAATATTTTTCAGAGCAAAGAATGCCCTGGATAGTCATTGAAGGAGGGAGGAGGAGGGAAAGAGGGAAAAAGGAAAATAGAGAAGAAGGAGGAAGAGAGATTTTATCTCTATACAGGAGCCCCTGACCTGCCCCAGGGGTATACTAAACCATCTTTTATTTTGATACGAGAATAATAATTGGTCACAGTTTTCACAGTGATGTAGTAGGTCTACAGTGAGAGAGGAGGAAGGTCATTTCTTTTGCAGCATCACAGTCCAGATAAGTTCTGGAAACTTGGCTGCTCATTAAAAAAAAAGAATGAGGAAATGGAGGAAGAAAGTCCAATGGATGCCACTGCCTCATCACTGATGGCTTTAAAACACCTCTCTAACTCCAGGCCCCTAAACCTGGAGGCAGTATTTTTATTTGTATGGCTTTTTTTGATATCTTTGTTTTCCTCTGGTTCCTCCAATTAAAGAGGCTTTGCAAATGCCTGACCGAATTGCTCTTCCCTTTTCTTTTGATTTAGTTCAACTCATTTTAGTACATTCATTTCATACAGACATTCTCAGTGTCACATTTCGTATCAGGTGGTTTGGGCTCTAAGTATAAACTGGCAGAAGACAATACCTACTTTGGGATGATTAAATGAATATAGGTAAAAGTGAGAAGATGCACAAAAAGCATAGATCCAGGCATCATCTAGAGGTTTCAGGTTAATTTAAAAACCCTAGAGAGAAGTTTTCTGTAAGATGCTTTTCCTGAATGCCTTAGCAGCTATGAGTTTAGCCGCCATTAGCAGAAAGCCAGGTGAGAACACGGTGAAAGAGACAGGGTAGGCAACTTTGAAAGTTATCAACAGGCTAAGCAGTGCATGTAAGAGCAAGACAGGATGGCTGTGGAGGGAGGTGGTGCTTTCCAAGAGAGTTCATCTCATATCTGTCTGCCAGTAGGCAGCCAGATTTTGGGGCTTCCCAGGTGGCACCAATGTTCAAGAACCCACTTGCCAGTGTAGAAGATGTAAGAGACACATGTTTGATCCCTGGGTTGGGAAGATCCCCTGGAGGAGCGCCTGGCAACCCACTCCAGTATTCCTGCCTGGAGAATTCCATGGACAGAGGAACCTGGCGGGCTACAGTCCATAGTACTGCATAGAGTCGGACACGACTGAAGCAACTTAGCACGCACACACCCCTTTATGATGATGTGTCTGTGAAGACCACTGCCACACTTCTAATCTGTCTTTTGTTCCTGTTGGCTTTTTAAATTTTTTAATTTTTTGGCTGCAAGCCTTACGGGATCTTAGTTTCCTGACCAGGGATCCAACACACACCCTATGCATTGGAAGTGCAGAGTCTTAACCACTGGACTGCCAGGGTAGTCCCAAAAACTTGTTTTCTAATAAAACAATATTGGACATTTCAATTGAAAACAAAAATCAACCAACTCTACGCTGGATTCCACTTTCTGAGATGACTCTGGCCACAGTGGTTGGTATTCTCTTTCTAGTCAGTAAAGGGGAGTAAAGCTCACATTTATTCCTTGCAATCCTGTGCTGGAAGAGAAGTACTGCTTCCCCTCTGGGTGTGGGAAACTTACACATGAAAATGGATTTGGAGAATGTAAGTACCTTTTCTAAGGACAGAGTTACTAAGCATCAGCGCTAAGTGATAAACCCCAGATAATCTTTCTTTCCTTGATAAACTAAGCACCTCTGAAACCTTCCAGGGTATACATTGTTGAATCTATTTTGTCTTGAAGAATTATCATTGCTTTTTTGTCGCTTGATGTTTGGATAATAGGCAGGATATGTTCAAGAAAGGTGAAAGGACTCTTTTTATTGTTTGTTGTTTGTTTCCACAGCTAGAGTGAATGTTCTCCTTATAATATGAATGTAAACTTATGTAATTACACATATCAAAGTTAGACGATATGACAAATGAGATAAAGACCTGAAAATATGTTTATCTAAGAGAAGGCCCCTTGAACTTCCCTAATTGGAGCTTTCAAAGATCTTTCTTCTAACATTACCCGTGATATGGTCCCTCCCCCAAACTCTGAGGAAAATTAAAAGCAAAACAAGCAAATAAAACAACATTTTCAATGGAGACCTGAGGCAATGATTCATATGCATCAAACCTCTCTAAAATACTAACCAAACACTCTCTTTCCAGTTATCTCTCTTCAAATTTGGTGTTTTGTTGAAAGAAGTGGTTTTTTTTCATGCTAGATTTTTTTTTTTTGATACTTAGCATCACACTAGCTAGTTGTGTTCATACTGGTAGTCACTTGATCGAAATAGCTGGGATACTGAATGAAGAAAGACTTAAGAGGGTCAGTAAATGCGCTGCTGCTAAATCGCTTCAGTCGTGTCCAACTCGTGCGACCCCATAGATGGCAGCCCACTAGGCTCCCCCATCCCTGGGATTCTCCAGGCAAGAACACTGGAGTGGGTTGCCATTTCCTTCTCCAATGCATGAAAGTGAAAAGCGAAAGTGAAATCGTTCAGTAGTGTCCAACTCTTCGCGACCCCACGACTGCAGCCCACCAGGCTCCTCCGTCCATGGGATTTTCCAGGCAAGAGTACTGGAGTGGGGTGCCATTGCCTTCTCCGACTTATGAAAATGTCATATTTATGGTATTGAACAAATAACTGACCCATATTCCAAGCCCTGAGGATAAAAATGTAGCCATTTTGAGGTCATGGAACCTCAAGTTAAACGTATGAAACTTTTTTTTTCCAAAAAATTTATTTTAAAAAATTTCTCAGGACATCCCTGGTGGCCCAGTAATTATTAAGACTTTGCCTTCCAGTTCAGGAGATATGGGTTCCATTCGTGTTCAGGGAGTTAAGATCCCACATGCCTTGGGGCCAAAAACCTAAACTAAAAGCAGTATTGTAACAAATTCAATAAAGACTAAAAATGTTTTATTTTGATTTCTCACTTGCTTCTGTCATTAAAGTATATCTGTAATGGACACTTTAGTCTTTCATTAAAGAGATCTTGGGAAAAAAAGTATTTCTGATTCATTGTTGGCTGGCACTACATAGTTCTTGGTTTTTTTCCTGCAGTGAGAATTCACCTCATGAGACATATTAGTCAGCTTCCTATTGCTGAAGGGACTTGGATGACAGGGAACCAGGGAAGCTTGCTGTTGATTGGCTCCAAACACTGGTTCACAGGTACACACAGGTACTCAGTCTCCTCGGAGAGCTCTTTATGTCCTAGCGAAGAGAATTTTAATCTCCAAGATTGACCTCTTTCAGGAACAAATAGGGAGGGGGTGAAGAAAGAAAAAGTACACACCTGCAACCTATTTCTTTTTGAAGCAAAGCCTTTGAGCAGATGGAAGATGAGATAGAGAAAGAAAATAGGCCAATTGCCAAGAGAGGTTTGTTTACAATACAGGCAGTTTCCTTCAGAAGTTGATAGGGAGCTGTTGTCATGGAAATGAAGGGAAATATTGCTGCAGGGTTTCAAAGAACAAATTCCTACTACAATTGTACCTGGATTTAAAGATGATGGGGATGGCAGGAGCACGAAGAGCCTCATGCAATTTTAAGTAAAGCTTCTCTCCAGAGTGTCTCAGTACATTCTTCCAGGCCTGAGAATTCCTTGCCTTGGAGTGTGTGCAAAATAAGTAATCAAAACAAATGTCACCGGTTTTTTGTATTGAATGAAATTCCCAAAGGGAATGAGTCAATAGTCCATTATATATTTTAATTCGGAAACATTGCCTATTGTGTATGAGGCTTCTCAAAATTATATCGCCATTATTAAAAACAAACCAAAAAGACATTCTTTGTTATTGTTTAGTTGATAAGTTGTGTCCAACTCTTTGCGACCCCATCGACTGCAGCACGCCAAGCTTCCTTGTTCTTTACCATCTCCCGGAGTTTGCTCAAACTCAAGTCCATCGAGTTGGTGATGCCATCCAACCATCTCATCCTCTGTCACCCCCTTCTCTTTCCCTCAAACTTTGCCAGCATCAGGGTCTTTTCCAAAAGACATTCTTAGTGCTGACTATAGTAGCCCAGGTGAAGTGCCAGCTAGAGTACACTATTTTACAGTATGTGAATATTAGCCTTTAAATATTAATTAGAACTTATCTCTTCTGCTCCCCTCCAAAACCATGAAACCCTCAAATACCTTAATTTTATCATTTGTTGCCTGCTTCAGTCAGCATCTTTTCTTTCATTTTAACCACCACGACTTCCTATTTATGTTTCTCGAAGATGGAAAAACTGGGAAATCTTTCAGAAATTATTTTTCTGAAACACAGATTGCTCCATGGACAAAATTTAGTCCCATACATCCTCAGCTTTCCAAATTTTCTTTTAGGAAGTGCTCAGGAAGCTATTTTCTTGCTTTTCTCCTTTCTCCGACAATTCTATCTGAGATTGACGTCATTTTCCTTTCTCATCTCCCACCCTTTCATCCCCTGAAGTTTCTTATTAGGCTTTAATTGAACAAAGCAACACCTGTGTTTTTTAAGTGACTTCAAACCCATGTTTCCAATCCGTTTCTTCAGCTGCCCACAAGGGTTGTTTCCATTGACAGCAGGTAATTAGCAACTTCACACAGATGGAGAAAAAGAAATCTAAAAGCCATAGACTATATGGCCTATGGCTCATATGAAATATAGATGCTGATAATGAAAACTTGACATTGTTTATTAGATATTGTAGCGCAGGGTTATGGAAACAGCAATAAACTCTAAGTTAGGAAACTTGATTTCTCTTCTTGGCTCTGATGTTAACCAGCTGGATAACTTAAAAAAAAAAAGAAAAGAAAACTTGCCTCACATCCTGTAACTTGACTTTTCCTTTTTAAAAAGTTATTTATTTATTTTGTTCTTGCACTGGGTCTTCATTGCTGTGAGACTTTTCTCTACTTGCAGCGGATAGGCGGCTCATTGTGGTAGCTTCCCTTGCTGAGGAACACGGACTCTAGAGTGTGTGGACTTCGGTAGTTATGCTAAGTGGGCTCAGTAGTTTCGGCTCCTGGGCTCTAGAGCTCGGGCTTAGTAGTTGTGATGCACGGGCTTTGTTGCTCCATGGCATGGGGGATCTTCCTGGATCAGAGATTGAGCCTCTCTCTCCTTCAGTTGGCAGGCAGATGCTTTACCACTGAGCCACCAGGGAAGCCCTTTACTTTTCCTAACTTCAGCAATTGGAGTGGCTGATACCTTTTGTCTCCTGTATATCTCATGCAATTCATATAATAACATACCTATTTGCAGTATGACTCATTGCCTTCTAGAAAGTACTGTAAAATCATTATTTGTACCTTTTTGTTCTGTCTCATTTATTCAACTGGCACAGGCATCCTCTGTTCCTCTGTCACGCTCACGCTGTCTCTCCAGATGATGCACACAAGATCAGTCAGTGCTCCGGCAGCATCTCCAGTTCACTCTATGTTGCTGTAATTCTCTTCATATCCACTCATAAGCATCCTCCCAGGAAAGCATGCTCAAGATCTGCATATTGGAATTACTGGTAAAAGGTTTACCTGGACTCCTCACCCTCACCATCAGCAGTCACTAAGGCCATTAGAAGATGGGAAACTTTAAGCAAAGAAGCCAAAGTGGACCAGAGGATGGTGGCTGAGAGGTGGTTCACTGTGCCCTTATCCATTTCAAAATATTCACAGTGTCTCTTAAAAGCTGCATGACTCTGCACCAGCTGCTTAAACTCTCTGTTTGTTTCCTCATCTAAGACATCGAATGTGAATAACACTCATGGAACTCGGTCGCTTAAGTGGGATAGTCCATGTAAAATGGTTATAGCAGGGCCTGGAAAATAACAAGCACCTTTTGGAGTTGGCTTTATACTGAGGAAGGCAGGGGTGGTGGGGACCCGTGGACACATTCTCTGATGATTTTCAGCACCTGATGTTTCCAGAGTTGCTAGCTCCTTTTCCACTTTTGAATTATATTTTATGTCTCTGTTGTTCATTTTTTCTGTCCTCATTTCTTAATTTATTATCTTCAAGGCACACATTTTGTTGTTTCGTCACTCAGTTGTGTCTGACTCTTTGCAACCCCATGGAGTGTATCCCTCTAGGCTCCTCTGTTCATGAAATTTTCCAGGCAAGAATACTGGAGTGGGTAGCCATTTCCTGCTCCAGGGGATCTTTCTGACTCAGGGGTCAAACCCACGTCTCTTGTGTCTCCTACATTGGCAGGCAGATTCTTTGCCAAGGAACCTCCAGAGATGCGGGTATGATCCCTCCGTCAGGAAGATCTCCTGGAGAAGGAAATGGCAATCCACTCTAGTATTCTTGCCTAGAAAATTCCATGAACAAAGGAGCCTGGAGGGATACACTTCATGGGGTCGCAAAGAGTCGGACTTGACTGAGCATGCACAACATACATTTTACACTCTTAAAGCAGTCTTAATAAAAACAGAGGCTCCTTCCCATTCCTGCCTTATGATAGGCTTCTAAGAAGGAAAGAAAGGCTATTAGCTCATCAGAAGTCACTGAAACATATTACTCAAAGGCAATTAGTACTTCTGTGGTTCAGGAAAACAGGATACTGATTTTTTTTTTCTTTGGTCCATTGGAAGTAGTTGACATGTTTATGTTTTTTGCGTCACAGGGACTTGAACTTGGGAACCCTGTTTCCCAAGAAACCCCAGCCTTATTTTGTGTCGAATGGAGCATTGCCCACCCAATAGGAACTCAGGACCTGGTTCCTTAATCCTTTTCCTTGTTTTAAAATGAGGAGTTCTAAAGCATGCTCCAAATAAGGCAAGAGGGACGATGGAGGATGAGAAACTGCTTGAAGTCCCTTCTCTGCTGAATCCTGTCTCTGCCACCTAGTATTGGGCTTCCAGAGGGTAGAGATAGGCTTCAGTTACTATTACCACTTTCAGTTAATGATGTTTGTCATTTACTGCTCAGCCTACTGAATTTTAAAGGGAAAATTCAATTCAGATTTTATTTTATTTTATTTTTTTTATTGTTTTTGCCATACATTGTCATGATATCACCATGGGTTTACATATGCTTCCCCTCCGGAACCCCCCTCCCTCCTCCCTCCCCCCCGGGAAATCTCGCTGCACCAGCCCCGAGCATCAATCCTGGGCTGGCGATTGATTAGACACATGACAATTAACATGCTTCAATGCCCTTCTCCCATATCATCCCACCCTTACCCTCATCCACAAAGTCCACGAGTCTATTCTATACATCTGCGTTCCTTTTGCTGTCTCGCATGTTGGGTTCTCGTTACCGTCTTTCTAAATTCCATATATATGCGTTAATATACTGTATTGTTGTTTTTGCTTCTGGCTTACTTCACTCTGGATAATGGGCTCCAGTTTCGTCCATCTGAGTAGAATTGCTTCAAATGAATTTTTTTTTAATGCTGAGTAATATTCCATTGTGTGAACCTCCACACTGTTTTCCATAGTGGCTGTACTAGTTTGCATTCCCACCAACAGTGTAAGAGGGTTCCCTTTTCTCCACATCCTCTCCAGCATTTATTGCTTGTAGACTTTTGGATGGCAGCCATTCTGACTGGTGTAAAGTGGTACCTCATTGTGGTTTTGATTTGCATTTCTCTGATAATGAGTGATGTTGAGCATCTTTTCATGTGTTTGTTAGCCATTTTTATATCTTCCTTGGAGAAATGTCTGTTAAGTTCTTTGGCCCACTTTTTAATTGGGTTGTTTATTTTTCTAGAATGGAGCTGCAGGAGTTGTTTGTATATTTTTGAGATTAATTGTTTGTCTGTTGTTTCATTGGCTATTATTTTCTCCCATTCTGAAGGCTGTCTTTTCACCTTGCTTATAGTTTCCTTTGTTGTGCAAAAGCTTTTAATTTTAATTAGGTCCCATTTGTTTATTCGTGTTTTTATTTCCAATATTCTGGGAGGTGGGTCATGGAGTATCCCGCTTTGGGTTATGGCAGAGAGTGTTTTGCCTATGTTATCCTCTAGGAGTTTTATAGTTTCTGGTCTTATGCTTAGATCTTTGATCCATTTTGAGTTTATCTTTGTGTATGGTGTTAGAAAGTGATCTAGTTTCATTCTTTTACAAGTGGCTGTCCAGTTTTCCCAGCACCACTTGTTAAAGAGGTTGTCTTTTCTCCATTGTATATTCTTGCCTCCTTTGTCAAAGATAAGGTGTCCATAGATGCGTGGATTTATCTCTGGGCTTTCTATTCTGTTCCATTGATCTATGTTTCTGTCTTTGTGCCAGTACCATACTGTCTTAATGACTGTGGATTTGTAGTATAGCCTAAAGTCAGGTAGGTTGATTCCGCCAGTTCCATTCTTCTTTCTCAAGATTGCTTTGGCTATACGAGGTTTTTTGTATTTCCATACAAATTGAGAAATTATTTGTTCTAATTCTTTGAAAAAGACCTCTGGTAGCTTGATAGGAATTGCATTGAATCTATAGATTGCTTTAGGTAGTATACTCATTTTCACTATATTGATTCTTCCAATCCATGAGCACGGTACATTTCTCCATCTGTTTGTGTCCTCCTTGATTTCTTTCATCAGTGTTCTATAGTTTTCTATATACAAGTCTTTTGATTCTTTAGGTAGAAATACTCCTAAGTATTTTATTCTTTTTGTTTCGATGGTGAATGGGATTGTTTCCTTAATTTCTCTTTCTGATTTCTCACTGTTAGTGTATAGGAATGCCAGGGATTTCTGTGTGTTGATTTTGTATCCTGAAACTTTGCTATATTCACTGATTAGCTCTAGTAATTTTCTCGTAGAGTCTTTAGGGTTTTCAATATAGAGGATCATGTCATCAGCAAACAGAGAGAGTTTTACTTCTTCTTTTCCAATCTGTATTCCTTTGATTTCTTTATCTGCTCTGATTGCTGTGGCCAAAACTTCCAAAACTATGTTGAATAGTAGTGGTGAGAGTGGGCACCCTTGTCTTGTCCCTGATTTCAGGGGGAATGCTTCCAGTTTTTCACCATTGAGGATAATGTTTGCTGTGGGTTTGTCATATATAGCTTTTATTATGTTGAGGTATGTTCCTTCTATTCCTACTTTTTGGAGGGTTTTTATCATAAATGGATGTTGAATTTTGTCAAAGGCTTTCTCTGCATCTATTGAGATAATCATGTGATTTTTATTTTTTAATTTGTTAATGTGGTGTATTACATTGATCGATTTACGAATATTGAAGAATCCTTGCATCCCTGGGATAAAGCCTACTTGATCATGATGTATGATCTTTTTGATGTGTTGTTGGATTCTATTTGCTAGAATTTTGTTGAGGATTTTTGCGTCTAAGTTCATCAGTGATATTGGCCTGTAGTTTTCTTTTTTTGTGGCATCTTTGCCGGGTTTTGGAATTAGGGTGATGGTGGCCTCATAGAATGAGTTTGGAAGTTTACCTTCGTCTGCAATTTTCTGGAAGAGTTTGAGTAGAATAGGTGTTAGCTCTTCTCTAAATTTTTGGTAGAATTCAGCTGTGAAGCCATCTGGTCCTGGGCTTTTGTTTTTTGGAAGATTTCTGATTACGGTTTCAATTTCCGTGCTTGTGATGGGTCTATTAATATTATCTATCTCTTCCTGGTTTAGTCTTGGAAAGTTGTACTTTTCTAGGAATTTGTCCATTTCATCCAGATTGTCCAGTTTATTTGCATATAGTTGCTGATAATAGTCTCTTATGATCCTTTGTATTTCTGTGTTTTCTGTTGTGATCTTTCCGTTTTCCAATTCAGATTTTAAAGAGAAAGTTCTGAGGCTTCTGTATAACATAGGGCTTCCCTGATAGCTCACTTGGTAGAGAATTCTCCTGCAATGCAGGAGACCCCAGTTTGAATCCTGGGTTGGGAAGATCTGCTAGAGAAGGGATAGGTTACCTACTCCAGTATTCTTGGGCTTCTTTTGTGGCTCAGCTGGTAAAGAATCTGCCTGCAATGCGGGAGACCTGGGATCCATCCCTGGGTTAGGAAGATCCCCTGGAGAAGGGAAAGGTTACCCACTCCTTTATTCTGGACTGGAGAATTCCATGGACTGTATAGTCCATGGGGTCACAAAGAATCAGGCACTACTGAGTAACTTTCACTTTCTGTATAACATATGCATTTAAAGAGAAGTAACTATCCCATATTTTGAAGAGTCATGTTTTGCTCCTTAACGTATGATCCCCTGGAGGAGGGCATGGCAACCTGCTCCAGTATTCTTGCCTGGAGAATCCTATGGACAGAGGAGCCTGGCGGGCTACAGGCCATGGGGTCACAGAGTCAGTCACGACTGAAAGCTAAGCACACATCCTCTAGACAGGGTATTGAGAGAGCCTTGAACCTTGCACTCTACTCTCTGTGCCTCAGTGTTTTCATCTGTCACATGATGATGACAGCACTGTCATGTGGGTGAGGATGAAATGTGTAAGCCAATGAGAATGCCTGGCCTAAAATAAAAGTTAGTTACTGCCCTTGCTGTCTTCTCAACGGCACTTTCCGCAGCTATGGTTGTGTGGGTGCAAGAGGTAATTTCATTCCTTTCCTTGACATCTTTCTGTGGTGATGTGGACTGTGAGCCCATCATTTGATGGGTTGGGTTGGTTTGTTTGGCTGCGTCAGGTCTTGGTCGTGGCCCAGGGCATCTTTGTTCCATCACGAGTGATCTTTTCCACGCGGCACACAGACTCTCCAGTTGAGGATAAGCCGTCCTGCCGCACTGGACTGGCTGTCTCTGACTAGCAGATACACGAAAGCAACAGTGCGGTGGGTGCATGGCAGCCCTTCTGGGCCTGCTATGCCCATGATCCCTAATCATGAACCCATCACAGGGCAACCCTTAACTACTCAGATGGCTAGAGGATGGAAGCCAGCTGTGTGCTCAGAAGCACAATGGAAATAGTTTGGTGAACAGCTAGTTTGTTTCTGCCAAAGCCAACAAGTTGATTCCACCAGTTTCTTAAAATTATGGAGTATTTCTCATATGTGATGCAAACAAATATATGGAAGATATAAAATAAAGAATGGTAACATGAGTACCCAGTTTAGGAAATGCTGTATAACCAGTGCAGCTGACACCTGCTATATGCCACTCCATCTCTGCATGTCCTTCTGTATTGCTCAGGAACAAGCACCATTTTCTTTTTGTTGCTTCTTGATTGTCATTTTAGGACAGATTTAAGTATACCCTAACTTTAAAATTTAGGGGGTTATTTTTGACCCTTATACAAAGAGTAACCGATAGCTTGTGTTCTATGGTGACTCAGTTTTTTCACTCTTCTTTGTGATTCTGAAGTTCATCCCTATTGAAGTGTGTAGCTGTTAATTACTCATTTTCACTACTGCATAAGATTCCATTTGTTGGATGCGTGCATGCATGCTAAGTCACCAAGTGATGTCCAGCTCTTTGCAACTCTATGGACCATAGCCCACCAGACTCCTCTGTCCACGGGATTCTCTAGGCAAGAATACTAGAGTAGGTTGCCATGCCCTCCTCCAGGGTATCTTCTTGACCCATTGATCAAACCCTGGCCTCTTATGTCACAGTCATGAGTATTTAGATTGTTTTCAGTTTTGTTCTTTATGACTATTCCGATATGTATCTCTGCATGCTTGTGCATGAATGACTCCAAGGTATGTAATTTTCTGCTATAAACTCCACTTTATTAAACATGTATACAATAGCATAGATCATTCCAGGGAACCTTAAATAACTTAGATTTCCATTCACATGGGCCAGCTTGATTCTTTGCTATTGATTGCTGGCTTCATAGAGTAGGGCTAAGACAGACTAGAACATTCCAGCTCCAAAATCCATTATCCTCTTTGGCTTTTGAAGAAAATTTACAAAATATGTATATGATGGGGCTATCCTTCTATTAACTATCTTACTCTGTAGATTATTTTGCAGGGTTTCATATTATGTTAAAGGCACATTGCTTTTCTGAGATACAGCCTGCCATGTGATAGAACTAGTTTATTTCAGAGACAAAGAGGAAAAGTCCCCCCAATTTTATGTCCTACCCAATGACTAATTAAAGTTTCAACTTCCAAGCCTCATTTTTCTGACTTAAGATTTAGTTTCCCTTTAAAAAGCAAATACAATTCCCCTGACAGCCCATAATAAATAAGCAATGTTTGCTCAGTCCCTCAGTTGTGTCCGACTTCTTGCAGCCCCATGGACTACAGTCTGCCAGGCTCCTCTGTCCATGGAATTTTCCAGGCAAGAATACTGGAGAAGGGTGCCATTTCCTCCTTCATGGGATCTTCCTGATGTAGGGATCAAACCCACATCTCTTGTGTCTCCTGTACTGGCAGGTGAATTCTTTACCACAAGTGCCACCTGAGATGCTCAATAAATGAGCAATCCAGTAGCTTAAGAAAAGCAGAAATATTCTTAACTCTAAAATGAGAAAGAATTATGTCCAGAGTACCCATGATGGGGATAATTTGATGGGAAAAAGTAATGGCCTTGGTGGCATCATCATAGCAAATGACTTTCACTGCCTGTTCTCAACAATGCCTTTGCGTTTGAGTTGTTGAGTTGTTGTTGAGTTGTCTCAACAACTTTCAATGCCTGTCCATATGAGCAGATGGCACTATCCTGATACGACAGTGCATGTGTGCCAAGTCACTTCAGTCATGGCTGACTCTTTGACACTCTATGGACGTTAACCCCCAGACTCCTCAGTCCATGGAATTCTCCAGGCATGAATACTAGAGTGGGTTGCCATGCCCTCCTCCAGGGGATCTTCCTGACTTGGGGATTGAATCCCCATCTCCTACGTCTCTTTCATTGGCAGTAGGGTTCTTTACTGCTAGCACCACCTTGGAGGCTCTGATACAATGCTGGGTCACAGAAAGCCCCCAGTGCAATAAATCTATGAGTTTCATGTGTAAATAACCTTCTTATAGTTCAGAAGAAAGGCAGTATTTGCCATCATAGGAAAAAGAAGTCGTGAAGAATTAAAAAAACAATCTCGAAGAGTCACTCACAGCCCAGTGAAGATCTGGCACAGGGCTCTTCCATCAGACACCCAATCTTGCAGTTCCACCTGTATTTCTAACTGCTCTCTCACGTGACTCAGAGGTTTGCCTATGCCTAGAATTTGCCTCTGTGGGGAAATCCTTCCAGGCCTAAAGGAAAGGGATAAACAGCAACAACAACAGCGAAAGACTGACATTTAAAACTGCATGTTTTTGGAACTACATGTTTAGGAAAAAAGCTTACAATTTTAAACCACATGATAGTGGAGGAATTTCTATTTCTTGTGTATAAAACTGTATTGTGGAAAGGAAATGAGGCAAAATGAATACTGACTTTCTTGGCCCCCTTTTTGATTTGCTTCCTAGCTGTGACGAGTTACTCAATCCCTTGGCTATTTAGAAGCTTGATATCCTTGCTCCTAAGATGCCAAGGACTAGCTCATGGTCAATAGCTAAAGCTAGAGCTTTAGACTCCAGATACCTGGGTTCAAGTCCTAGCTGTTGTCTTCAGCATGTCCCCAATTCTGTCTGTGCCTTTTTTTGTATAAAATATGAGTGATCATGCTAATATCATGTGTAGTGTTTTGTAGAATTAAGTAGAAATTAAATAATTAAATGTAGTTAAAATATAAATAGGCTTTTAAAATTATTATTCCCTTCAACACATATTGGGCTTCTTTGGTGGCTCAGACCAGGAGCTGGTAAAGCATCTGCCAACAATGCCAGAGACCTAGGTTCAATCCCTGGGTGGAGAAGATCCTCTTGAGAAGGAAATGGCAACCCACTCTAGTACACTTGCCTGGAAAATCCCATGGACAGAGGAGCATGGTAGACTACAGTCCATGGGGTCTCAAAGAGTTGGGCATGACTGAGCAACTTCACTTTCACTTTCAACACAAATTAGTGAAACTTCTCTTTGCTAGATGCTCTGCTAATTGCTGGTGATATCAAGGTCAAGCTAGTGCCTTAGGAGTGGAGCCTCAAAGCATTTAGAGGGAGATAGGGAGTTTCTGAAGAGTAAAAAATATTATACCTTTGCATTTTAGTACAGGCCATTCCTGTGTCTACATTTACTTTCTTCATGTGACCTTCAATCTTTCACAATTTATTTAGTTTTTACTTTTATTTTTGGCTACATGCAGCATTTTAATTTCCTGACCAGGGATGGAAGTGCCCCCAGGAATGGAAGCCCAGTGTTTTAACCACTGAACCACCAAAGAAGTCCCTCACAAATAATTTTAGAACATTGCTTAATACTTTTGTTTTGACAAATATCCCTTCTGCAAAAAGTAAAAAGAAAACACATCTTCATCAGGAGACTTTTATTGGATACATTTTTACCTGGAGCTTAACAATGCAGGAGACCCAGGTTCGAACCCTGGGTTGGGAAGATCCTCTGGAGAAGAGAATGGCTACCCACTCTAGTATTCTTGCCTGGAGAATTCCATGGACAGAGGAGCCTGGAGGGCTACAGTCCATAGGGCGGCAAAGCATCGGCTCAGACGTGACTGAATGACTAGTGACTAACAGGACTAACTCAAGGTATCAGCAGGACTGTGTTTTTTGTGGAGGCCCTGAGGGAGAATCTCTTTTCTTGCCTTTTCTAGCTTCTGGAGGTTGCCTACAGTTCTTGGCTCATGGCTCCTTTCTGCATCTTCAAAGCCAGCAGTTTTAATTTTAAACTCATTTAATCCATTTTAATGGTATAAAATGCATTTCAGATTTTAACCAAATGTGCTTTGCTATTTTTGAATATGTGATATTGCATTTTATGAAAGAGCCATTTACAGATTTGGTTTATTTTTTCTCAATTAGTAGACTTTATTTTTTTAGAGCAGTTTTTAGTTTGTAGAAAGTCTGAACAGAAAGCACAGAGGGGTTCCTATATATTGTCCGCTTCAATCCCTCCGTGCAGACTCTCTTCTTATTAATATCTTGAATTAGTGTGTTATATATATGAAAATTGAACCAGTATTGATATATTATTATTATATCAAATCCATAGTTTACTTTAGGGTTTACTTTTTGTATTGTGCAATTCGATATATTTTGTCAGGTATGTGTCCACAATTATGATATCAAACAGAATAGATCCACTGCCCTAGAAATCCTTTGCTCCACCTACTCATCTCTCCCTCCTTCCCATCCCAAGCCCCTGATCTTTGTGATCTATTTCTACTTCTGCCTTTTTCAGAATGTCATCTACTGGAAGCATCCAAATGCAGCCTTTTCATTACTGAAAGCCAACGGTTTTGATAGCATCTTCAGATCTCTCTGCTACTCTTACCTTCTTGCCTTCCCTCCTTTTATAAGGCCCCACCTGGATAATCTAGGGTCTTCTTCCTATCTTTATATTCTTGATCACATCTCCAAGTTCTATGTGCCAGGTAAAGCAATATATTTTCAAGTTCAGCGCATTGCAATGTAGACATCTTTGAGGAGGTATTGTGCTGCCACCACAGACATTTTTGACCAGATTTTCTCTAAATTATTTTCCACCCTTTTATGTTTCTATTATAAGTTAGGTTTGAAGATCTTACTACTACTCACATTCTCAGGTCCTCAAAAAAGTACAGCCTGTTCTTTTGCTAAGCCCTGTTCAACTCTTTTCAACCCCATGGACTGCAGCATGCCAGGCTTCCCTGTCCTCCACTATCTCCCGGAGTTTGCTCAAGTTCATGTCCATTGAGCCAGTGATGCCATCCAACCATCTCATTCTCTGCTGCCCTCTTCTCCTCTACCTTCATTTTTCTCCAGAAGCTGAGTCTTTTCCAGTGAGTCAGCTGTTCACATCAGGTGGCCAAAGTGTTGGAGCTTCAGACTCAGCGTCAGCCCCTTCAGTGAATATTCAGGATTGATTTCCTTTAGGATTGACTAGTTTGATTTCATTGCAGTCCCAAGGGACTCTCTAGAGTCTTCTCCAGCACTACAATTTGAAAGCATCAATTCTTTGGTGCTCAGCTATTTTTATGGTCCAGCTTTCACATGACATTAGTCTAGCCCCATACTATTACAGTTATTATCAGCTTCCAGAGAGTCAAAGTTTGATCTGCTCTTCTGTGAATTCATGGTATCTGGCATTGGACAGGCTTACTTATAGTAAACAAAGTCCTTATACCTGCCTCTCACATCTTGGTTCTTATATCATCCTTTCTTCATTCTTGCAAAATTCCATTATTAACTCTTCTTACCTTTGTAAGTTCTTGATTTTCTGTTTTACGTCATCATCAGAAACAAGCCCAGCTTCTGATTTTTTCAAGTCTCTCCTGCCTTTTAATTATAAGTCCTTTGCCTGATACACTATGTGCAGTTCTAGTATTATTCTTTGCTGATGTTTCATCTTATCAACCCTACTTATTCACAAATAATAGGGCAAATGATTTATTCCCTCTTTCTCAATACTAGATACTCTAAGGGTAGTTGGAAATCTCAAGGATTACAAAATATATATATATTTTGTATTTGTAAAACATTATAGCAGACCTCCATTGTTCTGAAGACATTTGCAGAGTGCTTCTGGAGTCTGCTAATTAATGAGTGCTCAGCTCCCCCTTCCTATTTCTTATCACATTATTTGTCTTTCCATAAAATCATCCAGTGTAATTTCATAAACACCAACATATTTTTTTTATGTGTTCTGACTCTTCTCATCAGGTCAGAATCTCATTTTTAAACAGTTGTATTCCTGAGTTTTGTCTTGACTAACATAGTGCTCTTTTCATTGTGAATGAAAAAAATATGGGATGGGAAGTATCAGAAATGGTGGTATTTTATCGAGTTCTTGTTTAGGCACTTTTGAAGAAGATGGTGTTTGCTTCTTGATCTAAAAATTCTCTCCCTTCCGTTTAAGTGTCTGCTTGCTTCTGCTAATAGTAACATAATAAAGAGACCCTCCCCTGATTCTCTGAAAATGGAGCAGCTATGGTGATGACTAAATTTCTTCTAGTGACACCTGGAAAAGAAAATATTTTCTCATTACTGTGGGAGCACAGTTTTTCAATCTTTTCAATAAGGCTTGAGTTTCACTATAATTCTTCAAAGAGCTGCTATTATATGGGGGTGCTTCTAGCAATTCCCATGAAAATTATGAACTGCTGGGGCCTGAAGGCTTGAAGCAGACTTGTCACTAGCATGTGTGTGTGAGTGTGTGTGTTAGGGGGGCAGGGGAAAGCAACTTTGATGTGTTGATTACATGGCCCCTCCTAATCCTTGGAATCATGTGATTGGCCTACTTGCAGAAATATATTACATGGAAACAAGGGATGGTCCTCCAACTGGTTTTCCTCAATCAGAATAATAAAAAAACCAAAACCTGAAAATACCCTAGGGTATGTGGAGCTCCAAGCCTGCACATTTTTATTTTTTGCCTGACCTATTTCTATAGAGAAGTAAAAGTAAAAGTGTTAATCACTTAGTTGTCTCCAGTGACTTTGTGACCCCATGGACGGTAGTAGCCCACTAAACCTCTCTGTCCATGGGATTTCCTAGGCAAGAATACTGGAGTGGGTTACCATTCCCTTCTTCAAGGGATCTTCCTGACCCAGGGATTGAATCAAGGTTTGTTGCATTGCAGGATTATTTAACAAAAAAGATTACGCCATTCATGAGTGCCTTATCAGTGAAGAGTTAGACTGAAAAGTAGAGAAGAGATACTTGTGTATTTACTGATTGGTTAGTCAACGAACAGGAAGGTTCTATGTGGTGTTTGGACATTATCTGTTTCTGTTCAGATCCAGGCATCATCTCTTCATGTTCTTCATTGTTAAGTGCAATAATTCCCACCATGAGAATAAGGTCACAGTGGCACTATCACCCACAGTAGAGTGACTCTTTGGATCCTGTTCATATTAAAATAGTGTTGATCTGTTTGCCTCTGAAATTCTCACTTATCCTATTTATTTGAAGCTGGTCCTCATCATTACTCATTGCCTGTTTCAGGCATCCCACTGCCATTCTCATGGCCCACAAATACCAGCTTCCAAAGTTTCTCTCCAGGAGCAGGTGATGGACAAGCAAGCTCTAGGAGTTGGTGATGGCCAGGGAAGCCTGGATGCTGCAGTCCATGGGCTTGCAAAGTGTCGGACATGAATGAGTGACTGAACTGAACTGAAAGCTTCTCTCAAAGGTTGTTATTTGGCTTCAGGGATTATGACCACAAATGAAAGTCATTTTTAAAGTCCACAGAAAATGTGAACAATACTTCATTTTATGGTCATACAGAACTTATTCTCTATAAATTTGTAGCGTAGACATTCAACAAATACATCTCCCAACTACATTGTCACTTGGATTCTTAATCAGGAATTAAATCATAATCACTGCATTCCTGGATCTTTTCATCTTGACCATCACCCTGCCTTTCGCACATGGTCACCAGCAGGAAGGATACACAGCGGAGCCATGGGTGGAGTGCGAAAAGTGATTCCAACTAGGAAAATGTGTTCATCATCTGGTGAAAGATCAACCTGAGAGCACAGTGTCACTACATGGATGGGAAGGGCCTGTGAGTGTTGAGAACAGTGAATATTCCAGGAAGAGATAGGTGTGGCCACCCTGGAGGTCTGCCTGTAGGGCTATGGAGGCTGCGGGGTGACCATCCCCGGTGCCAGCATGGGCAGGGAGGGAGCAACACGCCTGACAATAGCTGTCAGTACCATCTGGCCATCATCAGCGCTGTAGACCTAAGGTAATACTCTAGTTGGTATGTGCAAAGGACTCACCTGGATTACTCAAGCCTGAGGTCTGCCCAAAGCCTGGCACTGCCCTTTGCCTCGTGTGAATAAGAATCCATCCTGCAATGTTTGTGGGACTATAAATTGATACAGCCACTATGTAGAACAGTATGGAGATTCCTTTAAAAGCTAGGAATAAAACTACCATCTGACCCAATAATCCCACTACTGAACATATATTCTAAGGAAACCATAATTGAAAAAAGACACATGTACCCCAGTGTTTACTGCAGCACTGTTTACAATAGCTGGGATGTGGAAGAAGCCTAGATGTCCACTGACAGATGAATGGGTAAAGAGGCTGTGAAAGCTGTGGTACATCTATACAATGGACTATTGCTCAGCCATAAAAAGGAATGCGTTTGAGTCAGTTCTAATGAGGTGGATTAACCTAGAGTCTGTTTACAGAGTAAAGTAAGTCAGGAAGAGAAAAACAAACATGACACATATATATGGAATCTAGAAAGATGGTACTGATGCACCTATTTGCAGGAAAGCAAAGGAGATGCACACGTAGAGAACCAACTTGAGGACCCAGTGGGGGAAGGAGAGGGTGGGATGAATTGAGACAGCAGGATGGAAACATATACATTGCCATATGTAAAATAGATAGAGTGCCTTTGATATGAACAGCAGGGCCAACTGACCTGTAAGGCCCTAATATCAACAATACTGTTGGAAGCCTAGAAAAGTGTTCTAATTGCCTTTACAATCACAAGAAAAAAAATGAATTTTTAGGTCCAAGAAAATGTTTTCATATTGAATTCCTCTTTCTATTGACACAGTCATAAAGTATCACTTTACACGTTATTCTGGTGAAAGCAGAGTCCACAAAGGCTATGGTGCCCTGAGCCTAAGGAAATCATAATGTAGCCCAGTTGGCAAGCATCTCCCTAAGGGCTGGAGATGCAGCAGGGAGCCAGAGGCAGTCTTGTCGTTCATAATGCATGAGAGTGCAGGAAGATGAACAGGAGCATAGAAAGTTACCTCATAGAACAATATATTTTTCCAGGACTTGCCTGGTGGCCTAGTGGTTAAGAGTCCACCTTCCAGTACAGGAGATGCCAGTTCAATCCCTGGTCTGGGAACTAAGATCCCACATGCCATGGAGCAACTTAACCCAAGAACCACAAGCAGAGAAGTCCATGCACTGCAATGAGAAGGTCTTGCCCTGAAACAAGGGAAGCCCGTATGTTGTAACTAGAGAGAAGCCCCCATGTCCTGCAATGAGAGAAAGCCTGTGCCACAGAGAAGACCCAGCCCAGCTTAAGTAAATAGATATATTTTCTTTCAATAGAGATATGCTGGGGAACTACAAAAGGCTTGGTAGCAGGGCTGGGGTCTTGTCTGTGTGAACCAGTGATGGCTGGAGATGACTGCTTCATTTCACTATGCTGTGTAGCCTGTTCGGCAGAGTTGTTACCTATTATCCTTGTAACTGATGTAGATGATGATCCAAGTGTATTGTAGGCAGCTATTAAAGTCAGCTACTGGTAGAGATTTAACTTTGATACTGGCTGCTTTGAAATATAAGCATCCCATCTGAAAGCATTTCTGCAATAATTGTGAAATGTGTAATAACTGTATGAATAATTTGCTACCTGGCTCTGTGTCCATGATTGTTTCCAGGTTCTTCAGACTATCCAAATCTATGGTAATCCTAACACACCACACTGAGGCTGTGGAGACTGGAATAGACATCTCCAAGTGATGCCTGTTTAAATACCTCCGGGGCTTGTGGTCTTATAACCTCTCAGCCTGGACCACAAAGCATAGCTTAGCACCTTAATAAATTTCTTTTTGAAACACCTGACTGTAAACAACAACAATAACAAAAACCCTTTGGTGTGTTTTTTCTTTTTTGCTAGAATAGGCAAATATACATTTAGCAATATATTTATTTTATATATAGTATATACATGCTTATATGTCATGTCATATTATTATATATAATATGTACACTAATATATCAGTGATAGTATATATCATGTGATATTATATATTGTGTGATATATTACAATATATATACCTCATTAGTTTGGGTTGTATTCAATGATACCTGAATTTCCTTAAAATCATAAAAATATAATTTACTTGCATTTTATTTAATGGGAATAGGGATTCAGCTAAATACATACTTTATTCAACAAGCAAATATTTAGTGAATGTCCATTGCTGTGCCAGGTACTGAACGAGGCATGGTGTGGGGAGAGGGGATTCATAAATAAACAACATAAGCTTCTTATATTCAAATAACTTATAGTTTAGAGGAGAAGATGGGCAAGAAAAGCAGTGATTACAACTCTTGTCATGGTCACTTTCAATGGCAGATGGACCCTCCAGCCAAAGTTTGGTTCAGATATTGAGACTTCTGACTACCCCCTGCACAGGGAGAGGGGTTGGAAAAGGTTTACCGCTTGCATAATTGAGGTCTCTGAGGGGAGCAGAGCTGTTCTCTCAAGCAGATCTGAAATGCTTGAGAGAACAAGGGAAGGAGACTGGCTCCAGTTTTGATTGTGGCCGGGGGTGAGGCCAGAGTGGGAGGTCCTGCCTAGGGACAGAAACTTCCATAGTCTGAATCTCCTGCTGGGGCCAAAGGAAGAACACCGGGCTTTCTTATCTGCTTGTCCACATGTGGGACACAAAGAGTGGGACTTAAAATCTATCTGCAGCCAAACACCCCCAAAATGGAGCCAGACTCCTCACCCTAAATACTGTGTGATAAGAGTTGTCCAAGAGGTTTACAAGATGGGCCAACCTGAGGTGAGCGTGTAACCCAGCTTTGGAAGAACTGAAACAGTTCCTGGAGCGAGGTGCTCTGGGTGAACCATGACAAATGAGAGAATGAGTGAGGAAGTTTAACTATGAAGATCAGCTCAAGGAAAAGGGATATCATGCTTGAAGTGCCAAGTGGTGTGTAATCCCTTCAACAGAGTAAGATTATACCATAGGGAACACGCAGAGACAGCAGTAGATGAGCTTTCAGGGGGTGACATTAGAGCTTCACTTTAGGCTTCCCAGGTGGCGCTAGTGGTAAAGAACTTGACTGCCATGCAGGAGATGTAAGAGACGCTGTTTCAATCTCTGGTTTGGAAAGATCCCCTGGAGACTTAGGAAGACCCTCTGGAGAAGGAAATGGCATCCATTCCAGTATTCTTGCCTGGGAAATCCCCTGGACAGAGGAGACTGATGAGCAATAGTCCATAGGATCACCAAGAGCTGGATATGACTATAGTGATTTAGTAGACACTGAGACGATGGAGAATGACTGTAGGTTTTATTCAGATCTGCATTTTAAAAGGTGATTCTTCACCTGCCCAAGGTTTAATAAGAAGGAAAAGAGTAAAAACCATTATCAGCAAGAGTATGTGACTTGATTAGTCAATCTCCTCTTGGTAATCACAGGCTTAGCTTAAGGCTCTCGTCCCAGTATAGTCTCAGGATATTTCCAGGAGGGGTGTGTTGTAGTGAAGGAAGGGGAAGAGGAGGAGAATAAGGACCTCTTGATACGTTTTTTTCTAATTATAGAAATCACTCTGCTGTCCCAAACCATTCTGATATGTCTCCCATGGGAAGGAAGTCTCTATGGTTCAGAAAAAAATAAACTTCCAGGTGATTTGGCTCTATATCATCTTCTGATGAACGTGAGACTGAGACTATAACGAAGTCAGACTTCCAAGGAATTGATGCCCTTGAACTACAGTGCTGGGGAAGACTCTTGAGAATCCCTTGGACAGACAGGAGATCAAACCAGTCAGTCCTAAAGGAAATCAACTCTGAAGGACTTGATGCTGAAACTCCAATACTTTGGCCACCTGATGTGACCAGTCAACTCATTGGAAAAGACCCTGATGCTGGGAAAGACTGAAGGCAAAAGGAGAAGAGGCCAACAGAAGAAGAAATGGTTGGATGGAATCACGATTCATTGGACATAAACTTGGGCAAACTCCAGGAGACGGTGACGGACAGGGAGGGCTGGTGTGCTGCGATCCACGGAGTCACAAAGAGTCGGACACGACTTAGCACCTGAACAGCAGCAACAACATCTTCTGACACTAGAGGAAGACTGGACTGACAAAGCAAAGCTCTAAGAGTGGATTTCAGGCTTTGATTTAGCAGGGACAAGATGTTGGGTAGAAAATGGGAGCAGAGGGATGTATCACTGTCACCTGGAGAACTCGGATCACAGAAGGCTGTGCTCCACTGTGTTTAGGGGATCCACTTCTAATTCTTTAGAACTGTTCAATTTAGTGGATGAAAATGGGGAAAAGGGATAAAAATAATACACAGAAAAGAGCAGCAGAGATAACTACAACTTGCCAGAAGAAGCGAGACTCAGACCAGAAGCTAATCGCCAAGGCTGTGATAGGTAGTCACAGCTTCCTAAGCAGATCCCCTAGAGACTGCTCAGCCTGTGGCCTTTGGGTTCCTGTCTCTGTTTCAGGTAGCTCTCCTGGAAAATCTGGCTTGGCCCTGGAATCTGCTGCCATCCACCCACGGGCTCTGTGCTGCTGGAGGCCAGAGGAAAGAGTAATAAAATTGGAGCTGGTCTGCTGAGCAGAGGCTCTCTCTCTCTCTCTCTCTCTCTCTCTCTCTCTTTGTTTTTCTTTTTGTGAAGCAGGAGCATGAGGAGTTGGGGGAGAGGAGATTTGATTAAAAGAAGAAAACTTTCTGTGACCAGGGCAACCAGAAGGCCCCCAAAAACCTGTGGGAGTTTGGGAGGAGAGGAATGGAGAAGTCCTGTAGATTTGTTACATCAAGATGTTAATGTTTTTAATCAAGGTTCCTAGGTGACCCTTAGGCCATTAACTCATGGTCCAGTTCTCCCATTATTCATCTTCAGCTGATTCTTCTCTTTGTACAATCTCTTTTCCCAGTGAAGACTACTAAATTTGAGAAGTCGTTATGAGCTGCTACATTCAGCATTCATTTGATCCTAGTACTTAATTTCTTTCTTTCTCTTTTAGAGCTGATTTTAAAAAAAGGAGGAAGTTATTTCAATCTAGGATTTATCCTCTTCAGAGAAAAGAGAATCCTTTAAATACATGGTGCGTGGTACTTCTAAAACCAGGGCATGTAGCCTAATAATCCTGACCATATGAGTGAACCCACATTTCTTTTTCATTGTCAGGTATGCTCAATTAGAACTGATACAGTTTTATAGATTAATGTTCATTCAAGTGATTATAGAAAAATGATTATAAAGGTACTGTTTTAGCAAATTAACATTTCAAGGGCATAATTACAAGTGCCTTAATAATAAAGGCATCTTTAGGATCACATGAATTTAAGAACAAGACAAACTGACAGTTTATAGTTCACCTTACAGATTGATACAAACCAGCTTTGAAATGAACATAAAAGTTTTAGAAAGAAAAATAGATTGGGAGGTATTTAATAATATGGCATTTAAGCAGAAGACATGTTTTGTAGCTCAACTTGCTGCTTAACATTATGCTTAAAATATTTCATAGTGTACTCTCCTATTCCTATCCAAGACTATTTAAATTTTTACTTGACCTTTAGTTTGTAGGAGATTGGTTCATGAGGAGACAAGGTCAGTATCATATTATCTGAGTCACCAGGCCTAGTAAGTTTCATTAATGAAAAGGGGGACTCTGAATATAACCAGCATGAAGGTATTCAAAATTCACAGAAAATAGTACATATTTATTGAACAGGACTGTCAAAAGTACAGACTTTGCCTGCTAAACTGGATTTATGATGTCAGGAACTTCAGCTAAATTTCTAAGTGTTAAATTTTCTAAAGGCAAAGATACTAGGGCACAGTGGAAATGTTTAGAATTAGAAATAACAACAACAACAAAAAACCTCTGTGACTATTGACTGCTCTCTCTCTGGCATTTCTTGGGCATATAGTGGCTAACCTGGCTTCCAGGTGGATCCCTGACAATGGCTTGCTTTACAGCTCTTTGATCTTGCCAACCACAGAGCAAAATGGGAGGGAGGGCTGAAGAATGAATCTTCTTGGTGAGAGGTGTCCTATTTTTCATGACATCGCTCCATGTGTTTTAAATACTTTTTCTAGGAACAGTGATCAATTTGCACATGTGTATGCAGACTGCTTCAACTGTCTTCCCTATTACTAAAAGAGATTTATGAATTAGCTTTTTTTTCTAAGCCTTGGAAAGAAGTTGGAGCTACATCTTAGAAAGGAACCTGGGAACAAATGAGAACCTTGAAAGCCTTAGCACCTGACTATATATAATCTATCTCTCCTGTATGCTCTCTTCCTGGATGAAAAAAAATTAGTGACATGTAAACCATTTCTCATTGTTAATGTATGTATCAGATTTAAAATTACTTTAACCAATGAAGGAAATTGAATTGGGATACAGAATTGGGTCTGAAGAGAAGTGGGGTCCATGTCAACAGCCAGATTTGGGTCAGTTATAGCTGATAAAAATTTACCAGATCATGACCATTTCCTCAATAATTCCAAACATATTAATGTGCTCTTAAAGTCATCTGACTAATTAGTTTGATCATTACAAACCCAAAGACTGAAATCCCAAGTGTCTGAAATTCAGGTGTCTGGAATATGGTCAATGAAATTTATAAAAATAATAAAATCACTGCCATTTAGTGAAAATATTATTAAACCTTATAATAAAAATGTTCTTTAATCACATTGAAATATATTGCATTTTGGCCTGTAGCCTGTTTTGTTAAGTTTGGTATATTTATGTTACATAAATAGAAACTAAATTAATAATTAGTCAATGAAATAGTGCACACCTGGTAATAAATATAATTTTTATTTTTCAGAACATTTCTCAGAGTAGTTAAATCAGTACTCTTATTTAGTAGTTTGTCTTTTATTAATGTTGCCATACTTTTTTCCTATTTTTAACCTTTCTCCTGTGTGTTTGCTCTGTTGTGTCCTATTTTTTGTGACCCCATGGACTGGAGCCCTCCAAGACCCTCTTGTTCTTGTTCATGGGAGTGACCAGGCAAGAATACTGGAGTGGGTAGCCATTTCCTCCTCCAGATCTTCCCAATCCAGGGATCAAACCCTTGTTTCCTGTGTCTTCTGCATTGCAGGTAGTTTCTTTAGCTGCTGAGTCATTGGGAAGTCTAACCTTACCTCTTTTCTCACTCTAAATACTGTTTCTTCCAGTATTTGAAAAGTGTTAATTCTGAAAGTCTCGAGTCCAGGTATCTTCAGATAAAAAATACCGTTTTTCCCAACTGGCATGCTAAAATAGGAGATCTTTCTGACCCAGGGACCAAATCCACATCTCTTTTGTCTCTTACATTTCCTGCATTGGCAAGCAGGTTCTTTATCACTAGCACCACCTGGGAAGCCCAATATAGTAGCAGTGCTAAAATTTTTGTGATTTCAGTGATGCACATTTTGCTGTTTATTTCTCTTACTTATCTGCTCAAGAGTAGGGACTATGACATCTGATCTCTTGAGTGTGGTTCATGAAGCTGAGTTGGTACTATTTCCACTGCAGGTCATACCAACTTCAAGCAAGAATGCTAGTCTTTCCTAGGTTTCTCAAAGAAAGGACCTCCCTGTGTTCCCCTGGTGTAATAACAAAGAAGCAAAGCAGTATAAACTTGTGCACTGGAGACAAGCTTTTTTTAGTGATTTAAGAAGATATATAGAATATCTATCTATCTATCTATATATATATATAAGATATATATATATATATATGGTTTCTGATACCAGAAACCATAAACTAGGTGTTCATCCTTCTTATGATACATCTTACCTAATATTTGCCACTGAATTATGAAAATGAGGGATTTAATAGTTAATAAAAGAATATGGGTTCTATCCCTAGGTTGGGAAGATCCCCTGGAAAAGGGAATGGCAACTCACATTAGTATTCTTGCCTGGAGAATCCCATGGACAGAGAAGCCTGGTGGGCTACAGTCCATGCAAAGAGTTGGACGTGACTTAGCGACTAATACTTTCATTTCACTTTGGGCTTCCTAGATGGCGCTAGTGGTAAAGAACCACCCGGCTCCCCCCTGACCATCTCCACCCCTGCCCCATTCCCCGCTCCACACATACAAAACAATGCAGTAGATGCAAGAGATGAAGGTTCGATCCCTGGCTCAGGAAGATCCCTTGGTGAAGGACATGGCAACCCACTCTAGTATTCTTGCCTGGAGAATCCCATGGACAGAGGAACGTGGTGGGCTGCAGTTTACAGGGTCGCACAGAGTCAGACATGACTTAGCATGTATGCGTGAAATGACTCAGTCTTAATGGATTTGCCTTTTTAATCTTCCCTGAAAGCAGAAAAGAGAGAGGCATCAAATATATTTTATGTTGCTCATGTACTTTGTGGGTCAGGGATTCAGAAGGGGCTCAGTAGAGACAGCTTGTTTCTGCATCATGGTGTCTGAGGTCTCAGCCAGGGAGATTTGAATACCTGGGCGTGAGTCAGACTGCTGGAGGCTACAATCATCTGGAGACTTCTCCGCTTATAGGTCTGGCATCTGGACTGAGGTGACTTGAAGGCTTGGCTCAGAGTTTTCTACAACCATATCCTAGCACATGGGCTTTTCATGTGACTTGAGCTTACTTGCAGCACAGTGGCCACCAGGAGACTTCGGATGTGGTGGCTCTGGGCTTATGAATGTGTTTTCCAGCAAAAAAAAAAAAAAAAGATGGAAGGCACATGACCTTCTGTGACATAGCCCTGGAAGTCACTTCTGCTTATTCTGTTGGTCAATCTTGTCAGAAAGTCACCCAGATTCAAGTGGGGAAGAACAGACCTCATACTTTGGTGGTGGTGACAGGGAATGGGAGGGGGATGTCAAAGAATTCCAGTCATACTTTGTTTACTTGGTTTTTAAATTTAAAAAAAAATATTTTTAACACCAAAAACATTTCATATTGGGGTATAGCTGATTAACAATGCTGTGGTAGTTTCAGGTGAATATGTATGGCTGAGTCCCTTTGCTGTCCAGCCATGCTTTAAAACAGGCTGAGGAGGAATGGCTTTCCTCTGACAAAGCTTTGTTCAAGTATTGTGGATAAGGCTCAGATTGGTTCCTCCTTGTTTCCCGTGGACTCTATTCCATGTTCATGAAGTCCTTTTAATGCAATGTGTGGTAAACACTTCCTTTACAAGAGAGAAGAAGGTGAAGAACTAAATTTTGCTGAGTTCTGACTGATCATCTGTGTCATATTTACACCCCCTTCCCCCCACTAAACTCATGTCAACATTAAATGTGCCTGATCTGTTCTGGGAGTAGAACGGTTCTTCTTAGAACCCTATAGGAGGGTTTTTCTCCAGAGTCATATTTTCGAGAGGGTGTGACTTGACTGACTCAATTTCCTCCAAGACTATGTGTCTCCAACCTGTCACATATGTCTGACCACCAGCCCTAGAGAAAGTCTCTCAGAATCAACACAGAGTTCATTCGAGTAAATTAGGATCTGGAGGAAAGAAAAGAACTCAAACTTCAGTTTCTGTGATAAATATTGATTAACATTAGAAAAATAGATTTATAAATATCTGAAGTATCCAATGGGGCTTCCCCGAGAGCTCAGTGGTGAAGAAACTGCCTGCAGCACAGGAGATACACGAGACTCTGGTTTGATCCTTGAGTGGGGAAGATCCCCTGGAGGAGGGCATGGCAACCCACTCCAGTATTCTGGCCTGGAGAATCCCAAGGACAGAGGAGCCTGGAAGGCTACAGTCCATGAGGTCACAAAGTATCCAACACTTTTATGGAAAGATGTGGGACATTCCGAGGAAAGGGATACAATCTTCGTTCTTAAATAAATTTACCATCTTATGTGAAAAGTAGACAAGCAGATGTACCTTCTCAAAAATGTACAGCTGCGAAGAAATATGTAAGAGTACCATTGGTGTGTAAACACAGAACTAGGTATCGCCATTCTTACTAGGCAGCTGAACCAGAAGGGATGAAAGATTGGAGCCAGGTGCTGTTAACAAGGAATGCTCAGTGACAAAGGTGAATCTCAAGGGGAGGAATTGGGTTCCATGGTGATGAGGTAAAGAAATCACAGTAGGAAGAAGAGCCAGAAGTCTCTCAGAAAGATTGAGGTTATTTTGAAAGTCCAAATTGCACCTTTGAGTCTAATTCTAACTGCTTGGAAATATTTCCTGGGTAATATATTCCCTTCCACCACCCCATACCTTCTTCCAGCTACCAAGCTATAGATTTCATCAGAGCAAGGCTCATGTTTCGCTAGCCTAGGTATATTCTGAAGGATCCAGGATGTACTAGTTACATTTTAATGGAATTGGGTTACCTTGAGCAGGCCCAGCCCTTGACATCTCCTGACCAGCTCACACCTTTTTAGGCCTCTATTTCCTCAGTTCCCCAGAAGTGCCCTGGGGATATTCTTAGACCTGTTTTAAAATCTGAAGCCTTTGCATAAAACAAGACTGTCTCTCTGAAAGTCTACACAGCTGTTTTTATTGAGCAGTCATATTATGCTGGTTATGCTTTATTATTTTGGAGGCATATCAATCCTTGTTGAATGAGCCCAGGGCCTAAGCCAGACTTTTCAGAAAAAGCAGAAAAATAGAAAGTACAAATGGATATTATTTATTCTCTGCTGGAAGGGAGAAACTGAAAGTCATATCTGCTTTCAAAAAAAAAAAAAAAGGCCTCATCCAGGGTGTAGAATTATTTCTTCCTCTCGCCACTTAATACATTTTTGTTTTCAGCATTTTCTTGTCTCATTTCCTATGGAAACAGTTCCAGGTTTCAAGACCTGCTGCTGCTTCTTCTGCAAATGCATTCCATACATTTCACATCCAAGGGTTTTAGTCATGATCATGAAGGCAAAGGAAATGAAAATGCACCCATCACACTGGTTCACAGGCAGTACTAGCCCACAGAAGTCCCAGTGGTTGGCCAAGGCTGGTTCAAGACTCTGCCAAGATGTTGCCGCTGCTACTGATCCTTTGGTGGTTCCTTGGAATGAAGCCCAGAGAGGACAAGTTAGTTTGGGCCATGATGGGGTTATCAGGAAAGCCCAACATCCAAGACTCTAACCCTGACACTTGTGATCCTCATGATGGAGTTAAAACAAAACAGAAAATGATCCTGTTCTTGTCATCTTAGCTCTGCCCAGGTCACTATCTTGCCTGGCTGGTTTTGTTGATGGCAGCGTAACATGACTCAGATTCTAAAGGTGGAACTGTCTCTAGGACCAGGGAGTGGTGGATTATATAACCAACCTGGGGTAGTGTCAGGTTTATCAGAGGCTGATAGCTAACAGCTTACAGCTACTTGCCTTGGCCAGAAACATTCAGAGAGATCTTGTTTTTCTTTGTAAGGCAGAGTAAAATGGTTCAAAATTGTACAGACTCAAATGAACACAAAGTTTATGAAGATTTATTTTCCATGTAGAATCTATGGTTCATTTACAAACACATCCCTTAATAATCTCTTTTCCAGCTGTGCATCTATTCTTTGTCAAGGCTGGTGGATGGTGCAGGAAACAATATGTGTAATAAGACCCCTAGAATGCTGAGAATCAGTGGGGAGATAAAGGATCCATGTTTGGTGAATTAGCAAGCAAAAAGTGATT
>ML663566.1:13280100-13431056 GCA_007570785.1 Antilocapra americana | reverse complement strand
GACAAGGTGCCAAATATATAAACAACAACAACAACAAAATTACATTTTAATAATAATAAAATAATTTGTTTGCAGTACAGAGAAACAGCAAACAATTTAGCAATCAACAGTTAGGACTGAAATGTTTAGTTCTGTGACTCCCTCTGGAAAGGATCTGGGGTTCAGATTATGTCTAAAAGGCAGTGGGTTATTAAAAATGATTTTCATTCTTTATCCCACCTCAACCCATTTATCTGTGTTATTGCTTAAGAGTGTTACAGACAAAGGTAAAGTAGGAGAGAGAGGAAAGAATAGCTCATAAAGGGGAATTTGCCCAGATCTAGTCCCAAAGAGTCCAGAAGATTTTGCATTTATCCAGGTTTTTCACTAGCTCAGAGAACTCTGGGAAGTCTAATCTAGATTCAGGCTTAAGTGAAAATCTAAAGTGATCTGGGGTCCTTATTTCTCTATACTCTCCTCTTGGCAAAGGGCCAGAGTCAGTCCTATACATGTTTTTGAGACTATACTCATGTAGGGAATAATTGAGTTATACATTATAAAAATGATTTTGACCTTAAGTAAAACCTTTTATTATGTTATTATGAATAACAATGATATATAAGTAGAGAGCATCATGACTTTTTAAGACATTATCACTGCTATTACTTTAATTGATCAGGCCAAACAATTTTTCAAAGTAAAGAAAACATTATCCCCATTTCATGGAGCAATTCACTGAGGCTCTAAAAGGATAAATAATTCATGCAAGATAAATCAGAAAGTGAGTAACCCAAAGCACTTTCCATTTAAGGACTTTTGTGACTCCTTAAAATGTGTTCCTTAAAACACTGGCCATGGTTTGCCGTTGTCCTTCAGTCACTAAGTCACATCAACTGTTTACAACCCTATGGACTGCAGCACATCAGGCTTCCGTGTGCTTCACTATCTTCCAGAGTTTACTCAAATTCATGTTCACTGAGATGGTTTTGCCATCCAACCAACTCATCCTCTGTTGCTCCCTTCTCCTCCTGCCCTCAATCTTTTCCAGCATTAGGGTGTTTTCCAATGAGTCAACTCTTTGCATCAGGTGGGCAAAGTATTGGAGCCTCAGCTTCAGCCTCAGCATCAGCTTCCAATAAAAATTCAGGACTGATTTCCTTTAGGATTGACTGGTTTGATCTCCTTGCTGTCCAAGGGACTCTGAAGAGTCTTCTTCAGCACCACACTTCAAAAGCATCAATTCTTCAGTGCTCAGCCTTCTTTATGGTCCAACTCTCACATTGTACATGACTAGGAAAAACCATAGCTTTGACTGTATGGACCTTTATTGGCAAAGTGATGTCTCTGCCTTGTAATATGCTTTGTAGGTTTGTCATAGCTTTTCCTCCATATTAGGCAGCATAATGACCCTTCAAAGATATCCGTTTCCTGATCCCTGGATCCTGTGAATATGTTGCTTTTCATTGAAAGGGTATTTAGTATTGCAGATGGAATTAGGGTTGCTAATCAGCTGATCTGAAAATAGGGAAATTATCATGGACTACCTGAGTGGACCCATTGTAATCACAGAGGTCCTTTAAAGTGGAAGAGGAAGGCAGAAGAGAAGGTCAGAGTGATATAACATGAGAAGGACTTGATCTGCTGCTGATGGCTATGACAATGGAGAAAAGAGACATGTACTAAGGAATTCAGATGTCTCAGGAAGCTGGAAACAAGTTATGGAATGTGCTTTCTCCTAAAGCCTCCAAGAAGGAATCCTGGCACCCTGATTTTAGCCCAACGAGACCTGTATCAGACTCCTAACCTACAGAACTATCAGGACATATATTTGGGCTATTGTTTGTAAAATTTTATTTATTTACTTATTTTGGCAGAAAGGAATGTGGGATCTTAATTCCCTGACCAGGGATTGAACCCAAGGCCCCCTGCATTGGAAGCATGGAGTCTTAACCACTGGACTGCCAGGGAAGCCCCTGTTTGTGCTGTTTTAAGCCACTTACCTTGTAGTTATTTGTTACAGCAGCAATAGTATACTAATCCACTAGTTCTATCACATGTTTTACTTAAGAAAGCATTTCTAAGACAATGGTATGCTGTTAAAAGTTTAAGAACCAGATCTCCAAGAAAAATAAACAATTAACCTATTAGTGCTGTCAATTTCTATGTTGCAAATGTTCCCAGCATGGCTGCACTCAAACTCCCAGTGCTGAGTTGGGAAGAGAAGCCCACAGTCTCTCATCAGCTGGTACTGGCCAGCTGCAAGAGGCTACTGAAATAAGTTTAAGAAACTACACACTTAACCCTTTTGGAAATTCACTCTGCACATTCTGTTTATTAGAGGTAGCTCTTCAGATAAGAAGTCTACTTATTTCTACTTAACCCAGCATTCCAAACTTATTTGACAACATTCTTTCTCCACAATGGTAGACCTTAAGTGGAAACTTGTAAAGTTGCTGATGACCTATTAGCCAGTAGGTCTGTTATCTCCTAACTTAGAGTTTTTAAGCTCTACCAAAACATTTACCAAATTCATGAATGCATTTTACTTTTCCCTTATTATCTATCTCATAATATTTGGGGCATATGAGTCTAGGGGTAATAATGTGGGAGAAACAGAAGTAAAGTATTTATGGTTAACTCTCATCACTGACTGCCCACTTTGCAGGATAAGGCAAGTAGCAGCCAGCAGCTGATGAAAAAATGATCTCTATTGACATCACAGATTACTGACTGAGGATCTCTTCTCTTCTACCATGATCAATCCAAGTCGTCAACTGAGTGAGGGTCATTGTGCATCAAAGAGACCAGCTTTTGAGCCCTGGGTGTTAGTGTAATAGGATAAATGACATTTGCCCTGTGACTACTACTTGGTATAATTCCCTCTCCCGGGCTTTTCAGAAGCTTGGGGGAATCTTTTGATAATGATTTAATTTTTCTCCTGAGCTTGTTAACTCTGCTTATTAGTGGCATAGGGGTAGGGGTTGGGGTGCTTTAATCTTGCTAATTAACTGCATTTCTGTCTCTTCCTGTTTAGATAATTTCTCTTGGATGACTCAGTCTCTTTAGGGTAAATGTTCAGTCTTTCGGATTTCTCAACCGTCTCCCTGCCCTTCCCCAAGATGGTGTCATATGTCTCAGAGTTGGGGGCTGGGAGAGATCCTGTAATAGCAGCAAGTGGAGCGTCTATGAATGCAGGTCCTTGTTCTGTGTGCAGTTCTGGGGCTGTGTGGTGAGGAAGTTAGTCTGTGCGGCCCCCCTGGGGTCTGCTGACAAGTTCTGGCTCCATGCGGCCTCTGGGGAGGTCATGTTGATACCCACACCTGATGGTGTGGGCCTGGCCACTTGCTTCCAGCCTCAAGTCTCCATGCTCTGCTGCCCTCGCTTCCAACCCAGACTTCCTCCAGCCTTCTTGACACTTCTGTGTGCTCTGTTTGCTGCTTACAGGATCCAGGCAAGTCCCATGTTGAACAGTGCCACTTCAGGCTCTCAAGGGACATCTCTCCAATAGCAGCATTGTAATGTTAGCGGCATGTTGGACGAGACACAGAGACAAATTCATCAAATTCAATCAAATTCTCCATCCTTCCAGTTATACCAGAGAAAGTGGATCATTGACTCGTATTCTCAGATCTTCCAAGATATTGGGAGTAGGGGACAGGACTAGACTTAGGAGTCGGGTTCTGCCATCATTACCTAAGGCTTCTCTCATTTTCACACTCTGCCATGCTCATCAAGTGACTCTGTATTATATTTTCTTTCTGATTGAAACACATCTTAGGCTACATCTATTTCAATAAGCCTCATGTCTTAGCCTTCCTGGGTACTAGACATAGCCTCTCTTTACAAGGGAAGAAACTCTGTGCAGTGCGGACTTCCCTGAAAGTCCAGTGGTTAAGACTCTGCACTTCCATTGCAAGGGACTTGGGTTCCATCTCTGGTCAGGGAACTAAGATCCGGCATGCCACACAGCATGGCCAAAAAAAAATAAGTAAATACATAAATAAAATATTCATACCTAGGTGTGGTTTTTTCCCTTTAAAGAATCATGGAAAAACTAGGAAGTAAGGATTACCTAGGAGGAAAATACACTGACTTAATATCTGGCTATTCCCTTTGTACCTGCCAATAGAACTGTGCTAAGGTATAGATCCCACTGACACCCATTATGATATCACTTGAGAATTTCAGTAAATCTCAATTGAAATTTATACCTGATTGTGTCCATTCATTTGACGAATCCCTGGGAACTAATGTAGTATGATCCTTGTGGACACCCGTATTCATAAGATACTTTTAATAGACTCAGAAGATTAGACTCAGAAGAAAGAATGCTTTAGTTCCCAGATGAAAGGATTCCCCCAACATTCCTCTAGTAATTTGTATTTTGCTCTATTAGCACATATTATACCATGATTAGTTGTTTCCATTTCTTCTTTCTCCTCTTCCAGCATCTCTCCATATGTATATTAAGCACACATGACTACAAGAGGCAGAATCTTGTGATATTGATGTGTCTGTATCTTTCACATGTGTATCTCAGGTACATGCCAGAAACACAGTAACTACTCAATCTCTGAATGGGTCAAGTGGTTTGCTAAGTAAACTTTCAGCAAATAGGCAGCAGAGAAAAGAAATTTGTTTCATTATCAGTGTCAGGGATCTGGTGGAGGCATGTTACTCAGCACAAATACTAACTCGAAAGAAGTAAATCATTGCAGGTTGAAAACTTCACTTGAAAAAATTTTCATCAATTTGACGATGTACATTGTGTGAAAATGAAATATCCAACCAATACAGACATGCTGCTGCTGCTGCTGCTAAGTTGCTTCAGTCATGTCTGACTCTGTGCGACCCCATAAATGGCAGCCCACCAGGCTCCTCTGTCCCTGGGATTCCCTGGGATTCAGCAAGAATACCGAAGTGGGTTGCCATTTCCTTCTCCAATATTAACATGGGCTCTATAGTAATATTTTTATGACATAATAAGCATAGTTGGAATAAGCAGAGTGTATCTAGGTATTTCCTATCATCACTATTGTTATTGCTGCAGTTATTACTACAGAGTGTACTGGTATTATCTCACTCGGTGGTAAGGAATCCACCTGCCAATGCAAGAGATGCAGGTTTTCTCCCTGGGTTAATCCAGGGAAGATCTCCTGGAGAAGGAAATGGCAACCCATTCCATATTCTTGCCTGGGAAATCCCATAGATAGAGGAATCTGGTAGGCTATAATCCTTGAGGTCGAAAAAGAGTTGGACATGACTAAGTGACTAAATAATAACAACAAATTACTGCAAAGTGTATCACTATTAGCTCTAATCAATAGCTATTTTTTAAAAATTTAAGCCATTTTAAATTAAAAATTAATGCCTATTTATTGTAGAAAATTTGGAAAGCGCAGGTAGGTTACAAAATATAATCAATATACTATGAAGATAATCGCCATCAATAGTTTGATCTATTTCTTTTAAAAATGACATCATGCTGTATTTATTATTTTACATAGTGCTTTTGATTTGGCTTAATAGTAATATTATTTTGACATCTTTTACATATTTTTCCTTTTATATTCTAAATGCTAAATCCTACTGACTTCAACATATCTTCTTTCAATTTTTATATAATATTAGAATGGTTTTTTTTTTCTCTTGGTAAAGAAAGAATTTGACTTTATTTAGCAGAGTTTTCTTTCCACTATATTCAAGCAATCTTTTGTGTTTTTAGGGGTTCCTTCCTTTTTAAACATGAGAAATAATTTTTATTGGGCTGGGCAGTTGATTAGTGAATTATGCTCTGGGCCTGGCTTTGAGTCATAGGCTCAATCATAATTTTAAGAGAGACCCACATTCTGCCATTAGATTATCTAATACTGTGGGGACACATTAGCCAACTCTAATGTCTGTTGTCCTGAATATAAATGTAAACTAATTCATTGAAAATGTGGACAGAGCTCATGCTGGGGCTTCAAGTAAAAAAGTTTTTATGCTGTAAACATGCTCTTCAGAAGTGTGGGTGTTTCAGGAGTGTACAACAGGTTCTGCTCCATACATGAACCCCAAATGGCCTTCAGCCCATCTGTCGAACAGGTTGCATGAAGTGAAAGTGTTAGTTGTTCAGTTGTGTCCAACACTTTGTGACCTTATGGATGGTAGACTGCCAAGATCCTCTGTCCATGGGATTCTCCAGGCAAGAATACTGGAGTGGGTTGTCATGCTCTTCTCCATGGGATCTTCCTGATACAAAGATTGGACCTGTGTCTCTTATGTCTCTTACACTGGCAGGCAGTTCTTTACCGCTGGGCTTCCCTGATAGCTCAGTTGATAAAGAATCTGCCTGTAATGCAGGACACTTGGGTTCAGTCCCTGGATTGGGAAGATCCCCTGGAGAAGGGAAAGGCTACCCACTCCGATATTCTGGGCTGGAGAATTCCATGGACTCTATAGTCCATGGGGTCGCAAAGAGTCAAACACAACTGAGTGGCTTTCACTTTCTTTACCACTAGCACCCCCTGGGAAGCCTGACAGGTTGCATAGATATAGGTATTTCTCAAGGAGAAAGTACCTGCATCTCAGACTAAATTGATTTTCCTGGAAGCTAAACTGAAAATTTAAACCAAAACAGAACAACAGCAAAAAAAAATTCAAGTACATTGTAATATCATAAGAAAATAGTTGTCATGTGTTTGGAATGTCAGATAAATATCACAAATTAAGCCAAAGAGAACCATTGTACTTTGTGTAGAAAGAAGCTATAAGCACATTAGTGAGAAAAACCAAGGTAGGTGGATGAGCATAGGGGAATCTCAGAGGGGGTAACTTAATAAGTGCTTCATTGGGGCACTCTATATAAACATATTAATTATGTAAATATTCTTCTCTACATCATGGAGTGTCACATAGCCTCTATCTGAGAAAATATTCTGATAACATCTTTTGACTTTGTTTGGTTACTATGTGAGCACAAAGATAATAACATTGCGTTTATTTAAGAAAGCTGTATAATTAACCTGGCTATCAGAAGTGTCTCTTTTTTTTTAGAGTATAATTCTTGCAATTAGAGCTAGAGAAATCAATTGACAGTGGGTATATTTTACTATCACTCTCTTGGAGGCAAATTTGTGTTCCTTTTGCTAAATTGGGAATTTGCAGTAGCATAATATAATCTTTGTGTAGCATGACAGGTCCCACAATTCAGCATAATTAGAGGTCAAAGATTGTTTGGGGATGGGAAGCAAAGTACATAATGACTAGTCGCTTAAGAGTGTTTTCTAACTTTTCTACAAAAAATATTAATAAGATGATACAAATTTGGTAAAAAATATCTTCCATGAATTAGGCTGTACTATAAAATGGTTAACTACATTTGACACTGCGTTTGTGTGTGTGTATGTATGGGAATATGCTAGGTCACCATGCAATGCAATTTGAAATGTCTTCTGAGAATCAGAAGCTATTAATAATAAGGAGTTGGGTCAAATTCTGGGGTTAGTTATTCATGGAAAGTGACATCTGCAAAGTTCAGTGTCTAATAAAAACATAAGGCAAATAAGTAAATGTTTCCTTTTCTTACATTAATTTTTTTTTTTTGGTATGAGATGAATGTTGTTACATTACCTTATTCTAAATGACTACTGCAGAGTGGAGAATGAAAATAACATTTTACTTTTTATGTTTATAAAGTGAAGTGATCTAATTTAATTTGCTTGTTTTAAATAAAAGACATTTTAATAGTCCTATAAACTAGGATTCTGTTAATTAATGGAGAGTGCTGCAGAAATAGAATACATTTCTGGTTTCTCTGCTGTAGGCAAAGGTTTACTAAAGCTTTATACAGACAATTCTAAGTGACCATGATTATATGTGTTGAGTATAGAGGGGGTGTGTTGGGCTCACTGATGTTTAAGGTCCTTTGGGCTTTCAAATTCTCTGAGGAGTAATTCCTCAATGACGTTTAGCATTTCTTAACTTGTTTAAAGGGAAGAATTTTTGAGTTTTTCTTCAACAATGCTGAAACAGTATTTGCATTATTTTAAAAATCTTTAAATTGTGAATGAATTATTGTCCCATTTGTTCAAGCAAATGCATAAAAACACATTAGAATATTTGCTGCAGATTAAACAACTGCATGTGTGTGTGTGTGTATATATATATATGTTTTACCCAAAGCTAACTATGTTTCAGCTATGAGAAATTGAAATGTAGACTTTTACTGAGTTTAAACAGCACGTCAAAACTGACCCAAAGAAATGGGGCATCTTAAGGTCTCAGTGTAGAGTCTAAGACACAGAGACTTTGGCACACTGGCCCTTGAGAGTAGAGGTGGCCCTGGGGAGAAAAACAGCTTTGCTTTCAAATGCTTTATTCTTGGCCAACTCAACCCTCATCTCTGATTAGAGGGCTAGAAACAGACTGTGTTCTAGTGAACATTTAAATCCCATTCCAATGACTGTTGGAAGGTTTTGGGTGATAGAGACAAGGCCGCGGGCTGTAGGAAAAAAAATAGAAACTAGGGATGTTTCAGGGTTATGCTATAATATTAGGAAATTTCACTGATTCTATCAAAAACTAGTGATTGAATAACTGCAAAGTAGTAGACACTTGTGCTGTATCTTATAGAGGGTCTAGCCATGCAGTCCAATATGAAGCTACCAGTCACTGTGACTATTTCAGTTTTAATGAATTGAAATAAAGAAAATTAAAGTTCAGTTTCTCAGTCTCTCTGGCCATTTCCCATGTGCTTGGTAGCCACCTATGGCTACCGCGTTGGACAGTGTGAATAAAAACATCTACATCATCACAGAGCGTTCTCCTGGGGAGTGCTGGGGAACAGTCAAAGACACGGTTCTGTGCTGTTCATGTTAGTAATTCAGTTTTGAAAATTATGTAAACAAATATCTTCAATATCAAGCAGTGTGAATTAAGAGCCATTTGGGAAGTAAAGACAAGACACCTGAATAAGGTCAGAGGAGGAAAGATCAAATTGCAGAGAGTACTCAAAAGAGAGAAGCAGAAATCAGAGGATTTGATGTTGGAATGAAGAAAGAGTATGATTTAGGAGGCAAAGATAAATTGAAATATTCCCCACATAAACGAATGCTGGAGTTCAAGTGCAGAAAAGGATGGCGAGTATGCTGGTGCAAAGAGAGATGTGAGCAATTGAAGCCATTGGAGGTTTGGCTCTGGAAGGCCTTGTGAGCTAAGAGTCTGGTCTTTTTCCTAGAGGGATGGAGAAACCACTGGAACTTCTGAATGGGAAATGTGATCCAAGTATTATTTCAGGAAGCTATTTTTGGCAGCAATGTGCAGACCGGATCGGGTGGAGAGAGAAGGTGATAAACCACATTAATGCATATTGAAAATAGACCATATGTGCAGTTGTGAGGACCTGAGCTTGAATATCAGCAGTTCACTCTGGACACATATTACAGTGAAGCTTATTTTGTAACAGTATTCTTAGAAACACAGGTCCCTAAATGACTCATTCCTGTGTATTTTTCTTTATCTTCACAGTCAGAAGGATGCAGCTTCCTCAAGATTCACAGAAGAACAACAGGAAGGACCAAGGACAAGAAGGTAAGATCAGTGGGGAAAATGAAAGGAATGGAAATAATTCAGCCTGAACAGAGAAACAGAATCTGATAATTATAGAGCCGAAGTGATGAGAGAGATCTAGAGAGCTAGAAGATCCCTCGATGCTCGTCCCATTTACACAGGGGGTCAGTGGAGCCGGCGTGTCCTGCCTGTGTGTATGGGCTTCTCAGTTTTGCTCAGGGAAGTCTCACAATGGGAGTGTTTACACCATGGAAATTGGCAGCTGCTGCTAATCACAGCTTCCCCCACCCTAAGCTGTGCCCATCCAGCTGTGTTGCCACTGCAACCACAGGATCCACACAGATCAGCCTGATTTGTTCTTTAAAAGACAAGCTGGGAAACCCAAGACACTCTTGTGCCCACACTGTCATACCAAGGGTGGGGAAACCGGTGCCTCATACCTAGAGTTGATAATTTTCGGTACACATATGATCTACAGTGGTTTGTATTGTTGTGTAGCTATGTCTGAAACTACATATGAAAATGCTCCAAATGTACTAAGCATTTATTTTTTCTTTCTTCCTGTGCATGGAGCTGCTCAGGAGTCACCGCAGAGAGTGCAGATTCCCTCTTCCTTGTTTCCTTGGACACATTTTATGTATCTTGACTCGTGATTTATAGACAGGAAAGCCATCTGCGTAGTTTCACTCTTACTAATTGATGTGCATGGCTTGTCTCCCTTCAAGTTTAGGGACTGCACATTTTTTTCTCTTTAAAGGGGTTAGGCCCCTCTGTAACTGAGTAATTTGCCTACTGCAGCTGTAGTGAGGAGGGCTGTGATGGCTGATGTTTTACTATAACTACTGGCTGCCATGGGTTGAGTACTCATTTATGTTCCTGGTATTATCCTAAGCCCTTCGCAGGCACCATCTCATTTCACCCTCACCACCGTCCTTGCAGGTAGCTCAAACGGTAAAGAATCTGCCGGCAATGCGAGAGACCTGGGTTTAATCCCTGGGTCGGGAAGATCCCCTGGAGAAAGGCATGGCAGCCCACTCACTATACTTACCTGGAGAATTCCATGGACAGAGGAGCATGGCAGGCTACAGTCCATGCGGTCAATAAGAGTCGGACATGACTGAGCAACTAACACATACACACACACACATGAGTAAGTCCCTGACATAAGAAGGAGTTCTGTTCCAAGAGCATGTTTGTAAGCCCAACAGTTAACCTCGGTACCCCACTTAAATAATTGGCTATATAGTACTCTACTGTAATAGGTTTGTAATACGGTACCTTTCACACAAATAATACCTTGACAAGAAAGCTCAAAAACATAAAGAAAACATTTTTAATCTTATAGTACAGTACCTTGAAAAGTACAGTAGTACCAGCTCCATCACTGAGGCTTGAAATAAAGACACGATACTCTTGTCCTCTTACAGTAGTGCCAAGTAGAGTACACAGAGCCACAGCCACTTGGAGAGGATGCAAGCACATGACCGTGTACCCCAGACACATGAAGGAGCTTACAGGATTGGATATTTGAACCCGTTTGCCTTTCTGAAAGTTCTCAACCGAAGGTTCATATTGCAGGCGTGCATGTGTTTTGTAGTCGCTCGATTGCGTCTGACTCTTTGCCATCCTTTGAAATGCAGCCCACCAGGTTCCTCTGTCCATGGGATTTTTCAGGCAAGAATACTGGATAGGTAGCCATGCTCTCCTCCAGGGGATCTTCTGACCCAAGATTGAAGCTGTCTCCTATGTCGGTAGGCAGAGTCTTTACCACTGAGCCACTGGGGAAACCTTTTGTATGTAGGGGACTTGCTGTTAATATTAAGTTCATTTGACAGCTGAAGAAATAGGATCAGAGACCTTAAGAAACTTGCCCCAAGTCATGTAAGTATTTGATCTGGGATGTCAGTGCGAATCTCTCAGACCCCAACCTGACCCTTCCCCACCAAGCTGTTGTATGGAGGAAAAGCTCTTTCTTGGCAGTGATGAGGGCCACCAGGATCCTTGAGGGGGTGAACAGTGACAGCCCGAGGGCTCTGGCAATCAGAAGTGAGGCTTTTCTTAGTGTGTGTGTGGCAGAGTGCTTTGCTCTTACCTTTATGGGCTGTGGGGAGAGTCAGGCCCAAGGTACATCAGGACACACAAGGGAACCTTGTTTTAGGGATTGTACATCCTCTGAAACCTCATAGGTAATGAGTAGATTTGGTGCTTTTAATATAATGCCAGTGAGACGTCCCAGCTTGAGTCAGGGTCTCCAGATTGAGAAAATCTATGATGAAATCTTTCCAGGTCTTGCCTTATTCCAAGCTCTCATATTTAAAAACAACAGTGACAAATGGTTCAGGCATTTCTGAGGTTTGTAAGTAGGAAAATAATTATTTCTGAGAGGCCGTCTACACCTAGAGTTGTGGGGAAATAAAGGCACTTTCTGAATACCTAGAAGGCTACAGAATGGGTGAATGACCAGAGTCAAAAATTCACAAAACAAACTGACAGAAGGACCCAATTACAATACCAAATAAGGTTTGTGGAACTGATAGCTTTTCATGAATTGGGTGTGTAACGTGGCAAAGCCATCTGCTTGTATAATGTCATGTTTGTGTATATTCACACTTACGCACGGACATGCATCTATGATAGTAACTCAGAAAAATACCCACAGGGTATGGAAATTCAGACATGCTTCCTTTATTCTCATCACCCATGCACAGGAGAAACTGCAATTCAAGCACAGACTTGGCAGTCATTACCGGTTCACTGTTTTCTTTCACGCTCTTCTTTCTCTCCAGTGGTACCTATTTGAGGGGCACTAAGCAGACTCACGCTGCCTGTCAGTCTTCTGAGGGGGTACTGAAGACTTGTTTGGAAGACATAATTTATGTTGCCCTGAAAAAGAGCTGAGACTGTAATGGAGCCCCGAGGAGCCAAATTCTCCAAAGCCCATGATCATATTGATATGCAGTATTTCATTTACAACCCCCTTCTAAGTAGGTCTGGGAGGATAATGCCTTGTTTAAATAATAATATGCCACATTTTACCATTCAAAGTACTTTCACACAAATCATCTACCTCATTTTCTTTTTGAAACAATGAGGGAGATAAGGCCGGGATAATTACCTACAAGAGAATCAGGAGCTCAGAAAGGTGAAGTGATTTGCCCAGAGTCACACTGCAAGTTCTCAGCAAATCCAAGATGAAAAACTATGGCTTCATTCCCAGCTCAGCTGGGTCTTTTTACCAGGATGTTAGTGCCTACAGCTTCATGGGTAGAATGCTGAAATTCTCAGCACAGCCTTTTGCCTCTAAGCATTCTTTTTTTTTTTTTTAATTTTTTTTATTGTTTTTGCCATACAATGTCATGATATCACCATGGGTTTACATATGCTCCCCCTCCAGAACCCGCCTCCCTCCTCCCTCCCCCCGGGAAATCTCGCTGCACCAGCCCCGAGCATCAATCCTGGGCTGGCGATTGATTAGACATATGATAATTAACTTGTTTCAATGCCATTCTCCCATATCATCCCACCCTTACCCTCATCCACAGAGTCCACGAGTCTATTCTATACATCTGCGTTCCTTTTGCTGTCTCGCATGTTGGGTTCTCGTTACCGTCTTTCTAAATTCCATATATGTGTTAATATACTGTATTGTTGTTTTTGCTTCTGGCTTACTTCACTCTGGATAATGGGCTCCAGTTTCGTCCATCTGAGTAGAATTGCTTCAAATGAATTTTTTTTTAATGCTGAGTAATATTCCATTGTGTATATGTACCACAGCTTTCTTATCCATTCGTCAGTTGATGGGCATCTAGGTTGCTTCCATGTCCTGGCTATTGTAAACAATGCAGCGATGAACATTGGGGTACATGTGACTCTTTCAATTCTGGTTTCCTCGGTGTATATGCCCAGCAGTGGGATTGCTGGGTCATATGGCAGGACTATTTGCAGCTTTTTAAGGAACCTCCACACTGTTTTCCATAGTGGCTGTACTAGTTTGCATTCTCTAAGCATTCTTTTCTATGGTTGGCCTTGAAGACAAGTTTATAATTTAAAATTTTGGACTTTAAAATCTGACCTGAAAGCATATCAATTTCTTACATCAAATTTGCAAAATTAGATACAAGTTGTGCATAATGACAGTGATTTTTAATTCATAGTCTGGCACCACAGTCTGCCTGATGGTAATTCCTGGAGTTTCTGGTGTAGATTGTAATAAATAGTAAAATAATTCAAGGGACTGTTCTCAAAAATCCAAAAGCCTTCAATTAAAGTCAGAGGAAAATGAATGCATTACAACCCACAAATGTATAGGATCCACATCATAAACAGCCCAAGGACAAAGAAGTATAAGGGAGCCACATCACTGGCCACACACTTCATGAATGTGAGCACAATAGCAGGGACCATATTTTTGTCAGCCAAGACAGGAGTGTGAAGCTATGTGTTGTGCTGGACATGAGGTGATTAGCACTGTTCTTTCTGTTCATGAGTTTTGACCACGTCAGTTTTTATGATTGTTTTAGCTCAATTGTGCAGTTGGTGTCAACTCTGAGACCGGCATCATAGTAACAAATTTACAATGACAGTGGACTCAAATATATCTTTGTCAGCAAAGATTTGGCAGAGTTTTGAAATATCCTTGCATATATCGAAGAAAGGCAGGCTAGATAAGAGCATAACTGCTAATAAAAAGGCCACATTCCAATGTTGTTGATTGTTGTTATTTAGTTGCTAAGTCATGTCTTGCTCTTTGTGATCCCATGAACTGCAGCATGCCAGGGTTCCCTGTCCTTCACCATCTTCTGAAGTTTGATCAGATTATGTCCATTGAGTTGGTAATGCCATCCCACCATCTTATCCTTCGTTGCCCACTTCTCCTCTTGCCCTCAACCTTTCCCAATCTCAGAGTCTTTCCCAGTGAGTCAGCTCTTCGTAACAGGTGACCAAGGTATTGAATTTCAGCTTCAGCATCAGTCATTCCAATGAATATTCAGGATTAATTTCCTTTAGGACTGACTGGTTTGACCTCCTTGTAGTCCAAGGGACCCTCAAGAGTCTTCTCCAACATCACAATTTGAAAGCATCGATTCTTCAGCACTCAGCCTTCTTTATGCTGTCAATCAGTTAAATGAACTTATTTTAACACTACTGAATTCTTCCCTTGGCCATGGACTTAAAATTTTTATCAAAGTCTTGATGATAATGTTGACAGAGTTATCACATACCTGGGTGAAAAAGAGTAGTGAGGAGTAATTCCATGACAGGTAGAAAAATCAAGATTCAAAACACCTCCTTAGGTTATAATCAAATAATGACATTTACTTGGGATATTAGTAAAGTTCCTCATGTCATTAAAATAAGTCACACTGCTATATTTAAAATGAAGAAAGAACAAGGACCTACTGTAGAGCAAATGAAGCTCTCTCTGTCCAGTGTTATGTGGTAACCTGGGTGGGAGGGGAGTTTGGGGGAGAATAGATACATGTATATGTATGGCTGAATCCCTTCACTCTTCACCTGAATCTATCACAATATTATTATTAATCAGCTATATCCTAATACAAAATAAAAAGTTTAAAGAAATGTAAAAAAAAAATCACGTAGGTAAACATTGCATTTGATCAAGGTTGCTATGACCCAGAATAGATATGATAAGGTTTTTCTGCTTTTATGTCATCTTTTTTTAGCAACAAATGAGCTGTATATTCTGCCTAGAAATACCTAGGGAAATATAAAATTTATGTGCTTCAGTTTGAAAATATGATTCAACCTCAGTACTCTATGTATTGTAGGAGATATTTTTATAAGTATTTTTGTTCCAAATCATTTAATGTCAGTTCAATTGAGTAAATGTGTGACAGGTGACTACTGTGACTCAGACCTTATGGAATATTCCAGGAAAAAGGTTGCAAATAAGATGTCGTCTCTGACCTCAAGGAGCTCAGAGCTTAATTGGGAAGGCAGACCTGAAAAACACATGATGTAAACATACTCAGAGGAAGGGCGCTGTGGTTACCTAACTATGGTTGTAAAAGTTGTTAATGGATTTTCATTTTCATTTATTCTGCTTTGACCTGAAAGATGTCCCTGGCTCCCTTTTCACTTTGCCACTTAAGAGTGAAGTGGTGAGTTATTTTCACATGGCTATGGAGTCATAAGTCTCGCTTTCCTTGACTAATGGCTATAAAGCAGCAAGAGTTTCCTGACTAACTGGCATTTCAAAGAAAAATAAGGATCATTTCAACATAATATATTTATTTATAAAACTATTATCAAGTACAGGTTTGGTTTGTCTGACCTTCTGGTAACTGACACTCATTTATAATAGAGTTAGGGCGCTTCAGATACATTTATTATTATTATTCCTATGGCAAAGAACCAAAACAAACAAAGCAAAAGAATACAGTTGACCCTTGAACAATGGGGGATAGGCCCGGCAGTAAAAAATTCGAATATATAGAAAACTGAAAACAGAGTTACCATAAGTGCCTGCAGTCTCACTCCTGGGCATCTGTTTAAAGAAATACATGCACCCCTATGTTCATAGCAGCATCATTCACAATAGCCAAGACATGGAAGCAACCTCAATGTCCATCAGCAGATGAATGGATGAAGATGTGGTACATATATATAATGGAATACTACTCAACTACAAAAAAGAATGAAATAATCCCATTTGCAACCAGAGATTATCATAGTAAATGAAGTAAGTCAGAAAAGCAAATACCATATGATATAACTTATAGGTGGAATCTGAAATATGGCACAAAGGATAAACCATGATGGAAAAGAATATGAAATAAAATGTGTATATATAAATAGATACACCTGAATTGCTCTGTTGTATAGCAGTAATTGACACAACATTGTAATTCAACTATACTTAAATAACAAATAAAGAGATAAAAGAAGATACCATTTAATAATAAAGGGATCATAACAGAAAAAAAATCCAAGAATAACTTTGTAGTCTTCCTTCCACATTGGAGGTTCCTCTCTTGCAGATTCAACCAGCTGGACATGAGTTTTAGCAAGCTCCAGGAGATGGTGAAGGACAGGGAAGTCTGGCTTGCTGCATTCCATGGGGTCACAGTCAGACACAACTGAGTGACTGAACAACAATAAGTCAGGTCTACTGTAATAGCAACAGTATCTTCTTGGTGGAAGTAAGAGCATGAAAGAATACCTGTCCATTCATCTTAATCTCCTTTCTAAAGGGAAATTCTCACTCTCCATCAGTCTTATTCAGATGGGACATAACTTTCCTGTTGTTTAAAAAGCCACACATTCATTCACCTTTCTCAAACAACAAAAGTCTAACAAAACCCTTTAGATGAGTATTTCCCCAATTGTTTTCTTGGAATAAGAAGGCTGAGAGAATTCAGTGGTAAGGGGGTCCAAAAAAGTTAGGAAAACATTACATTTTCCTCTCTTAGAATTTCACAATGCATATTATCATATTCAAGCAAGTTATATTGCTGGGTTTAATCAAATATATTCCGAAATGATATGATCAAAGAGCTCTGTACATTAAACACCTATCAACATCCTTGGGAACTTAGAGAAACCTACTTTAGGTGATAGAATATGGGCATCTTGACAGTTTGATAATTAAAGTACCAAAAAGCACTAATGGAATTACCTATTGATCTGCACTGCTTTCAGAAGTTTAGCATTACTGCTATTGACTACATTATCAGGGAGGAAATTATACAGGGGAAGGTCTTCAGAATTTGCAATGGGAAGAGGAAATTGTGTCGTATGTATGTGTATGTGTGTGTTGGGTGGGATGGAAGTTGGGTGAGAGGATGTGAGAAAATATTGTAATTGTTTTTTCCTATACCTCTAAAGGTGTTTATGGAAATTAAAATAACACATGATAGAATTAAAACCAACTTAAGCTAAAGTATTCCTTTGACAAATAATGTCATGCATATGCAAACCTTTCCAACTCGTAAACAGTGTGTAGTGTTCTTTTCAATGGGTCAGCAGTCACTTCTGAAGAATGTTCTGGAACCTTAGTTCCTGGCAGTGGGTTAAAAACCAGTATCCCAGTTTTGCAAATTAACAGGCACAGAGAGGTTAAGAGACTTGCCCAAGGCCACAGAGGAAGTAAGAGGCTGAATCTGGAACAAACTTTCTGTTCTCCACACCCAGAGGAAACCACTAAACCATGCTTCTCTCAACACGGAAGCTTAGAATATCTGACATGGTCATCTGGCCTTTTTTTTCCTTCCCAAGGACATGGAAAGCCTTTCTTGATGACGTGGTTCAAACCCCATCTTTTCTTTTTCAGTCCTCCCCACGCTTGGCTCACTGGGGCTGCCATAGCAGTCTGCAGTTTTCCTGCTTGGTTTGGGTAGCCCCCTTCTTCAGAGTTTCTGAATGGCTGGCCTCTGGGTGACATTTGAAGCAATCACCCTCTCTACCTGTAACCCACATCCCTGACCTCAGTGCTCAGTGAACTTTTTATTTACATGCACAGTCAAATTAAATTTGCCCGGCCTTTGAAAACTTACATCTGTTGAGTGTCTAATTTGTATTGCCATTTGTTCCACAGATGTGTAACAAGACAAATACCTGTCCAGGCTTACATGGGATTCAGAAATGCTTACGTTAATCATGCGGGTGGAAAGGGGGTTAAGGGCTCTACAATAAATCAGGCTCCAAATGGTTTCACTTGGAAAGGCCTGGGAGAACAGGGTTATTTTTATCCTAGGATGCTTTTAATTTGAATCAAAAATGCTTTACCACATGTTCTGCCACAAGTTCAAAAGGACTGGTAACAAACATTTAATCTTTTTCTTCTCGGATTGGCGCTAAGCCCTCATCAAAAAGCGTATGCAGTCAAGTAGCTTATCTCCACGGAGCTGCTTCCCTTAATGTGTTCCTAATTATAATCGTATATATGGCTCACTGTGGCTGACTGAACAATATGGCAGTAATTTCTTTACAGGCCTCCCTGCTCTTTGAACTGTGAGTACAGAGGGCTGGAACCGAACCAGATCAATGGGGTTTGAGTGCTGGCGAACCAAGCCAGATGCGCTCCTTAGAGAATGAATCTCCAGCTGTTTCCCAGAAAGGAATTTCAGCCGACAGCTGGGGACCTTATCATTATCGTCGTGATTATGATCATCACCATTCCCACAAAGTGCACCCACACGTCTGAGAAATGGGCAGCTCTTTCACATCTCTTCCTAAATCACTACCCACTGTAGAGTCTCCCGGGGGCTTTGAAAAGGATAGTAACACAGACAAGGCTGAAGATATGCGATGGAAACCTAATGATATTATATTGACACGATATATTTGTTGGTGCTGCCTGTGGCTGAAAACAATCTCTCAAAGTCATTTTTCAAATACCCAATGCTCACAGCATTTCTGAGCATTTGTAAGAGGGAGATAAGTGAATCCTCTCTCCTTCAGTCAAAAGGGCATGTTACTGCTTGGTACACACCTCTCTGTGTCCCCCACATGACTGTCACTGGCCTTGTTTGAGGTACCATCCAATAACTGCTTCTGGAAGGATTGACTTCTCGCTTTGTATTGAGCCTTGTGCTAATTGGGAAGAAGCTGAGCTTAAAAAATCAGAAGGAAGTTTTCATGACCATCCAAAGAGACTTAGAGAATCCATGAGTTTACAATGATTATTAGGGATTTCCTTGGTGGTCCATTGATTAGGAATCCACCTGCCAATGCAGGGGACATGGGTTCTACCCCTGGACCTGGACAATAGCACAAGCCTCAGAGTACCTAAGCCCATGCACCTAGAGCTGAGGCTCCACAAGTAGAGAAGTCACTGGAATGAGAAGCCCATATATCGCAACAGACAGTAGCCCTGCTCACCACAACTAGAGAAAGCCCATGTGCAGCAACAAAGACGCAGCATGGTCAAAAATAAATGAAAATAAAATTAAAATAAAGATAATTACTTTGAATAATTTAAGAATCATTCAAGAGAAAGGAAATATCCAACAGAAGTGGGACCCACAGGGTTTCCTACCTGCGACTTTCAGAGCTTGCTGCTCTCTGTGAAATGATTTTTGTTTCTCTCAGAAGCCTACCTCATAAAAATCCTTCACCTCTTGTCTGCTGTGGCTTTCCCAGTTCCTGCCCCTGGCTTCCCTTCTTCAGGTTTTCTGTGGATATCTCATTTCTGTTGAGTTACCCTGTTATATTTCCAGGGAAGAACTTCAGAAAGGCCAGGATTAATCAAACTGTTGTTATTCAGTCACCAAGTTGTGTTAGGTTCTTCACAACCCCATGGACTGCAGCACACCAGGCTTCCCTGTCCCTCACCATCTCCCGGAGTTTGCCCAAGTTCATGTCCATTGAATAGATGATGGCATCCAACCATCTCATCCTCTCCAGCCCTACTCTCCATCTGTCTTTAATCTTTCCCAGTATCAGGGCCTTTTTCAATCAAATTAAACTCATTATCATCAATTGTCACCTAAATGAGGCTGGTCAGGTAAGATACACACAGAGCTGGCTGAGGAGTGGCCAACGAGGCCAAAGTAGTGGAATCCGAAGGAAGGAGCAGAGAGGGGTAATCATGGAGAAACCATCTACAAGGCGTTGTTCATAGCTTGCTTAAAACTGTCTCCATTTTATTTCAGTTTGCATCTTTTTGCAACTAGCCTCTAAACTCCATAAAGATAGGAATCACCAATTCTACTTTGTTCATCACTTGATCTCATTACCTAATGCTTGAGAGAGGGAAATACTAAATAATATTTATTAACTTTTGTATCTTCGGTGGATCATACTAAGTGCTCCACAAATATTTGAAGAGTCTGTGAATATAATTTTGGCTTGACTACCCTTAATTGAAAACTCTTCTAGATTCTGATTCTCCAAAACCAACAGTCTTTAGGACTGAGCATATATTGTACAATTAGCCCTTCCACGTGGCTTTTGGCACTGAGGATAAAACAGTGTTTTAAATTGATTGCAAGACCTAGAGTGTGCAAGTGACAAAGCAGTAAAGTTTACTTTTATTTACTTAACTGAACTAAAAATTCAAGGAACTGTATCACTTAACATGGCTATAGAGGAACATAATTTATTTTAACCTGCCAAATACGTGGGCATGTGCATGCTTAGTCGCTTCAGTTGTGTCCAACTCTTTGAGACCCCATGGGCTGTAGCCCACCAGGCTTCTCCGTCCATGAAATTCTCCAGACAAGAATACTGGAGTGGGTTGCCATTTCCTCCCCCAGGATCTTCCCAACTCAGGCACTTCTCTTGTGCCTACTGTATTGCAAGTAGACTCTTTACCATCTGAGCCACCAGGGAAGCCCCCGTATACATATGCTGCTGCTGCTGCTGCTAAGTCACTTCAGCCGTGTCTGACTTTGTGCAATCCCACAGATGGCAGCCCACCAGGCTTCGCCGTCCCTGGGATTCTCCAGGCGAGAACACTGGACATAAACATGCATATATATTTATTCATAAGTTGCACATGTACTTCTATTGGTATTTAATCTATTTCTTCTTAACTTTAGATGAAAATGAATTTAAGTAACAATTCAAATGGCATTTGTCCACAGTCGAAGGCTCAACTTGCCCTGTCCTGGGTGTGAATATCCCACTTGGGAACACACCATAGCTCTAGAGAAGTGACTGTACAGTTGTGGATCTCATTATTCTTGATCCAGTCTCCTCTTTAGAACAATGGTAGAGTTAGAAAAGAGCAGAAAGGTGCCTTTGGCCGTGTGGAGAGAATGCTTTATTATTGAATATCTTTTTTAATGGACAAAGAGAGTAGATATTATCCTGGAAAGAATGTTTTTAATTAGAAAATTCTAGAATTGTGTTTACTAGCATAATTTAAATAATCAGATATATAGGTGTTTGGAGACACTTAAATGACTCTGAATGACTCGTTGTAATGAGATGTAACTTGATGGAGCATGTTGTTAGAGAATTTGTTCTTCTTCCTTTTAAGTCCAACTTTGGAAGGATGAACACTGTGGTATTAAAAAAATATGTTTAACTTCCTTTTAGGAGTACATACCAGTTCTTATAGCTTGCATAAATACTCTCTTTTATGCCGATTGGATAGTCATCTGGTTCTATAAAATCCTCCATTATAATTTTCAAGGAAAACAAATCAATTCTAATTCAATTCAACAATCACACATTGATCGCCTAAAATATGCCAAACATAATACAGAACATGCATTTTACAGGAAAATTGGAACTGCACTAAGATATGCAGTAAATCATCTGCAATTTTATGAAAAGGGAAGCCAGGCACGTTAATGGAGTTTGTTTTCATAAACACGAAGTGTTTGGGCATGTTTGATTTTTCAGTTGGGCTGCTCAGCCAAGCTTAGTTAACACCTTGTAAAAAGTGAGTTGCTTCTCATTTCCTTAATGGAAAGCAGGGAGAGTCATAGTTAAGATCCCCCCTATCAGCTGGAGGCCTTCTGCAGCATTCCTTAAGCCTCTGAGGTTGGATCTAGGATGCAAATCCATCTGGATACTTGAGAGCAAAAAGTATGTTTCTCCGGAGACTTCAGACTCTCTCCCCATCAATCTTAGATGAGTAAACTATCTAAAAGTAGATCTTTGTTTCAAATTGCAAGGTTGGAATAAAGGTGCTATTGATAAGCTTTTACATCTTAATAATTTCTTGAAATATGTAGCTGGATTCTCATTTTTACCATTCTCATTTTTACCATTTGGCCTTCAGTACATACCATATTTCTGCATCTGTGTGAATATCACTTTTCTCAGTAATATAATGTTAACTTAAGAATGTGATAAAACAGGAAACATGCTGGAACTTTTCCTTGTCCTGTGGCCTTAACAAGCCACAGCTGTATCAGCAGCTGGTCATTGAAGGAGCCTGGCCCAAGCCTCTCCCAGCATCCTTTCTCAGCTAGATCAAAAGGCAATAGATGAGGCAGAAGGTTTTATCATCAAAGCCGATAGAAATCTGTGGGAACCAATATTTCCATTTAGATTGCTTTATCCTCATCAGACTGAAGAGATTTTTCTCTAGTGAGAAGAGGCTGTTAAATCAGCCAATTTGAAAAGCATTTTTTTTTCTCCTTACAAGTTTATCCTTTCTGAGTCTCAAAGAAAAGGAATATGGTTCCAAAAACTTTGTTCACCTCCCAACATTCTTTGCTAAGCTGTCAGCTTATTCTCATACCAATTATTTGAAAAGTTCTATTAAACACTGCTAGTGATTGCTTGGATAGCATTTTGACTGCAAACAGCATCCCAGAGATTTAATAAATGAACATCAAGTGTCTACTGTTTTATTTGCAGGTAGAGCTAAGGAATAACTACTATGAGAGAAAAATAGTAATGATTTATAGAAGGAAGTCAAATAGACTGCTTCGTTTGAGGCTGTTAGAAATGAGTATATTAATTCTCTCAGATGACACTGTCCAAATGCAGTTGTTGGCCCATTCCCATAGGTTCAATTTAACCCATTCAGCAGACTCACTGTGGCTATAAAGAAATGCTGAGAAATATTCTGTTTATGTTTTCAAATCTTTTTTTTAAGACTTCATTTTAGAGCAGTTTTAGGTTTGCATTAAAATTGAGAGAGAAGTACAGAACTATTTCACATACCCTTGGTCCCTATATGTGCATAGCTTCCCCCATTATCAACAACCCCCTCAAATGGTACATTTGTTATAACTGAGGAACCTACATTGACATACCATTGTCACCTAAAGTACAAACGTCAGGGTTTACTCTTGGAGTGGTCCATTGTATCATTTGGGAGTTGCGGGGAAGAATGTGGGGAAATTGGAACCTTTGGACTCTATTGATGTAAATGTAAGAGGGAAGAAGTGGTAATTTTGCAACAGGGAAAACTAGCAAACACTACCTTAAGCAAGGTTAACACCAGAGACTAGAATGTACTAACTTACATGATGTGATAAGAGGTGGGTTTGTCTGAGGTGTCCTTTCCCCAAGCCCATAACTCTAATCATGGAAAAACATCAGAGAATGTCAAAATGAGACGCACTGATGAAAATACTCAACCAGAACTCTTCAAAGTTATCAGGTTCATCAAAAACGAGACTGAGAAGCTGTCACGGACTATAGGAAATGAAGGAGACAAGGGCACTAGGTGCAGTATGATACCCTACAGAGGACCCTGGGGAAGAGAAGACAAATTAGTGAGAAAACGAGAAATCTGAACTAAATTTGAATGTATTTAATAGTATATACCAGTATGAATTTCTTAGTTGGGATAAATGCATTGTGATTATTTAACTGTCAAATTAGGGGAAATGGGGTGAGGATATATAGGAATTCATAGTACTAGCCTTAGAACTTTTCTGTAAAAAATTTTTTTAATAAAAACAAATTTACTTTCAAAGCTTTTGCAGAACAAAGGAAACTGTAAGCAAGGTGAAGACAGCCTTCAGAATGGGAGGAAATAGTAGCAAACGAAGCAACTGACAAAGAATTAATCTCAAAAATATACAAGCAGCTCATGCAGCTCAATTCCAGAAAAATAAATGACCCAATCAAAAAATGGGCCAAAGAATTAAACAGACATTTCTCCAAAGAAGACAGACAGATGACTAACAAACACAAGAAAAGATGCTCAGCATCACTCATTATCAGAGAAATGCAAATCAAAATCACAATAAGGTATCATCTCATGCTGGTCAGAACGGCTGCTATCAAAAAGTCTACAAACAATAAATGCTGGAGAGGGTGTGGAGAAAAGGAAACCCTCTTACACTGTTGGTGGGAATGCAAACTAGTACAGCCACTATGGAGATTCCTTAAAAAACTGGAAATGGAACTGCCATATGACCCAGCAATCCCCCTGCTGGGCATACACACCAAGGAAACCAGAATTGAAAGAGACACGTGTACCCCAAAGTTCATTGCAGCACGGTTTACAATAGCCAGGACATGGAAGCAACCTAGATGTCCATCAGCAGACGAATGGATAAGGAAGCTGTGGTACATATACACAATGGAATATTACTCAGCTATTAAAAAGAATGCATTTGAATCCATTCTAATGAGGTAGATGAAACTGGAGCCTATTATAGAGTGAAGTAAGTCAGAAAGAAAAACACCAACATAGTATACTAACACATATATATGGAATTTAGAAAGGGTCATGGAAACGATGACCCTATATGCATGACAGCAGAAGAAACACAGATGTAAAGAACAGACTTTTGGACTCTGTGGGAGAGGACGAGGGTGGGATGGTTTGAGAGAATAGCATTGAAACGTATATTATCACATGTGAACTAGCTTGCCAGTCCAGATTTGATGCACGAGAGAGAGACAGGGTGCTCAGGGCTAGTGCACTGGCATGACCTCGAGGGATGGGATGAGGAGGGAGGTGGAAGGGGGGTCAGGATGGGGACCACATGTACACCCATGGCAGATTTATGTCAATGTATGGCAAAAACAACTATAATATTATAATGTAATTAGCCTCCAATTAAAATAAATTAATTAAAAACTGAATTTACTTTTCTTAGCATAATAAACTACATCTATTTCAAACTAATAGCTAATCAGATACTAAACGATATTGGAGATATTTTTAAAGTAGGAAAAATCTAGGAAATGATGAACTAATAAATAATACATAATGTTTCTGAGGCAATTAAGATGGGGCCTAGCACTATTTCATATTCAAGAAGTGATAAATGTTATCACTTAATGTTAGTTTGGATGTACTTGAATGAGGAACAACTAAAAATTATGTTTGGGGGAAGGAAAAATATTATTTCTATTCATTTTTTATTATATATGATTTGTACACTCTTGTAAACAGTAAAGAATCAACTGACTATTATTTGTAGAAGCTATAATTATTTAAAAAGTTTAGTGAACTGACTTGGAATAAGATAAATAACATTTAATAATTTTCTATGCACCAGCAAAAAGAATATGCATAAACATAGTAGAAAAAGAAACTATTAATTGTATTAAAGAACATAATCTATCTAGAAATAATATAAGTGCCTAACAGTAGACAAATGAAAGAGGTAATTCATAATTTATCTGTGTGATGGAGTATTAGGCATGTATTTATACTTTTGTTTTAAGGAAAATTTGTGATAATAAGTCAGGTGTCTAAAGTTAAGTAAAAATTCAAGATTCCAAATCAAACACTAAGTAGATTAACAACTGAGAGGAAATTAAGCAAATATAAAAACTCTAAAATCAATCCACTTGTTACTTAGATCAAAATGGTTAAAGAGTAAACCCTCTCAGTAGTAGGGGGAGAAGAATCAATCCTTTTCGAAAAAGACAAAAAATGTACATGTACAATGAAGGTTTTTCATGTGAGCTGACGTGAGTCAATCTAGCCATTTATAGTTATTAGCTTTTCTATGAATTTCAGGAGGCCAGTATAGAAATGGGAAGGTGAATGAGATGCACATTAAACACACAATATTGAAAGGCAGTATAGAGAAACGGGTTCAAGTATGGCCTTGAAACAGATATATTAGTTTTGCATAGACTTTTTAATCTTTTCTCTGCCTCAGTTTCTCTGTCTCTAAGATGGAACAATAATCTTTCTATGTATCTATATATGTATGGGGTTGATGAGTCAATATAGGCAAAGTGATTCGAACATCCCTTGCATGGTGTTAGTGATCAATAAATGTTGGCTGTTGTTTAAAAAAAACATACAAAAGGAGATCCCAAATAGACAATTGAGTGAGAAGCAGAAGAGAGGTCAGACCTGGTGATAGGAATTTGGAGGTTACCCAACAGACCTAAGTGAGATTCACTCTGAATGTGAGGACAGAGAAAAGTGAGATGATGACTGAGCCAAGATACTTCACGAATTTTCCCTTTGACTTCATTTCAATGACTTCACAAGTGGAAACACCCACTGCTTTTGCATATTTCAGATGAGTTTGCATGTTTAAAATCATGAATGATTTCAGACCTAAATTGGCAAGTGTGTAAAACAATGGAAACATATACACAATGCTGGTAGAAGCATAAGTTGATACAACCACTTTGGAAACTGATTTGGCATTATTCATGGGGTCACAAAAGAGTTAGTCACAACTTAGCAACTAAACAACAACAACAACTATTTTGTGCAGGCTTGTCATTTCACTTTTATGTTTGTGAGTTTTTTTTTTCTTTTGAAATATAGTTGACTTACAATATTATATTAGTTTCAGGTGTACAGCAAAGGATTCAGTTATACATGCATATCTCTCTATATTTTTCCTATTCTTTTCCATTATAGCTTGTTATAAGATATTGAATATAGTTCTCTGTGATATATAGTGGATTCTTATTGTTTATGTATTACATTATTTATAATAGTGTGCATCTGTTAATCCCTTACTCCCAATTTAGCCATCTGCCCTTCCCTTTTGGTAACCATAAGTTAGTTTTCTATGCCAGTGAGTCTGATTCTGTTTTATAAATATGTTTTCTAGATTCCACATATAGGTGGTATCATATAACATTCGTCTTTCTTTGTCTGACTTACTTCACTTACTATGATAATCTCTAGGTTCATCCATGTTGCTGCGAATGGCATTGTTTCATTCTTTTTATGGCTGAGTAATATTTCACTGTGTGTATGTATGTGTGTGTATGTGTATATGTGTGTGTGTGTGTGTGTGTGTGTGTGTACACATATATATTTATACCACATCCTCTTTATCTATTCACCTGTTGATGGACATTTGGCTGCTCTCGTGTCTTGGCTATTGTAATAGTGCTGCTATGAATACTGGGGGCTTCCCTGGTAGCTCAGCTGGTAAAGAATCCACCTGCAATGCAGGAGACCCCAGTTTGATTCATGGTTCAGGAAGATCCCCTGGAGAAGGGATAGGATACCCACTCCAGTATTCTTGGGCTTCCCTGGTGGCTCAGATAGTAAAGAAACCACCTGCAGTGCCAGAGACCTGGGTTCAGTCCCTGGGTTGTGAAGATCCACTGGAAGAGGGCATGGCAACCCACTCTAGTATTCTTGCCCAGGGAATCCCCATGGTCAGAGGAGTCTGGTGGGCTGCAGTCCATGGGGTCACAAAAAGTCAGACATGACTGAGAAACTAAGCACAGCACAGCATGAACATTGGAGTGTATCTTTTCACTTTTTTTTATAGTGGTACTACTCAATTTGTATCCACAGACGAAACAATAATTTACTTTTATCTGTATAATTGAACTAGTTTGAATGTTCCTGCCTGTCTTAAAAAAAAAATCCTTTTTGCCTAATTCAATATAGCTTGAGGAGGGGGAAAAGGGATAATAGAATGCTATAAAATCAAACCATAGGATATATTTCAAAGATTCTACAACTCCAGCTGACTTACTGCAACTACTAAATTTTAAGATTTTCACAGTAAGAGTTGATTACTGGTCTACAGTTTAATGGGCAGTGGCTGGTCCGGAGACACTAGGTTGGTTGAAGTATGACTTATCTGGCTGGAACGGATGTAGTTGGGGCATCTATCCTGAGGTTGAAGGCAAAACTGAAGAGTGACAAAATTTGTTGATGACTCCGGTGCTGCCCCTCAAGCTTTGCATTTTCTCCTGAAGATTATAACATGTTCATAGCCCATCAAGGTTACTTTTAACAAATTCCTGCTTTACCAAAAGCTGACATAATGTTTTATACGAAGAATGAGCAAACAAGCGTTTGTACAGTAGGAGCCTCCCAAAGAAAAATCTATGTGCCAGAGGAAAAAATTGATTGAAAGGTTGTGTCCCATGTATGCCCAATTTTGGCTTTTTGCAACTGCAATTGCTTTTAGAGGATGTTGAACAGAAGTGGGAATTTGATGGGACATGGATTCAATAATAACATTGTCCCTCATGTGGACATTGCTCTTGAAATTAAGCTGTAGAATCTTAACAGTGTGGTGCAATCTGACACCATCCCTCAAGGCTGGCCTGAGCCTTAAGTCATTACATCAGCCCAAGCAAAACTCCTCCTTTCTTCTCTATGCGCTTCACCTCTGTGGAACTTCTTTGTAACTATGCTCTGTGAAGTTAAGAGCAGGAGAATGCCAGTTGCGCTGCAAAGAATGAAAGGTTCACAAGCTTAGAACAGAAAGCAAATTACTAAACTATTAAGCTTAATTAACAAGTGAAAAATAAACTAAGTTGTACCAGAGTGATTTTTAATTCTGTCAAATAAAGAGGAACCAGACTTCAGGGTAAACTCTTATTTATTAGTTTTGGTTAATGAGTTTTTCCATAAGCAGAATTTCTTAAATTTTATTGAATCAATAAAATCACCATTTGGAAATCTGGTTTTTCCCACCAGAGTACGACTTGAATTGAGCATACAGCAAACACACCAGTGCTGTAAAGTGACTGGACGCAGGTGATACTGGTCTGGCAGACAGGGTTGCAGAAGTCCTTGATTTCAATGCAGTCTCTACTGTGTACCTCTTGTGCATTAATTTTTTGTCTTCAGGATGATGGTTATTTTCCTTGAATTTATTACCAAAGAATCATTGCAATAATAGTAATGTCAGGGCTTCCCCTTGATGGTGAAACACTATAGCCTCCCTTCTAGCCTCTGAGTGGATAGAGCATCCTTGATCACTGTGTAGAGCATCCCGAACCTCTCCTAAGAAGGACCAAGTCTGGGATGTAGCTGTCTGCATATAGTACAGATGGCTTTGCTGAACACATCCTGTCTTGATCAGCTGCTTTGTGAACACCTGTTGCTGGTTTTTTTATAACAGAGGCAAGGGAGAAAAGTGTGAATCTGTTCCCATAATTTGAAAGCAGTATGAAACCTGTGCTTCACAGGTTTACAGCATAATTATACTGTAATGAAAGTTATGAGGATGTAGTGTCTCTATCAAAATATCTTATTGCACAAATGTAATGCCTTTTCCACCTTAATTAAACACTTAACAGGCACCATGACTGTAACTTCTGCAGTTTGAAGTGAGACAGCAAAACTAACACCAATTTCTTTTTCCTTCCTTACAATGTCATGGATTGAAGATCCATTCTTACCATGTTGTTGCTGTTATTCACTCGCCCAGATGTATGTATCCAACTCTTTGCCACCCCATGGACTACAGCATGTTAGGCCTCCCTGTCCCTCACCATCTCCTGGAATTTGCCCAAGTTCATATTCATTGCATCAATGATGCCATCCAGCCATCTCATCCTCTGAAGCCATTCTTTCCATAGAACTTAGCAACCTCAGCATACGATTTTTTCTAAGTCAAGAACTTTCACCTTTCCCTTAAAGAAAAGATGTTATATGGCATTTCTTTGGCATAACTGAGTTGCCAGCATCGCTGCTTTTGTGGTTTAGGGCCATTATCAAGTAAAATAAGGGTGACTTGAACACAAGCACTGCAATACCATGGCAGTTAAGCAGCTTACACAGTGGCCACAGAGTAACTAACCAGCTGAGTAGTCTGGAAAAGGAAATGGTTCACATCCTTGGCTTGATGAGGCAAGATGAAGCAAGATGACATGAGGTTTTGTCATGCTACTCAGAACGGCATGCAACTGTAAATTTATGAATTGGTTATTTATGGCATTTTCTAGATAATACTTTCAGACCATGAATGACCACAGGAAACTGAAACCATGGAAAGTGAAGCTGTGGATAAGAGGAGATATTGTATTTCCTTCCTTGTTTCAGTAGTTTGTTAGTGGAAAATAAAATTTCTACCGTGTGGCCCCAAGTCCTCACATTTGTTTGCATTATGTTTTTAAAGGGAAAAAGAAATGATAAGACTTGGGGATTGTTAGGTGACTCCTAGGAGAATGCCTAGACTAGGCAGAAGGCTTCTCCATGGGTCCTTTGTTAAAGGAAAGTTTTCTGATGTCTCATGACAGTCATATAGCAAGGATCAGAAGAACTGGATTTTAGCGCTGTTCTCCAGATCATGTATTTACCAACCAGGTGGCTTTGTGTGAATTCTACAGGACCTCAAGCCAGACATACCAAGAGAGCAAATGTACTTCCCTTCCTCTCCAGAAACTCTCTCTGTAGTTCCACCTCACAGATGGTAATCTCCGGGATGGGTTCGGGTGTCATGGGATCTGGAGCTTCTAAAATTTGGGGATGCTCTTCAAGAGGTTCACTTGAAATTGCTGTCTACTGTACCACGCTAACTATGGGGACAGCGTCGATGTGAGACTTGTGACAGTGCTCCAGGGACCTGTGCCTTCATGGTTTTTCCTCCAGCCTGGTGAGCCAGAGGGCCATGGCCCTCAGATGTCCCCAGGTGTGAGAGGCCAGTCAGGCAGGGCTGCAGCCAGGTAGCAGTGGCTGAAGGTGACAGTGGGGTCATCATTACTGCTTGCTTGAGGGGTGTCATCATGGACGCTTCTGTGTCCTGCATTAGGACTGTATCTATTTTTACAATTTATTTTTAATTGAAGAAAAATTGCTTTAAAATATTGGCATCGCTTTTGCCATCCATCAACGTAAATTAGCCGTAGGTGTACATAAGTCCCCTCCCTCTTGAATCTCCCTCCACATCCCACCCCTCTAGGTTGTTAGAGAGCCAGGGTTTGAGTTCTCTGAGTCATACAGCAAATTTCCATTGGCTATTATTTACATATGCTGTTGGATATGCTTCCATGCTACCCTCTCCATTTGTTCCACCCTCTCCTTCCTCCCCCGACCCCAACCCCCCAACCCCCAACCCGTGCCCATAAGTCTGTTCTCTATGTCTGTGTCTCCGTTGCTGCCCTGCTAATAGGTTCATCAATAGCATCTTTCTAGATGCCATATATGTGTCAATATATGATATTTGGTTTTCTCTTTCTGACTTACTTCACTGTGTAATAGGCTCTAGGTAGGTCCACTATATCTTATTTACAGAGATTTGTCTGCTTCTGTTGCTAGCTTGTAAGCACATTTCCATCCTCTGGTAACTTCTGGCAAGTGTCCTCAGAGATACAAGAGAGGCTATTCAGCCCCCTTTGTTAGTACTTCCGGGTCAAACCCAGCAAGTCAGGTTGAAAGTTCTATAGTGGCCTCCCCCAGCTACTCAGACACCCCACTGGATGTGCATTCCAGATGAACCAGCAGTCCCCAGGGAACCCTGTCCTGTTACCTATACTTTATTTCCTGGAAGGGATTAACTCTCATTTTACATTATAACACACAGTCATTTCAGCATTATCAAAATAATTCTTGCCTTCAGATTCTTCCACAATTATTTCCCACTGTCATTTTTTTATTCAAGAGTAAAAAGGATACTTTTAAAAAAATTCATCCATTTGATTGGAAAGGAAAAAGCAAATATTCAAAACCGGATATTAGTTTCTTATGGGTCTGTCCTTCTTTCCATGAATAACAGCTTTTTGTTTTTGCTCAGCATTAGCTAGAAATTTCTCTGCAGTCATTTTTTTTTTTTTTTCTCTCTCCAGCTCTTAATACTGATGTTGGTGTCATGATCGTTTTTCAAACTTGCTTTAGGAACCAGGTTATTTATTCTCAGGGTTCCTTTCCAAGACTCAGAGCCCAGGGCTAATAGAAGCTTTGGAGAGATGATTGGGGGGTGGGGGGAGGTAAATATTTGCATTCTAACCAGTACAGCTGAAGATGACATGTACCTAAATCGGTATCACTCACGAAACCAGCTTACTTAAGTACTAACAATGGACATCACCGGCCTTTTAACGATGGGTTGCCTCCAGACTCTCCACATTGGTTGTCTGGCATTACCCACCTGAACCTCTGGACTTGCAGGGCCCCAACTGATAAACTGAGAAGCTTTTCATACAGCGTGAGTGCCCTGATGTCGGCCGACAACCACTGTCTCCAGCGTTGCCTGTGGGATATTCTGTTAAAGGTCAGACCCATAAAATGGAAACATGGCTGGTATGAAAATAAACTTCTGAAAATAATTTCTGTCGCTCGAAAAAAGAAACCATTAATTCCAAGCTTCAGAACTTTTCTAATTCTGTTGGCAGCTGCGACGTGAGCTCTCTCCTTTGAGGTGACGCTTTCTGCCCTCACCTTATATTGGTTTGGTTCCTTCCAGAAAACACACTTTCTCTGGCCTATCTTCCAATGACCTGCTAGGAGGCAATCTGGCATGTATACCTTCCAGGGTTTCATGATTTCTCTAACACACCTAGGATACAAAATGGGCAGATCTGTTATCACTGCTTCCTTTTTATTTTTAAGTTACCTAAGTGTTTGGGTTCTGTTCTCATACTCTGAAAAAGTCCTTTTTGCTGTTTTTCCCTACTTTATGAAGGCACTTGAAACTGAGGAAGAATACTGGACTCGGCCCCTGCCATTTTTTTCTGGTTATCGGACATTACAGGCTTCTGCTATGTTTTCTCAAGTTGAGCTCCTCTTTGATTTGTGAGCAAAGGTTTAAAAGGCTAAAAATGGGGAAATTGGTTCAATATTTCAGGCACAATGAAACATTTCTTTTGTCACTTTATTTCCCTGCTGTATTAATTTGTGGTTACTCACCTTCTCCTCAGAGATCCCCCAGGAACCCCAAATCTGACTCGCTATGATCTGACACATGAACCTAAACATTTCTCCCAATAAATTACATCTCATGTGTAATAAAGCAAAACTGGCTTCTTTGGAGTCTTGAAACATGTTTCAGGCACCACTGGGCCACGTTTTCATTTGTGGGGTCACATACATCCTGACTATGAGGCTCTCTGTGGCCCATGCTCGCCTGGGAAGAGTAACTTTGGGTTCACTTTGTGGACCGAACAATGCTGGAATGTATTTTTCCCTGTCCATTCACTTCAACAATGTGCCATTCTCTACCTCCTAAGCACTTAATTTATTCCAACTCTTTGGCCTGACCTGTAATCCCCCTCTCCTTACCACCTGACCCATCTGTGTTTCATTTCCCACTCGTCAGCGTCCAGAGAGTTAGGCCCAGGCCCTGTTTGGAACCATTAGACAGAGATTGGCCCTCTTCCCTCTTCCTGCACCACATCCTCTGCTGGAAAAAAAAAAAAAAAAAAATGACCATCAGATCAGAGAACAGAGCCTGCTTTGTCCCTTGCAATGGGGATCTGGAAGCATTTTCAATCATTTGCACTCCATACTCACTCAAACGCATTAATGTGATCAACATTGGGCCTGTTGTGGGCATTTTTTCCAGCAAATAGCTTGCTAACATTCCAGGCATGTACTCCCCTGAAAACAAGACTGAAACAGGGCCCTGAATATTCAATTGGAAAATCACCAAGAGCAAAAGCTTAGCTTGGCACGGCTGGTGTTGATTCTTAATAAGTGACTTCCTAAAGCTGAGGCATGGGGCTTACAGCGTCAATGACTTGTTTGAAGAATATTTTGTAGGTGCCTCATACCACTCTTTTTCCTGTGGTATGCGTCATATTGTGAGCTATTCCAAGCCAGCCTGGTTAAGCACGCTAACTTTTTTTCTCCCCCCACCCCCCGCCCCAAGACTGTGGTGTTTCACTAAAAATGTCTTTATACAAGATGAGCTCATAGCTATTAGTGCTGATGTAGTTTTAACTGCTTGGATACCAACGGCCGTGGGTTGGAAATGTGCTGAAAAAAGGGTAAGCCTGAGCAAAAACATCTCTCACCCCGTCTAAAATGGCGGGATGATAGTCCCAGTAGCAGTGTTTCTTCAGGAGGAAAAAGTCCCAGATTTAAGTACAATGCATACCTTTCACTTTCATTAAAAAGACTTACTGTTCTTAGTGTATTACTGAAGTCAAGGTGCTGAAGACATCTGGAACGTTGGGATAAAATTAACCCTTTTTATTGCTTCGGGTACTTTGTAAAACTTGCCCAAGAATAGAGCCAAGGTCATTGGGGAAAACAAGCATATCCTTTCAGTAGTGTTTCCTTAAAGGAAACAAAAAGAAATGCAGAGACCTAAAGTTCTGCCTCAAAGATTAAAATATTTGTGAGTAGGATTTGTGTAAGGATCAAATAAGATCATGTAAGTGAGGTGTCTTGACAAGCGTTTAGAGTTGTACAAACGGGGAAGGGAAGTCAAATTGTTGACTGCCCATTATAGGCCACGTGGAACTTTTGGTACTTCTACACACTAAAGAAAGTATTCTTTGTAGCAGTTAGGATGTCATTATCATTATTTTCATTTTGCAAATAAGGAGCGAGAACCCTAGAAAGGTTCTGTAAACTCCCCAAGGTTACACGGTTGAGTAACAACAAGATGAGGGTGAATATCAAGCTTGTGTGCGATCCCTTTACCTCGCTACTCATAGGTCAAAGGGGCTTCACTGGTGGCTCAGACGATAAAGAATCTGCCTGCCATGCAGGAGACCTGGGTTTCATCCCTGGGTCGGGAAGATCCCCTGGAGAAGGAAATGGCAACCTGCTCCAGTATTCTTGCCTGGAGAATTCCATGGACAGAGAAGCCTGATGGGTTATAGTCCATGGGGTTACAAAGAGTTGGATATTACAGCAACTAACACACACACACACACACACATACACACACACAGATCAAAACAGTCTCATGTCTATTATGATTGTAATTGTTTACTGGTTTGAAAGGATGTGTGCCTGCTATGGTGTGAAGGGCTAGAACAGGAGATGAATGCCAATCTGTGTCACGTTCTCCCCTGCCTTCCTCTGGTGAATAAGTTACAGACAGTGTCTCGTTTGGGCCCATACCCAGTGGGTGCCCAGTAGCTATTAAGTGATTAGGCATTGTACATGCCATCTCCGAGTGATTTGTGTTTCCACAATAGGGCCTTTTATAACACAGAAGAGAGGGATTGATACTTTGGACACTGCCCGGTCTGTCTTTGCCTCTCAGGGCAAATAATTTTCCTTGGTGCCAGGAGCAGCTCTGACGTGGCTGCTCAACCCTTGTGTGGCCTGGGGCTTTGAGCTCCCCAGTAAGGGTTTGGCTGGATCTGGGAAGAGGCAGGTCTGCAGCAAGGTGAAGCCAGGGAAGCCACATTGTTTGCTGGAAGAGGCAAGTAAGGATGCTTCTATTTCCAGGACTTTGAGGGCGCTGGAGATTGTCTCATAGGATATGACCAAGACCTCTTCTGGGGCAAGAGTAATGAGACAAACGCAGTATCTGCAGTACTGTAAAGAGAATGAAGAGCCTGTATTTCCCTCCACACTTAGGAAGGCACATAATGAGGCTTTACCCATGAAGTGGAAAAGGGGGCTCTATGTCGAGTATTATCTATAAGTGATTTGGCTCTGTCAAGCTTACAGGCTATAGAATTATGTACAGGGATGGTAAATTGTCACTTTATCCTTTGTCTAATATTTAGTGCATTGCTGTTGTTCAGTGACTAAGTTGTGTCCAACTCTTTGGGACCCCAATGAACTGCAGCACGCCAGGCTTCCCTGTCCTTCACTATCTCCTGGAGTTTGCTCAAAATTCAGTGCCTTATCTAAAGAAAATAACTTGTTTCATGGTTGAGATTTGCAAGCTGGACAATTTTCTTTTCACAGTATGGTTTTTAGAAATAATTTTAAAAATTTAAAATCCTGGGAGATCCTTGGTTGTTCAGTGGTTAACCTTGGAGGGGTGCTGAAGGTGAAGGGAGGTCCCCATACTCAGACAAACCCCCTGATGGTGGAAATATCAGCTGGGACAGAAAGGGAGCTTTAGGGTATCCAAGGGGGATGCCATAGAGGATGGTCTGTGGAAGGCAGGACAGGGTAAGAACTGCCCACATGGTCTGCGCCACAGCCCTGAGCATCCCAGCTTGAGCCTTGTATCTCCTGCTGTGGAGGAGGTTTGGGTGCTGGAAAGTGGGTCTGGAGAGCCGACCCAGGGAAGAGAGAGCTGTTGGCTGTGAAAAGACAGCCTGAAGGGACAGCAGAAAGGATCTCCGAAATCAGGAATATTTGTGGAAGAAGCCCAGGACACCACAGAAGCAAGGTGTCATTGCTGAGTGGTACAGTGAAGCAGAATGACCCACTTTTCATATACACTGCCTACCATGATTGCTCTTGCACCCAAGTTCGACCCTCAACAAAGGGGAATGCATGGTGTGCACCCAAAGTCAATCCCCCATGGCACATAGTGAGGGCAACCACGATGAGGTGGCACCTGGCCCTACAGTGGGGGAGAGGCAGGCACACCTCCCTCACTGTCTCCATTCCCCCCTCACCCACCAAGAGAGCCCCTCACAGAACATACCACCATGGGCAGGGACCCAAGAAGCTTGCTGGGAAAATAAAACGACTCCACCATTCAGCCTTGGGGGGACACATCCTTAGAATCATGTGATATTTGGATACTTTTGAAGTTTCCATTACTAATCCTTGAATGAGTAGTGATGTCTCATTGTGATTTTAAATTCCATATTTATGATTACTAATGAGGTTGAGCACAGTCTCATATGCTTATGACCACTTGAAAGTTCTGTATTTTAATGAGCCTTTTGAAATATTTTGCCAGTTTTTCTGAACATTGGCTTACTTGTCTATTTCTTACTGAATCACAGTAGTCTTTGTATATTCTGAATGTAAGCCCTTTATGAGTTATCTATGTTGCAATCATATTTTGTCACTTTGAAGCTTGCTTTTTTACTCTCTTATGGCAATTTTTGATGAACAGAAAATTTTCAATTTTTTATAGCCCAATTTACTAGTCTTTTGTTTATGGTTTCTGATTCTTGTGTCCTTTAAGAAAAAATTGTTCCACTCCTTGCTCAACATCACTCATCAGAGAAATGCAAATCAAAACTGTAGTTAGGTATCACCTCACACCAGTCAGAATGGCCATCATCAAAACATCTACAAATAATAAATGCTGAGAGAGTGTGAAGAAAAAGGAACCCTCATACACTATTTGTGGGAACGTACATTGATTCAGCTACTACGGAGAACAGTATGGGGGTTACTTATAAAACTAAAAATAGAACTACCATAAGACCCAACAATCCCACTACTGGGCATATACCTGGAGAAAACCATAATTTCAAAAGACACATGCACCCAGATGTTTGTTGCAGCACCATTTACAATAGGCAGGACATGGAAGCAGCATAAATATCCACCAGTAGAGGAATGGATAAAGAAGGTGTGGTACATATATGCAATTGAATGTTTTTCAGCCATATAAAGAAATGAAATTGTGTCCTTTGCAGAGACTTGGATGGACCTAGATTCTGTCTTACACAGTGAAGTAAGTCAGAAAGAGAAAAACAAATATTGTTTATTAACACATTTTTATGGAATCTGGTAAAATAGTATAGATGATCTTACTTGCAAAGCAGAATTAGAGACACAGATGTAGAGAACAAACATATGGATACCAAGGGGAAAAAGAGGGATGGGAAAAACTGGGAGATTGAGATTGACATGTATACACTACTGTATATAAAATACATAACTAATGAGAACTTACTGTGTATAGCACAGGAAGCTCTACTCAGTGCTCTGTGATGAACTAAATGGGAAAGAACTCCATAAAAGAGGAGATATATGTAAATGGATCACTTTGCTGTACAGTAGAATTTGGCAAAGCAGGTAAAGCAACTATATTCCAATAAAAAAAATCCAGCTGAATGACAACTATTAGACTGGTTTCTGCTCTCAAGTTGTAAGTAGTTCATATTTTCTATGTGAGGCATTAGAAGAAAACTCCTTCAAGTGAATAAAAAAAAGTTGCTTACTATTTTGAAGTAATTCTGATTTCAGAACTTTATCACCTCTGGACAGTGATATCTGGGGAGAAGTCATATAAATCTATTGCTGAACTAAGAAAACTTTGAGAGTTTTTAGAATTATGTAAATTTATGTTATTCTCACAGCTTACATCGTGGGGATGACAGAGGATGAGATGGTTGGATGGCATCACTGACACAATGGGCATGAGTTTGAGCAAACTCCTGTTGTTAGTGAAGGGCAGGGAAGCCTGACCTCCTGTAGTCCACGGGGTCGTGAAGAGTGAGACACGACTAAGCGACTGAATGACAACATTTAATAAAAAGGCAGCCTTAGGAAAGGAAAATAGATTTTTCTCATGAAAATATATAAAGTGGATAGCAGTAAGAAATCACTCAATTTAAGGCCTTTTGTGACATCAATCAAAAGCCAAAATTTTTTTGTTGCACTAGATATTGTATTATTATTACATTTCTTGCAGGCTGATTTACTCTTGCTTATTAGAGAGATTTTCATCCTCAACAAAGTAATGGGAAAGAAACATGTAAGAAAATGTCAAAAGACTAAAATTGCATGATCCATCATGGTGTTTAAGCATAAATTTGGAAATATTGGCTAGGAACAGCCAAAGTCCTTGACTCATGACGTTTGAGCTGATTTGAGTTTTCCCTGAGCTGACTCTATAGCAGGCTTTCATGTTTACCATGGACATAAATTCGCCAGGGCTCTTAAGTAAGGACTACGTCTGAAAGAAGTGAATAGAATGTAGGATTTTCTCCTAAGATTACACATACTCCTTCAAGTAAAGTTCCATGCAACTTTCCTTCCCAGAGCTGTGCACACAAAATTTCAGGAAACAGCAGGTCTTAATTAGGCCTCCAGTTTATAGTTTCACCTGAAAAAATACATTTTAAAAAAATCATATACGTTTGGCTGTCGAGATTTTTCAAGTCAATAAATTCTTGCTAATTAATCACATTAACGGTGCTCCTTAAAAGTTGAAACAGAATCAGAAAACAAACCAAATTCCCCATAAATATCCAACATAAAGGCCTATTCACTGATGCGTTTTTAGTTTCTAAGAATTTTACAAGAGTTTTTTTCTCCCTAACGGGACACACGCACACACACACACATACACACTGTGGCGCTATCTATAGTCGTATTCCATTATCCGCCTAGGAAAACAATTCTGGTGACAAATTTTAATACTTCACCATGATGTCATGGTGTATGCAAACTCTGCTGCTGGGTGCCTGTGTGTGTGCGCCTGTCTTAAGAGATTAGAGGCCCCAAACACTCAGCAGCAACACATCACCTCAACTTGGAGCCCCCTCCAAAGGAGAAATTAGCAATGTAGAAGGTAAAGAGATGATGAGCTAACAAAGCAGAAGCTAAGGGGGCAAAGACTTCCTCCTCCTTGTCCACCACTGGATTCTTCAAAAGGACCATAAGCTTTGGTATAAACACGCCCCACGAATATCCTAGTAGCTGCCTTGGTCTACTAGAGCATGTTCTGTACAAAATCAGATTGCTTAAATCCCCTTTGGAAACATCAACAAATAGATCTAAAACCCCACCTCCCCCTGTGGTATGCTTCCTGAGAATAGTGCTACTGTTGTTCGTTAAGAAAATAACCTTTCACACTCATAAACCTCAAGCTGCCCAAATTTCTTTGGTGTGTGTTTATCAAGATGCTGGATTTGAACATACGCTGCAATTTCAAATCTTGTTACTACTCTGTGTACACTAGTGAGCCATTTCTCTGAAAGGATTTCTGAATGTGGTAGATCTGTTAGAGGGAGAGAGGGCCAGTTACTGTTTTTCAACAGGTAATTAATTTTTAATTCAGCAAAAGGAGAGAATTCCACTTTCAAGGAAACTTAATTTCTTTTAAATGTTTCATGTATTATTATGAGGAGAAGAAGCTACTAATTTTATATACATACCTGTAGGGGAAAATGGCTGTAAGTATTTCTGTTTTAACCCATCCCCTAAGCCCAAATTGTTGATCATGGCAGAAACACATCCTTCTCTGAAATGCCTCTTCAGAGTTTTGAGTACAGATTTGAGAAGATTTGATGTTGTATAGACAAAGAGAAAAACCATACTATTTTACTTTCAGATATTTGCTTTTGGATTTCATTTTTGAAGCTCAGTTTTTCTTTGAGGGGAGAAATTTTGATTTATTATTTCTTCCTGACTCCTTTCTTTGCATTTTGGTCTTATAGTCTAGGCTCTGTATTATCCTGAAGGATGACTAGGTAGAAAGCAGCATGTGATGTTGAAAAGAAAACTTGACCTGGTCCTAGTTAAGCATCTAACTTACTATTTCACTTGGGTGATATATTTCACCTCAGTTTCTTTACCAATAAAATAAATAAATCACTTCATGGCAAATAGATGGGGAAAAAATGGAACCAATGACAGACATCTTTTTCCAGGGCTCCAAAATCACTGCAGATGGTGACTGCAGCCATGAAATTAAAAGATGCTTGATTTTGGAAGAAAAACTGTAATAAACCTAAGCAATGTATTAAAAAGCAGAGACACCACTTTGCCAACAAAGGTTTGTCTAGTCAAAGCTATGGTTTTTTCAGTAGTCATGTACAGATGTAAGAGTTGGACCATAAAGAAGGTTGAGCATCAAAGAACTGATGCTTTCAAACTGTGGTGCTGGAAAATACTCTTCAGAGTCCCTTGGACAGCAAAGAGATCAAACCAGTCAATCCTAAAGGAAATTAGTCCCGAATATTCATTGGAAGGACTGATGCTGAAGGTGAAGCTCCAATACTTTGGCCATTTGATTCAAAGAGCTGACTCATTGAAAAAGACTCTGATGCTGGGAAAGATTGAGGGCAGGAGGAGAAAGAGGCATCAGAGGATGGTTGGATGGCATCATCAACTCAATGGCCATGAGTTTGAGTAGACTCCAGGAGATAGTGAAGGACAAGGGATCCTGGCGTGCTGTAGTCTATGGGGTCACAAAAAGTTGAACATGACTGAGCAACTGAGTACCAACAAACTAAGGTGATCCACTGATTCGTTCAACACACTTTAAGTGAGTGCCAAATATAGGCAAAGTACTGGGCTATATGCAGTTGAAGCAAATATGTGTAACAGAGTCTCTAACTTTTGAGGGCCTCTTGTATGGGCAAATGTGTCAAAGACTGGAATGAGCATAAGCCCCCTTTTTGATCAGCAGGTTTGTTACTCTTTTACTCACTACTTGGAAAGAAGAAGGAAAATGTGTGTAAAGTAGTTCATGACAATTCTTGGAAGGGGGAAAAATTGAAGGAGACAGAGACAGAGACAGAGACAGAGAGGAGAGAGGAGCAGCAAGCATCCTTTGTTCTTTAATTTTTTCATTGAAACTCAAGGTGAAGAATGGAGGCAAAATAAAAAGAATAGGTTAGCTGTGAAACCAAAACCAGGATGGGCTTGTATCCATTTCTTTTTTTATTTTTATTTTTAGTAGTTTATTTATTCAGTTGGCTGCACCGTGTCTTAGTTGTAACACATGGGATCTTCACTGAATCTTGCAGCATTTTTATTTTGGCTACTGACTCAGTAGTGCAGCACAGATACTTAGTTGCTCAGCAGCATGTGGGATCTTTCCGGACCAGGGATCAAACCCATGTCCCCTGCATTGGCAGGCAGATTGTTAACCATTGGACCACAAGGGAAGTCCCTTGTGCCTCATTTCTGATTTGGGACTCTGGTTAGAGATAGGTGGCAAATTGTTCTCTGCCAACAAGAAATAGCCACAGTGACTATAGAAGTGGTGGCATAGCATGAGAGAGAGGACATTCTCTCTAGCACCTGTTGTTTGCACTGGGGAAATCGACAATTTCCCACAAGTTCCCAGTGATGAGTAAGACAGGGAGCCATCACTGCATTAGGAAGGGGGTGCACCACACAGAGGCTGAAGAGAGGACAACCTCCCCAGAGGTCAGTTGGAGTCCAGGGCCAAGATTCAGATGATATGACACTGAGGAAACTGATTCTCAGAAGAAGCTGAGGTCAGGCTGAGGTGCAGAGTGTAGACCACTGGATCACGGCTAGACTGAGAGAAGAAACCAGCAGGACATCAGCTAGAGAACTTCATGAGCAGGTGCAGAGAGGATAGAAAGCAATATGGGGATGGGAAAAATGAGTTTAGGGTTTCCCAGGTGGTGAAGTGGTAAACAATCTGCCTGCCAGTGCAAGAGATGCAGGAGACGCGGGTTTGATCTGGGATTGGGAAGATGTCATGGAGAAGGAAATGACAACCCGCTCCATTATTCTTGCCTGAAGAAGTAAGAAAGGACAGAGAAACCTGGTGGGCTACAGTCCATGGGGTCACAGAGTCAGATACGACTCAGGGACTGAGAACAAAAAATGAGCTTACCTCAGCCTAAGGCCAAGGAGAGCCAGAGAGGTCAGGGCTGGGTGAACACTAGCATCCCTTCCATGAGGCCATGAAGATTGTAAGCATCCCCTGTGCTCACTTGTTATCTGGGAACAGCGCAGAGGGATCTGTGAATCAGGGGAGATGGTCACGATGGGGACTTGCAGCTTTACTCTGGTTCTGCTAAAGATGGTCCAGATTAACCTAAAAGGGGATTGTTTTGAGCTGGAAGAGATTGAGTCACTCCAAGTTGGCAGGCTCAGGTCTTCTCCCACAGTCCATTATTGTGGGGCCTCAGAACAAGACGTAGATCTGATATGAATGCTATGTACATCTTTTTGCACATCTTTTGCGCAATACCTTACAGTATTGTAAGGTATATGGTACAAATGTGTCCTCTTTTATGACAATATAATAACAAGTTACCTTTGATTTCTTGTTTTTAGGGCACTCTTCCGTCCATTATTCTATTTGGTCCTCTTGGTAAAGATATGAGAGGTTGGCAGGTGAGCAGTATCGTCTCCATTATACAGGTGAGAAATCTGAAGCTCAGTGAGGTCACCTTGCACCTCATCTATAACATGTAGACAAAATACTTACTTGGCCAAAGTTTCATGTTCTTTCATGAGGATCACATAGGAATAGAGATCTCTTAGAAATATGATATCCTATAACATCTAAAAGCAGATGAAGCAAGATGATATTGTAGTAAAATGACTAAAGTGCAAATAATGCTGTCCCACTGCAGGAATGTTTTACCCCATGAGAGGATGTCTATAAAGGTCTCAGTAAATCCATTCAAACATATGATGTTCTGGTGAATGTCGTGTTAAATGAAATGCTGGAGTACTGCAGTTGGGTCCAAGGAACCCAATCATCTTTCATAATGTTGTACAAAGAACATGATTTGGAATGTCCGATTCAAGTTCTAGCTTCAGCACTTCAAGGATGATATGTTTGATAGGAATAGTAAATACATTTTTCTTGGAAGATTAAGTTTATCATATTTTTCAGTTATCTTAAGTCTGTGAAAGCTATGATAATTGCATGCTTTTTGAAGAATGTCATTTAACTTACCATCTCAATGTTTGCAATGCAATAGAAGCGTGGTGCTCAATTAACCCAAGATTGAGTCAGTGGCAGGTTGAGGCTGCCTACAGGCATTTCTACTTTCTCAGGCTAAGCTTCTGAAGGCACAAGGAATGGAGTAGCCTTGGATCTTATCCATCATGGCCCTATGTGGTTTGGTCCTTGCTGATGTCTCCAACTTGATTTCATATCCCTTCCCATTCACTCACTAGGTACTAGTCACAGGCCCTTCATTCTGCTCCTCACTTTCCTGATTAATGTTTCAGTCTATGATCTTCCTTCTGCAAGGTATTGCACTTCATAATTTGTAAATATTTGTTCGATTGACTATCATTTCACCAGGCTATAGGAGGCCAGTTTGTTTCACTCACTACTGTACAACCAGTCACTGAGACATGGTACAAAAGTGATGAATGAACAGGTAAATAAATGAATGGGCCATCTGTATAAGCTCCTTCCTACCCTTGAGTCTGTGGGTATTTTGTACACTATTTTATCATTTTTGTCATGCATTTTAAGGATCTGTACTATCTCACTGGCTTCATAGTGTTAGTGTGAGATTAAAGGAAAATTTATATACAGCATTTAGCTCACTGGCTGAAGTGTATGCAAGTCTGGAGGCCTTGGAAAAACATTGTGTTTAAAGAAGAAAAAGCTTTGGACATAATATTTTTAGTGACAAGAAATTATCTACAGTTTCTCTTCTATTTCCTAAAAATATCCATCTTATACTGCAGACTGCACACACAATAAATATTCAGTTATTCTAATAATTTCAGCGAGAGGAATATCGTACTGATTTTTCTGTTCGTGCAGGGAAGAAGTAGCTATAAACTGATATATAGAAATATCAGGTTAAGAGTTTAATTTCCTAGGAGCCCATGGACTAAGTGAATCGAGAGAGGAAGAGACTTTCACAAACAATTGGAAGATTTCTTTGCTACTTTTCTTTTCAATCTAATTTTCTTTCCATTGAAAGCAGCTGTGCTTTCTCTCATTCTGAGAATTCAGAAATCAGTGTAATTCATTCTTCATAAATACTGTATAATATGCTGGCAGAAGCTGCCTTTGACAGTAGGCTGCTGGTTGTTCAATGCTGCTTGATTATATGGAAGGTTAAAAGACCACTGTGATTATTTCCTTCTTTGTATAACTGTCCTTGTCTTATTACAAAACTGCTAATTCTTCCAGAAACCAGAAATTAGCTAAATAAACTAGAGCAGAATAAGTACTATGTAACACCATCAGGTTCTACTCATTTCTTCTGTTTTTTTCCCCCTGGGGGATGGTGAACTTTTAAAAACAGCTTTATTGAGACATCATTTCCATACCACGCAAGGCACACATTTAAAGCATACGTCACAACAATTTTTAGGATGTTCAAGTTAGTACATTTTCAGTTTTAGATGCCACCACCCTCACTATGGTCTATTTTTAAAATATTTTTATCACCTCAGAAAGAAGCCATGTACCCTTAGCAATCCTTTTCTACCTCCAGTCCCCTCCTCCCAGCCCTTAAACAACCACTAATCTACTTTCTGTCTCTACAGTTTTCTCTTTTCTGGATTTTCATATGAATAGAATCATATAATATGTAGCCTTTTGGGACTGGCGTCTTCCACTTGGCAAGGTGTTTTCAAGGTTCATCCAGGCTGCAGCATGCATCAATAATTCATTTCTGTTTATGGCCAATTGTCCGTTGTTCAGCTTCTCAGTCATGTCTGACTTTTTGCGACCCCATGGACTGCAGCACACCAGGCTTCTCTGTCCTTCACCATCTCCCAGAGCTTGCTCAAACTCAAGTCTATTGAGTCAACGATGCCAGTAATACTCCATTATATGGGTATACCACATTTTGTTTATCCATTGGTTGATCAACTGATGAACATTTGGATTGCTTCCACATTTTGGCTATTATGGATGGTGCTGCTATAAACATTCATGCATGGGCTTTTGTGTGGACATGTGTTTTTATTTTCCTTGGATATATATTTCTAGGAGTAGAATTTCTGGGTCTTGTTGTAACTCTGTGTTTAATCATTTGAAAAATTGCCAGACTTTTTTCCCAAGTGGCTTCTTCATTTTCATTCTCATCAGCAGTCTAGGGTGTCCCTTTTTTCCTACATCCTTGCCAACTCTTGTTATTATCAGACTGTTTGATTATAACCATCCTACTAGTTGTGAAGTGGTACCTCATAGTTTTGACTTGCATTTCCCTGACAGTTAATGATGTTGAGTATTTTTTCTTTCATTACTGACCATTTGTGTATTTTACTGGAAGAATGCTTATTCAGATTGTTTGCCTGTTTTTCATTTGGTATAAAGGCATATCTTTTTAAGCTTGTTGATGAGGTATATATTTAATAATATATGCAAAACACTTGGCAAGAGTGTAAGAGCTATAATTCTTTTTTTAAAACCAATTGAACATAATTAAGATTTATACACCTTTAACACAGCAGCAGGATACAGATTCTACTGAAGTTCCCATAAACTATAAACCAGGAGACAATGAAACATCCAGGGGCATAAAACAAGGTGCAAATATTTCAGAGTCTCAGGGAATTGAAATCATGGAGTCTGTTCTCTTATCATTGTGGAAATAACCCACATATTTTCAAGTAAAATGTGACATTTACCAAGAAAGGCATTTAACTTAGCCATTGAAAGCTCAATAAGTAAAGGCAGATTTTTTAAAAATTGTTTCTAGTTTATAAATATTTTATAAAATCTAACATCACCATGTGTACATCATATTGAATAATATCCCTAGGAAACTCACTTGGTTAAAAAGAGTAAAAGTACCTGACATTGGAACCCCTTAAAAACAGGTTATTATATAGATCCCTTGACCAAAAACCCTTTACATAATAATGATTAAACATGGCTGATCACCCATGACTTCTGGTTTGGTGTTCTCCAAGGTCTCCTATAGGTTTTCCTTTGTGGCCCAGCTGGTAAAGAATCTGCCTGCTGTGTGGGAGAACTGGGTCTGACCACTGGGTTGAGAAGATCCCCTGGAGAAGGAAAAGGCATGGGAAATAGGAAAGACTAGAGATCTCTTCAAGAAAATTAGAGATATCAAGGGAATATTTCATGCAAAGATGGACACAATAAAGAATAGAAATGGTATGGACCTAACAAAAGCAGAAGATATTAAGAAGAGGTGGCAAGAATACACAGAAGAACTATACAAAAAAGATCTTCATGAGTCAGATAGCCATGATGGTGTGATCACTCACTTAGAGCCAGACATCCTGGAATGTGAAGTCAAGTGGGCCTTAGGAATCATCTCTATGAACAAAGCTAGTGGAGGTGATGGAATTCCAGTTGAGCTATTTCAAATGCTAAAACATGATGCCATGAAAGTACTGCAGTCAATATGCCAGCAAATTTGGAAAACTCAGCAGTGGCAGGAGGACAGAAAAGGTCAGTTTTTATTCCAATTCCAAAGGAAGGCAATGACAAAGAATGCTCAAACTACTGCACAGTTGAACTCATTTCACATGCTAGCAAAGTAATGCTCAAAATTCTCCAAGCCAGGCTTCAACAGTATGTGAACCATGAACTTTCAGATGTTCAAGCTGGATTTAGAAAAGGCAGAGGAACCAGAGATCAAATTGCCAACATCCAACATTTTTTCATGGATCATGAAAAAAGCAAGAGAGTTCCAGAAAAATATCTACTTCTGCTTTATTGACTATGCCAAAGCCTTTGACTATGTGGATCACAGCAAACTGTAGAAAATTCTTCAAGAGATGGGAATACCAGACCACCTGACCTGCCTCTTGAGCAATCTGTATGCAGGTCAAGAAGCAAAAGTTAGAACTGGACATGGAACAACAGACTGGTTCCAAATAGGGAAAGGAGTATGTCAAGGCTGTATATTGTCACCCTGCTCATTCAACTTATATGCAGAGCACACCATGTGAAATGCCAGGCAGGATGAAGCAGAAGCTGGAATTATGATTGCCAGGAGAACTATCAATAACCCCAGGTGTGCAGATGACACCACACTATGGCAGAAAGCGAAGAAGAACTAAAGAGCCTCTTGAAGAAAGAGGAGAGTGAAAAAGCTGGCTTAAAACTCAACATTTAAAAAATGAAGAGTATGACATTCAGTCCCATCACTTTGTGGCAAATACAAGGGGAAAAAGTGAAGACAGTGACATATTTTATTTTCTTGGGCTCCAAAATCACTGCAGATGGTGCCTGCAGCCATGAAATAAAGACTCTGGCCCCTTGGAAGAAAATTTATGACCAACCTAGACAACATATTAAAAAGCAGAGACATTACTTTGCCAACAAAGGTCTGTCTGAGTCAAAGCTATGTTTTTTTTTCCAGTTGTCATGTATGGATGTGAGAGTTCAACTATAAAGAAAGCTGAGCACCAAAAAATTGATGCCTTTGAACTGTGGTGTTGGAGAAGACTCTTGAGAGTCCTTTAGACTGCAAGGAGATCCAACCAGTTAATCCTAAAGGAAATCGACCCTGAATTTTCATTGGAAGGACTGATGCTGAAGCTGAAGCTCCAACACTTTGGCCACCTGGTGCAAAGAGAACTTATTGGAAAAGACATAGATGCTGGGAAAGATTGAGGACAGGAGGAGAAGGGAGTGGCAGAGGATGAGATGGTTGAATGGCATCATTGACTCAATAGACACAACTTTGGACAAACTCCAGAAGACACTGATGGGACAGGGAAGTCTGGTGTGAAATCATGCGGTCGTAGAGTTCGACATGCTACTGAACAACAACACCAACATAATATGGAATGTTCTCCAAGGTGTTTTAATTGAAAAGATACAAAATATATAATGACATATATAACATGTTGCTGTCTATTAAATATTTCTGTGCATAAATTTACAAATGCATGAAATATCTCCTGAGGTTTATCTAAGGAACTGGAGACTGGCTATCTCTGAGGAAGAAACTGGTAGCTGGGAGCAGGGGAAAAATGGAGACTTTCACTGGACACCATGGAGTGTTGTTCCACCTTGTGTGTACTAATCCTCTTTAATAATTCACAAATCTTATAAATAAATGAAACAAACCCAGGAGTTTATCACATGTTTTTATTACATGCTATTTCTCATATCATTCATCTTCTGGGAGGCATTACAACTCCTAAGATTTAGGTGGTCAAATAACTTCTTCTTAATAATATGGACTAGGTTCACCTTATTAGCTTTCAGATATTCTGCTGAGATGGCAAACTTTGGGCAACTATGTGCAAGCTGACTCCAGAGATTATGGTGCTCTTTATAGAGGGCATACCAGTGAGGACTTAAAAACAATCTGTTTCCATCCAATGTCCTTTTATTTCTCTGGTTATTTAAGAAGTTGAATGAGGAAATCTGAATTAACTGGCACCATATTTCTGATTTATTCTGGTAAGTTTTTATTGACCTTTCAGACTGGAGCCCTGGGACCCTGCCGTCTAAGTTGCTCCTTAATCCTTCTGTGGTTTCACATCGATGTTAGAGTTTACTAATGTCATATGACTTAAAACTTAGTAGAAAGTAAAATAACAAGAGAATCTAAAATTTCATTTCAATTTTAACCCAAACAGGAGTTTAGACTTCTGGGATCCCTTTACTGAAGGTCCTCTTTTTAAATCCATTGTAAGATATGACCATTTAAAATATCTTCTTAAACATGACATTTAGTGAAAAAGCAAGCTATCAAGAAAGAACATAAAAGATGTTAAGATAATTTGTAAGAAGCATACAGAATTATTTCTTCATATGCTCATGGTCTTGGTTTAATTTCATTTTACTTTAATGATTCTTGTTATAAGTAGTGTGAATAATAATGAAAAATCGTCATACTATAGAAAAAAAAAAAACCTTTATCCAGCTGTTACGGCCAGAGATTTTCCTTTAAGTTTTAGATAGACTCTTTCTCCTTTTACAAATATGTACTTCATGTATGCATGTGTGTATATGTTATAGTCCTTTTGCTTTGTTACAAATGAAATCTGACTTTTTTCCAATTACCAAATAGTTTCTCTTTATATGACCTAATAAACTTAACTGAAATGACTTGACTTTACTTGAGAATGACACTGTATACTATTTTCTCCAGAAAATGGAGCTAACTGCATATATACCCTTAAAATTGTGGAGAGCAAGCTAAAGTTTCAGTAGGAAAAATTATGCCAATTCCCTACTTATTAACATATTAGCTATTTTTTTTCAGGGTATCAACTATTCTTATCCTCTGGAGCCTGTAATATAATCCATGTTTGCACTCAAGAAAATCTAGTCCAAAAAGTTCACCTGTGGAAAATGGGGGACGGGGAGAGTAAGGTCACCACAGTCGAGAAACCTGACAAGCAGTCCTTCAGCCAGGTGATCAAGTAAGCATCAAAGTGACAAGGAATGTTGATAGTGTGTGCCCTTGATATGGTGAGATGAATATGACACTTCATCTTGGTGTTTTTTCTCCCCAAACACACAGCTCCTGTTTAACCATGAGAAAAATTAGACAAATCTGAATTGAAGGAGCTTTTACAAAATACCTGTCTGATACTTTTTTTAAGTGTCAGAATAATCAAACAGTAAGTCAGAGAAACTCTTAGAGCCGAGAGAAGATTTAGAGCACATAGCGTTAGTTGCCCAGTTGTGTCTGATTCTTTGTGACCCCATGGACTGTAGTCAGCCAGGCTTCTCTGTCCACAGAATTCTCTAGGTAAGAATACTGGAGTGGCTTGCCATTTCCTTCTCCACAGAACACATAACAACAAAATATAATCATGCATCCTGGATGAGATCCTGGAGGATAAAACTAATATTTTATTTTCTTCTATAGGGTCATTGAAATAAATGGACTTTAGTTAATATTAATGTATCAATTGTGGCTCATTAGTTGTCACAAAGCTACCAACATAATGTAAATTGGTAATAATAAGGAAAACTGAGGGCAGGGTATTTGGAAACTCTCTGTACTATTATCTCAATATTTCTGTAACCCTGAAACTGCTCTAAAACATTGTTTGTTAACAACATAGTTTACCAAGACTTAAAAGAAATAATACATTCCTTTCATTCAGCAGGAAATAATGGTACTACTAACATATTCTACTGTCATTAGTTTAACACTAGGCGTTATGCAGGTAATTTTTTATTATTCCTTTTTAGTTTAGATAAATGTAACAGGAAAACTCAGCAGTGGCCATAGGACTGGAAAAGATCAGTTTTCATTCCAATCCCAAAGATAGGCAATACGAAAGAATGCTCAAACTACGGTACCATTGCACTCGTCTCACACGCTAGTAAAGTAATGCTCAAAATTCTCCAAGCCAGGATTCAGCAATACATGAACCGTGAACTTCCAGATGTTCAAGCTGGATTTAGAAAAGGCAGAGGAACCAGAGATCAAATTGCCAACATCCACTGGATCATTGAAAAAGCAAGAGAGTTCCAGAAAAACATGCTGCTTTATTGATTATGCCAAAGCCTTTGACTGTGTGGTCACAATAAACTGTGGAAAATTCTTCAAGAGATGAGAATACCAGACCACCTGACCTGCCTCTTGAGAAACCTGTATGCAGGTCAGGAAGCAGCAGTTAGAACTGGACATGGAACAACAGACTGGTTCCAAACCGGGAAAGGACTACGTCAAGGCTATATATTGTCACCCTGCTTATTTAACTTATATGCAGAGTACATCATGAAAAATGCTGGGCTGGAAGAAGCACAAGCTGGAATCAAGATTGCTGGGAGAAATAATGATAACCTGAGATATGCAGATGATACCACCCTTATGGCAGAAAGTGAAGAAGAACTAAAGAGCCTTTTGATGAAAGTGAAAGAGGGGAGTACAAAGGTTGGCTTAAAGCTCAACATTCAGAAAACTAAGATCATGACATCCGGTCCCATCACTTCATGGCAAATAGATGGGGAAACAGTGGCAGACTTTATTTTTTTGGGCTCCAAAATCACTGCAGATATTTACTGCAGCCATGAAATTAAAAGACACTTACTCCTTGACCAACCTAGACAGCATATTAAAAAACAGAGATGTAACTTTGTCAACAAAGGTCCATCTAGTCAAGGCTATGTGTAGTCATGTATGGATGTGAGAGTTGGAGAGTGAAGCAAGCTGAGCACCGAAGAATTGATGCTTTTGAACTGTGGTGTTGGAGAAGGCTCTTGAGAGTCCCTTGGACTGCAAGGAGATCCAACCAGTCCATCCTAAAGGAGATCAGTCCTGGGTGTTCATTGGAAGGACTGATGTTGAAGCTAAAACTCCAATACTTCAGCCACCTCATGCGAAGAGTTGACTCATTGGAAAAGACCCTGATGCTGGGAAGGATTGGGGGCAGGAGGAGAAGGGCACAACAGAGGATGAGATGGCTGGATGGCATCACCGACTTGATGGACATGGGTTTTGGTAGACTCCGGGAGTTGGTGATGGACAGGGAGGCCTGGTGTGCTGTGGTTCATGTGGTTGAAAAGTGACTGAACTGAACTGAACTGAACTGAACAATAAAAAATGAATCATGCATGTCTTCATACACTCTTTAATTTTCTCCTGGATTACACCCAATACCCCATGGAGGAAAAAAGAAAAGGATGAAAATTATGCAGGCAGATTGTCACTACAGAGGAATTCAGAACAGAGAATGGTGCTGTCTGGGATGTGTTCATGGTGGGATGATGTGCATGTGTGCATGTATCGGTACGTGTGTGTGCCTGTGTCTCTGTGTTCAGAGTATTAGAAAGAACGAACTGCAAGATGTTCTGTGGCAAAAGGCAGTGCAGAGAAGACTTGAGAGATCAGAATAGTAAGGGAAGAGATGAAGCTCTTTAGCTGAAGGAAATGTTTCCCAGGAATTTCAGAGACCCAAAGAAATAAGAATTTTTAAAAATTAACTCACTGTAGGATTGAAAGAGATATAGGAGTAAAGACTGGAATATCTATTTGGCTGTTCTTTGAATATAATGCATTCTGGGGTGGAAAGGTATATGTTATGCATTTATTGCAATTATATATGTATTTCTATTTTAAATTAAGTTTTAAAAAGGAAACAATTCATTACAATATGGATTACAATAGTAATATCTTGTCAAAAAAATAAAATGTTACCTGTGGTTCACATGTATTCTCAAATGTAAATATATAGTTATATTGCAAAATAGAATAGTATAATAATGTGAAAATGAAGTCTCCCAGTCGTGTCTAATTCTTTGCAACCCCATGGACTTCAGCCTCCCAGGCTCCTCTGTCCATGGGATTTTCCAGGCAAGAGTACTGGAGTCGGTTGCCATTTCCTTCTCCAGGGGATCTTCCCGATTCAGGGATTGAACCCCGGGTCTCCCGCATTGCAGGCGATGCTTTACCCTCTAAGCCACCAGGGAAGCTCTAATAATGTGAACTTATTTTGAAACAATAAATTTAAGTATCATATCCATTATTATTTTCTTGCAGGGTTTCTTTAAATATTCAGGATAAGTTGTTTCTTTTCTAATTTCTTTACAAGTGATATATATGTACTAGAAATGAAATTCAGAGAATTCAAATTTTCTATATTTAACTCTGAGTTTTCCTTCTAATAAAAGAATCAGAGGAAATATGATTCTAAATTTTTGTATTTAATGCTTACTTTTTATTTAAAAATAAATCTTGTACTAAATTTAAAGTTTAATATACACTTACAAATGTCTTCTTCTCATTAATAACCCCAAAATTTTGAGGATAATAAAACAAAATTGATCTCATTTCTAATACATTTTAAAGATTTTATCACTGTAGTGATTAATTCACAAATGGCATATACAGTTATGAATATAGGAGAAAACAGGTTGAAATACTCCTACAAGAGAGGTAGCTAATTCTGAGACATTCTGTTGATAAAATATGAATTATGAATAAAAAATTGATAAGGAATATAATACATGGAATATAGAGTTTATTCATAACCACAAGTAACTCAAACCCAGTACTGTCTGCTTTTGATGCCAGTTTCACCCCTAAAACACTAAGAGGCACAGAGAAAATAAAGCACAAAAGTCATTTCTGTCAATCAACTTTCTGTGGGGAGATAAGGCATATTCAGATCCAACTATGGTATGTATGTTGTTGTTGCTTGGTGGCTAAGTTGTGTCCGACTCCTTTGCAACCCCATGGCAATAGCCTGCCAGGCTCCTCTGTCCATGTGATCTCCCAGGCAAGAATACTGGAGAGGGCTGCCATTTCCTTCTCCAGGGGATCTTCCCCACCCAGGGATTGCACTCATGTCTCCTGCATTGGCAATTGGGTTCTGTACCATTGAGTCACCAGGAAAGACCAACTACGGTATAGAGTAATGTTAATATAATCAGAAGGTGGGATAAAATAGTTTTCTCTAGTACAGATAAGCTGTGTTTGAGTTGGATCTTAACCATAAGTAGGATTTGAATTTGCAGTGTTGCTAAAGTAGGACATTCTGGGTGCAGTCAAGACCGTGAGCAATAACACCAGAACAAAATGGAAGAAAGTTCTGGCAGATGAAGTGAAGAATTAAACTTGATTGAAGTGTTTGAACAGAGGTAGTTTGAGATAATATATAGTAAGGGTAATGTGGTAATGATGCAGGGAAAATGGTTGTAAAATGAGATCAGCAGCTAATAAAATCCGTAGCTATCTAGATACTTAACTGAGTTGATCTGTTGTTTAATACAGTCACTTATTCATTCAAGCATTTCTTGACTGCCTACTATGTGCTGAATCATTGTGTACCCCTTGTGCAGAAATCAGTTTCTGAACTTAACTTTATTCCCAAAATGATTTAAGATTTAGGAAGAGTTAACCAGGATGTAAACCAAGTTAACAAGTTAACCAAGTTAACCAAGAAGTAAACAAAGATAAGAAGTCAAGGCTTCTTGCTGCCTTTCATCTTCCCTGATAGAAAAATCAAAGGCTGCACAGAGACCATCTGTGAGTGGTTTCACTTTCAGAAAAGCAACATGGGGACATCCCTGGTTGTCCAGTGGTTAAGAATCTCTCTTCCAGTGCAGGGGACGCAAGTTCGATCCCTGCTCTGGGAACTAAGATCCCACATGCCCTAGCGAGAAGCCCATGCACTGCAATGAGGACCTGATGCAATGTAACAAAGAAAGAAAGAATGGAAAAAATACATGGAGTAAAAAATAACCATCACAAAGAAAAGAAAAGCAACGCAACACAATGTGACCAAGGCCACATAGAGCATGAGTCAACCTGGCTCACTTGGGACTCTTTCTGTGTGGGGAGAGGCAGTCTAGCATGTGGCTTCGGGGCAAGAGTTCTGGATGCGAGTCTGGCTTGGTATCCTCACTGTCACTTGCTAGCTGTGTGGCCTTGGGCATATTTCTTCATCTGTGATTGTTTCCTCTGTGTCACAGTTTCTTCATCTGTAATACAATAAAGTACTTGCTTAGACCAGCCTGGTATAGGGCAAGTACTTAAACATCAGTTATCAAAGTTCTTATAACATTTTTGATCTAAGGAGGGATGACTCTCTAGAGAGTCTTGAGCATTTTATTTTTAAGTCTGTGGTATCTCTCAGTGCCTAGGAATGGGGCTCACAGCCTTGCTTCCTTCTGTTCAAGACCACTGTCAGAGCTGAGAGCTGTCTTGTTGTTCAGTCACTTAGCTGTGTCCAGCTCTTTGCAACCCCGTGAACTGCAGCATGCCAGGCTTCCCTGTCCTTTACTGTCACCCTGAGTTTGCTCAAACTCATGCCCATTGAGTCATTGATGCAATCCAACCATCTCATCCTCTGGCACTGCAACTAGAGAGAAGCTCATCACCCCCTTCTTCTTCTGCCCCCAGTCTTTCTCAGCACCAGGGTCTTTTCAAATGAGTCAGCTCTTCACTTCAAGTGGCCAAAGTATTGGAGCTTCAGCTTCAGCATTAGTCTTTCCAGTGAATATTCAGAACTGATTTCCTTTAGGATTGACTGGTTTAATATCCTTGCAGTCCAAGGGGCCCTCAAGAGTCTTCTTCAGCACCACACTTCAAAAGCATCAATTCTTTGGTTCTCAGCCATCTTTACAGTCCAACTCTCAAATCTATACATGACTAATGGAAAAACTAAAACTTGACTATACAGAACTTGGTTGGCAAAATGATATCTCTGCTTTTTAGTTCGCTGTCTAGGTTTGTCATAGCTATTCTTCCAAGGAGTAAGCATCTTTTAATTTCGTGGCTCCAGTCACCATTCCCAGTGATTTTGGAGCCCAAGAAAATGAAATCTGACACTGTTTCTACACTTTTCCCATGAAGTGATGGGACCAGATGCCATGATCTTTGTTTTTTGAATGTTGAATTTTAAGCCAGTTTTTTCACTCTCTTTCATCTTCATCAAGAGGCTCTTTAGTCCCTCTTCACTTTCTGCCATTAAAGTGATATCATCTATATATCTGAACTTGTTGATGTTTCTCCCAGAAATCTTGATTCCAGCTTATGATTCATCTAGGCCAGCATTTTGCATGATGTATATAAGTTAAATAAGCATATAAGTTATATAAGCTGAGTGACAACGTACATCCTTGATGTACTCCTTTCCCAATTTTGAAGCAGTCTGTTGTTCCATGTCCAGTTCTAACTGTAGCTTCTTGTCCTGCATGCAGGTTTCTCAGGAGGCAGGTCAGGTGGTCTGGTAGTCCCATCTCATCAAGAATATGCCACAGTTTGTTATGATTCACACATTCAAAGGCTTTAGCATAGTCAGTGAAGCAAAAGTAGATGTTTTCCTGGAATTCCTTTGCTTTTTATGTAATCCAATGGATGTTGGCAGTTTGATCTCTGGTTCCTCTGCCTTTTCTAAATCCAGCTTGTACATCTGGAAGTTCTTGGTTCGCATACTGCTGAAGCCTAGCTTGAAGGATTGTGAGCATAGTCTTGGTGGCATGTGAAATGAGTGCAATTGTATGGTAATTTGAACATTTTTTGGCGTTATCTTTCTTTGGGATTGGAATGAAAACTAACCTTTTCCAGTCTTGTGGCCACTGCTGAATTTTCCAAATTTGCTGGCATAATGAGTACAGCACTTTAACAGCATCATCTTATAGGATTTGAAATAGCTCATCCCAAATTCCATCACCTCCACTAGCTTTGTTCACAGTAATGCTTCTTAAGGCCCACTTGACTTCACACTGCAGGATGTCTGGCTCTAGGTGACTTTCTATTTGTTTTATACCACATCTGTTTCCATTTAGTCTGAACATCCAGGTTGGGTAAGTAGATGCTTAAACATTTGAAAATACTTATCTAAGTCTGGCTCGTTTATTGTACTTTATCATAAATATAGTACTAATGAGGATTGTAAGGAAACATTGGTATTTCCAAGAAGAAAATCAATTGATTAGTTCCCCAATGTTCCAGGTTCAAATTATCTTCAGAGAATTTAACATTTCAGATCCAGTGCTCATCTTTTTTTGACTCAAATTCCCGGTCACATTATTAGCTAAGAATCCAAATACTAAATATTCTGTCACCCACCCCTTCTTTTTTTAAAGTAAAATGTTTTTAGAGCAGTTTTAAATGAATGCTTAGAGTTCCCATTTACCCTCTCCCCCTTCACCCCATCTCTGTTATCTCTCCCTTCTTTACATATCAGTTATACAACTTAAAAAAATTTTTTGGTGATTGCTCTAAACTTTATAGTATACATTTAAAATCAATCCAAGTCCATATGGGAAGGGGGAGTGGGGCATTAGTGTTTAATGGGGACAGAGTTTCAGTTTAGGAAGGTGAAAATTCAGCAGATGGATAATGGTGAGAATTGCACAAAAATATGAATGTACTTAGTGCCACTGAGCTGTACAATTAATTTTGTAATTAAAATAGTATGTTTTATATTATGTGACTTTTACTACAATTAAAAAAAAAGTTATACCACTTCAGACAGTACAAATATCTTATAATAACCACATATCTCCAATTCCCCCCCTTCCATTCTTTTTACCTTTGTAGTCATTCATTACAGTTACACATAAGTATATAGGTATACATACATTCTTAATCAGATACATTGTTACCATTATTTTGTGTACAAATTATTATCTGTTAGATTAATTAAGAATAAGAAAATTAAAATTTTTATTTTACCTTCACTTTTTCATTCCCTGATGATCTTTCTTTCTGTATGTAGACTCAAGTTTCTTACCTATGTCATTTTCCTTCTCTCTGAAGAACTTTCAACATTTTTTTGAAAGGCAGGTTTACTGGCTACCAATTCCCTCTAAAGTCTTTATTTCTTCTTCACATTTGAAGGACAACTTTGCAGGCTACAGAATTCTAGGTTTATTTGTTTTTTTTTTAATATTCTAAATATTTCACATAAACTCTTCTTGAGTGCATGATTTCTGAGGAGACATCAAGAGCACTTCTTTGCCTCTTTAAAAGTAGAGTTTTTTCCTCTTCTATTTTCTTTTCAATTTTTTGCCTTTATCTTTGATATTCTAAAGCTTGACTACAACATGTTTAGGGTAGGTTTGTTTGTTTGTTTTCGTTTATCTTGCATGGTGTTCTCTGAGCTTCCTGGTTATATAATTTTGTGTTTGACATTAATTTGGAAAAATTCTCAATCATTATTGCTTCAAATATTGCTTATGTTCCTTCTTCTTGTTTCTGCTTCCTCTGATATTCCTACTACATGTGTGTTACACCTTTTGTAGTTGTCTCACAGTTCTGAGACACTCTATTTTTGGGGTTTTTTTTTGTCTTTTCTTTGCTCATTTGGGGCAACTTTCTGTTGTCATATCAGAGATTCATTCCTCAGCTATGTCACATCCTACTGAGCTCATCAAAGACACTCATCATTTCTGTTACAACATTTTTGATCTCTAGCATTACTTTAAAATTCTTTCTTAGGATTTCCATCTCTCTGTTTATATTATCCATCTGTTGCATGTTGTATACTTTTTCCACTAAAACCCTTAGCATATTAATCATTGTCTTTTAAAAATTTCTGGTCTGATAATGCCAACATTTCTACCATATCTGACTCTAGTTCTGATGCTTGTTTCATCTCTTTAAACTGTATTCTTTGTCTTTTAAAATACTTCATGTTTGTTTGCAGGTAGGCAAGATGTGGGTGGGCAAAAGATCTATAGTAAATACAGCTTTATGCTGTAACATTAGTGTGGCGGGGAGGAGAAATGTTCTCTAGTCCTGTGACTAGATCTCAGTCTTTTGCGTAATCTAGTACCCCTGGACTGTGAACTTTGTCAGTGTTTCTTTGTCCTATCACCTCCCTTAGGTGGAGCAGGATGGGTAGAGGGAGCCAGATTGGATAGTTCTGTTTCTGCCAGGCAGGTTAGGCTTTGATAAAATCCCATCACATTGTATGCCTGCTCAGTCACTCAGTTGTGTTCAACTCTGCAAACCCATGGACCATAGCCTGCTAGGCTCCTCTGTCCATGGGTTCTCCAGGCAAGAATAGTGGAGCGGGTTGCCATTTCCTCCTCCAGGGGATCTTCTTGACCCAGGGATCCAAGCCACACCTCTTGTGTCTCCTGCATTGGCAGGCAGGTTCTTTACTGCTGTGCCACCTGGGAAGCCACCACTCCCCACAACCAGGTTAAGCTCTGGTAAAAACAGTTTCTCTCAGGAGCAGGTCTTATTAAGAAGAACAGAATATTCTGACATATTTCCAAATAGTTCCTTTTTTCCTTCCTCTTGCAGAAGTGTGAGGGGACTTTTCTAAAATATTCACTGTGACAACTTGATAGAGCTCCAAGAAGTAAAGTTATCTATGATTTTCTGTAGTTTGAAAATGATATATGTTTAGCCTAGGTGTAGTGCTCCTTTTTTTTCTTGCACTTATCCAGCTTGTTGTTTGCACAAAAGTGTGGGACTCCCCTATGACTTGTTTCCCTGGGAATTTTTAACTTTCAGAATTGCCTGCACTGAGCCTCCAGCAATTTGTCAGTTACAGCTCAGGTTTTCCTACCTAGGCACCGGTACCATGGAGGTTTCTGTTTGTGGATATCTGTTCCAGTAAGGTGTAATTCTCTGTCTCCATCTGTCTCTCCAGTTTTAGGGTCAGTGGTTTTCCCTGTGACCTGACTTAGCTGACATATCTAAGAAGACCTGTTGACTTTTCAGTTCATTCAGCTTTTGACTTGTTAGGATGGAATAGTGACTGCTAAGCTCTTGACATGCTGGACCAGAAACCAGAAGTCAACCTGTCCCCCTCTAATACTCACACTGATCCACAACATCTGTGGAGCCCCATAAGTTTTGATTGCTGGCTTACTGTAGGTGAGGCTTTGATCTTTCTGTTTTACAACATTTGGGTCATTGGGAACATTTGTGTGTGTGTGTGAAGTTCTAGTACATCTAGTTCTCCCTTTGTCCAATGAATTTCAACAGTAATACCCTGATTGTTGGCCTGTGAGGCAGCAGAGGTTTCATTGTGGAACATGAGTCTGCCTTGCCTGTCCCTCCCCATAAACAATTGCTCACTGTGGCTCTGGGGCCCCCACCCAAGGTAAATGACTCAGTTGCAATTTCAAAAATATCATAAGCAAGCACAGAATATTTGTCATGGAAACGGGACAATAAAGCCTCCTTTAACTAAATTATGTCTAGTTGAATTACTATGGCATTGAATGGCATTGAGCAGAATCCTAAGAGCAATAAAAAGAAGCTTTGTCATAACCATTAGTAACACTGTTCAATGTTGAGCATTTTCTTTTATTGCCTCTTTTCATTCTCTACTTCTACAGATTTTGTCCCAGCACTGGTTAGCCTGTGTGATCATGTATTCCAGACATTTCTTTTGTCTCATCCCAATTTGTCCCCTGATAAGTTGTATAAGCTCTGATAAGAACTTTGAAAATTCTGGATTTCAATGTTCACCACAAAATTTTGAAATCATAGAATCCCTGACATTTCTTCCTTCTAGTTCAAAAGTATTTAATAAACTATGGACTACTGAGCAAGGGACCCATTTTGAGTGATGTTAGGCAGAGAAAGTAACTGAGAAGGCTCAGACCTGCAGTACTGTCTCTCACCTTTCTTCCACTGTGCCCCTTCTCCAGCAAGTTTCTGCCGTGGCTTCTAGACCTGGTTCTAATTTCATCTGCCCTGAGAGATGTTCCTAACTTTCCCTGTAGTGATTCCCCTTTCCTGTCCCCCAAGTCTCTGATCTGACTTAATAGAAACATTCTATGGCTCTGGAGTTTACCTGTGTACCTGCAGCTTCTCCCCATTCCCACCTCATACACCATGAGCTGCACAAGAATAGGAGCCATATTTCACTCACCTTCGAGTGAACAGAGCTCATCCACCCTCCATGTACTCAGTTGCTAAGTCATCTCTGACTTTTTGTGACCCCAGGGACTAGCCCATAAGGCTCCTCTGTCCATGGGATTTCCCAGGCAAAATACTGGAGTGGGTTGCCATGCCCTCCTCCAGGGCATTTTTCTGACCCAGGGATGAAATATGCATCTCCTGTGTTTCCTGTGTTGGCAGGGAGATTCTCTACTGCTGAGCCACCTGGGAACTCCACCCATCCTCTCATACATGCCATTTATTTATTTCAAATATTTTTGGTAGTAGATTAAAATCTTATGTTTTATCAATGCTATGTATGTTCCAAACAGGCCTTTAAGTGTGCTCAGCAAGCACATGTGAGTACCTTCTTTTTGCGTTTGCTTCAGTTCTGGGTGCACAGCAAGTGGTCAGTAAGTATCAGTTCTGGATGTACAGCAAGTGGTCGGTAAGGAGATGTTATAAATCTCTGGACTGGAAGAGAACAGAAGATGGTGTTCTTGATGGGTACTTTCTTAAGAATCTCCCTTTTTAATCATCATTTAACAACAGTAACTTAGTTGCATGTCATTCATATCAAGTAGAAGTTTAAATGGTTTAATGTGTGACTTTAGGCAACTAAAACTAGATGCACAATCATTCACTCATTGAGGGTAAAGAAGGTGCCAGTTTATCTAGCATTAAAGAGTACATTAAGCAGTGCCAGGTCTTATAGCTGTTTTTAAAAATACTCTTTTTTGATAGGGCTGAACCATGGGCCTAGGGAACTGATGTGAGCAGGCAATTCCTTTGCGCCCCAGAGGGCAAAATGCAGATTAGAACAGGAAAGATCTCAGTGTTGGGCTTCCCAGGTTGATCATTAGTAAGGAATTCGCCTGCCAATGCAGGAGACTTGGGTTCCATCCCTGGGTCAGAAAGATCCTTTGGAGAAGGAAATGGTAACCCACTCTAGTATTCTTGCCTGGTGAATTCCATGGACAGAGGAGCCTGGTGGCCTACAGCCCATGGGATCACAAGGGAATTGGACATGACTTATCGACTAAACAGCTCTCGGTGTCAATGCGCTTTCTCCAACCCAGGCTCTCCGCCGCAGCACTCTCGCTGTGACTTGACTAACAGGAGGAGAAATTTGCCAGCATTCTCTTGTGCGCTTTCATTGGCAGTAGGTCCAGTGCTAATCCATCCTCAGGCCTGAGGGCTAGATGGGACCATAGGTGGGTCCTTGAGTTCCTGACTACTGAGACAGGATTTTGTAAATTGTTAGGTGAATTCATTTAGGCTAACACAAACCAAGTTTTCTCTACCTAAAAAAAACAAGAAGAAAGATTTTTAATTGAGTTGTTCAGATAATTGCTTAAGTGTGTTTGGCTCTGTGGGCAGCTTTGGAGTTTTTCCTTCTTGCCTATTTGTTGACGATACAGTCAGTAGATCTCGTGGAAGAACTCAACACCTGACCAACAGTCATCTTCTCCACCCTCAGGCCTGACGTCATTCAGGGTGACTCACCATGACAACCTCACCTCATGGTTCCATGCCTGCCTCACTTTCAAGAAAATCATTCAGGCCTTACTCCATGACCACACCCTAGACCTCTCACATCGATCTTGCTGCCATTCAAAGCATCACACTCATTCTTTTTGAAATAAATGTTATTTTGATTTAAAGATAGCAAGGTGGAAGAGTGACACACAAAACATAAATGTCAATATTATAGAATAAAGCAATAAAAATAGTTGGGACATTCCCTGGCAGTCCAGTAGTTAAGACTCTGCACTTCCAAGGCAGAGGGTGCAGGTTCGATTCCTGATTGGGGAACTAAGATCCCACAAGCCACAGGACCAAAAATGAATAAATAAATAAAAATTTTTTAAATCCTATAAAAATGCTTAAAGTTCAGGTAGATTTGCCAGTAATGGGTTTGCAGTGCTATCGCAGTCATTCTCAACCTGTGTTCCTCATCCTCTCCCTCTCCCTCCCCAACCCCTCATTGATCCCAACATACCAGTTCTTTGACTTTTGTGTATCTCTATTTAGAGCCCCTTGTCCTTTTCCCAATTAGGTCCCCCTTCTCTTCAGTTAGCTCCTTACCCACGCCATCATTTCATCCCTTTGCTTACCAGTACCCTGAAGCCTCTTGTTCTACTGTTTCCCTTACCACACCAGATGGGAGAAAACTCCACAAACCTCACTAAAGCTAATTGCTTCCTTCTCTACTTTTGTATTCAACTCATTGACATTTCGAGAGAAAAGTCACACAGTGGCCAGAGTTGGTCCACGGCAGCTTTGTGTCTCTAATCTTGATGGGCCCTTGTATCTCCCTGATATGTATTACGTTTATATATATATATGTTATATTATGTTGTATATTATATTTTTCTTAGTCAACATGCTCCTATTCCATGTGGTATTTCAGAATAGCTATATCTCTCAAAGGGATAAAATTTCCCTCCCCATCTCCCCTTCGCCTTCAGCCTCTGACCTTGTTCCACAGAGAGAACAAATATGTGGTTAAACAGTAATTCCTTCAGTTTACTTATATAGATCTCTACCTTTTCCTTCTCTGCCCTGTTAAAATGAAAGAGATCCTCTTCCTTTTGCTTAAGGGCTTAACTTCAAAAAAAATTATTAATTATTGAAGTATAGTGGATTTGTAATGTTACATTAGCTTCTTCTGTACAGTAAAGTGAGTCAGTTTTACATATACCTATTCTTTGGTAGATTTTTTTCCCCATATGGGTCATTAGCAGGTATTGAGTAGCGTTCCCTGTGCTATATAGTAGGGGGCTTCCCTGGTAGCTCAGCTGGTAAAGAATCCACCTGCAATGCAGGAGATCTCGAGTCAATCTCTGGGTTGTAAAGTGCCCATGGAGAAGGGATAGGTTACCCACTCCAGTATTTGTGGGCTTCCCATTTGACTCAGACAGTAAAGAATCTGCCTGCAATGTGGGGAAAATGGGTTTGATCCCTAGGTTGGGAAGATCCCCTGGAGGAAGGCATGACAACTCACTCTAGTATTCTTGCCTGGAGAATGCCACGGACGGAGGAGCCCTGTGGGCTAGAGTCCATGGGGTCACAAAGAGAGGGACACGACAGAGCAACCTAGCACAGCACAGCATATAGTAGGTCACAGTTATCTATTTTATATATAGTAATGTGCATATGTCAATCTCCATCTCCCAATTTATCCATTCCCTCTTTTCCCTCCTGGTAACCCTAAGTTTGTTTTCTACATCTGTGACCTTATTTCTGTTTTGTAAATAAGTCCATTTGTACTATTTTTTTTTTTTTAGATTAGGGGCTTAACTCTATTCCATCCAAGTCTTCATATTTAATATTAATGTCTCCCTCTCCACTGGCAATTTAAATATACACATATATTTCAAGTGGTTGGTGGGGGGACACTCCCTTGTTGTTAATTTCAGCCCACTGTTGTTGCCCTAGTTGTTTTCTTTCTTTTTTTTTTTTTTTATTGTTTTTGCCATACATTGTCATGATATCACCATGGGTTTACATATGCTTCCCCTCCGGGTCCCCCCTCCCTCCTCCCTCCCCCCCGGGAAATCTCGCTGCACCAGTCCCGAGCATCAATCCTGGGCTGGCGATTGATTAGACACATGACAATTAACATGCTTCAATGCCCTTCTCTATTTAGAGGCCATCTTCCTGAAAGAACTCTCTTTACTGATACACCCACAGCATCCCTACCCAACCACTGTACTTGATCCTCCATTCTTAATGCTCTACTCAAACAGATCTTTAAAAGGCCACTAACTAATTCCTTGTGCTGTGGGCTTAGTCGCTCAGTCATGTCCAACTCTTTGTGACCCCATGGACTGTAGCCCACCAGGCTCCTCCATCCATGGGGATTCTCCAGGCAAGAATACTGGAGTGGATTGCCATGCCATCCTCCAGGGGATCTTCCCAACCCAGGGATTGAACCCAGGTCTCCCACAATGCAGACGGATTGTTTACCATCTGAACCACCAGGGAAGCCCAAGAATACAGACGTAGGTGGCCTATCCCTTCTCCTGGGGATCTTCCCAACCCAGAAATTGAACCAGGGTCTCCTGCATTGCAGGCAGATTCTTTACCAGCTGAGCTACCAGGGAAGCCATTGTAACTAACTTTAAAAAATATTTGCCAGTCTTTATCTTCGTGGATCTCTCACTGATAAAACTGTGACACTGACCGCTCCCTCTAACGACTTTCTCTCACATTTTCCATGACACAGCACTGCCTCGTTGCCCCCCACATCTGTGTATGTCCATTCATGGTTACCTTGCTATCTCCTCTCCCTTTTCCCCATACCTTTTAGTTTTTTATTAAATTCATTTTAATTGGAGGCTAATTACTTTACAATATTGTGGTGGTTTTGGGGATGGGGAGAAAGGTGGAGGGAGGGTCAAGATGGGGAACACATGTACACCCATGGCTGATTCATGTGAATGTATGGCAAAAACCCTTACTTTTTAAATCAATGCTACTCCAAGTGTTGTCTTTGATGCTTTTCCACTGTCATTCCACACCTGGAAGTAGGCAGAATAATAGCACCCTCCCCAGAGATGTCCACATCCTAATTGCCAGAACCTGGAAATGAGTTACCTTACCTACAAAGGAAACTGTGTGGGTATGATTAGGTAAGGACTGTGAGATGAAGAGTAAGCCAGTGTAATCGCAAGAGTCTTTATCAGGGAAAAAGGAAGACTGGAGAGTCTGTGGAGGAGTTATGGTGATGGATGCAGCATCTGAGCCTCCTGAAGCTGGAAAAGGTAAGGACGTATATTTCCCTTTAGGGCCTCCAGGAGGAACGCAGCTTTGCTGGCAGCTTGACACTCTAAGACTCACGTCAACCCTCTGACTTCCAGAACTACAGCACATCCGTCTTGTTTCAAGCTATTGAGTTTGTGATCACTTGTTATAGCAGCAGTCAGAAACTGAGACAGAAACCCTCTCCCTGAACAATCTCTTCTGAGGCTTCAGGTCATTTATTCTTTGCCCATCAAAAGACTCCTGAATTAGTTATGGTAATCTTGTGCTGTAACAAATTCACCCCCAAAATACATGATTCATCAATCATAATATAGGATAAATGTCATGCATATAGCAGGACACTGTGTGTGTGTGTGCTCAGTTGCTTCAGTCATGTGTGACTCTTTGCGACCCTATGAACTGTAGCCCACCAGACTCAGAGGAGTTCCATGGAATTCCATGGAATTCTCCAGGCAAGAATACTGAAGTAGGTTGCCATGCCCTCCTCCAGTGGATCTTTCTGACCTAGAGATCCAACCTGAATCTCTTATGTCTCCTGCAGTGGGCAGGTGGATTCTTTACCACGAGCGCCTTCTGGGAAGACCCTATAGCAGGGGTGTCAGTAAAAAGGTCAGCAGAAGGGCCCCTCTTCAGTTGTTTAGTAACTTAGGCTGACAAGAGCTCCTGCCATCTTCAGCATTTGCTTAAAAGGAAAAGAACATGGGAGAAAAAGATCATGGACAAGAGTACGCAGGGAGTTTTCATAAGTGAGTCCATAAGTGAGGTTATTTTTCTCTCACATTTTCTCATTTTTATTCTCATATTTCACTGATCACATTTAGTCACAGCAGCATCCAACTGCAAAAGATACAGGGAAATGTAGCCTACTTACGTCACCATGATGAAAGAGAAAATGTGGGTTTTGTTCAGAAGCTTTGTGAAGTCAAAGTCACAAATCTTTCAAAGTCAGACCTATTTTCAGAAAACTGGAGCCAACTTCTGACTGAATAGCCCTGTTTAGAGGCACCTAAAATCCTTGAACTCAACATTTCAGAAATTAAATCTATCATCTGCCCAATGCTGTGTCCTCCAGGGTTTCTGGGTCACTGAATTGTAGCACTGTTACTCAAGTAGGAAACATGGGGACCATCTATGACTTCTCCCTCACTGCTTAATCAAGCACCAGGTCAGTAGTGAAAAAAGAATTATGTTTCAATTTTGTTCATCTCTCCAGCATGACTGTCACCATCCTAAATCCAAGCCATCACCATCACTCACCTAGACCACTGAAAATGCCTCGCAGTTTGGATACATTCCTTTTAAAAAAAAAAAAAAAAAGGACACCTTTTTATTTTATATTGGAGTATAACCGATTAACAATGTTGTGCTAGTTTCAGCTGTACAGCAAAGTAGCTCAGTCATATATATACATGTATTCCATTCTCCCCCAAAGTCCCCTCCTCTCCAGGCTGCCACATAATATTGAGTAGAGTTACCTGTGCTGGACAGTAGGTCCTTTTTGGCTAGCCATTTTAAATATAACTGTGTATACATGTTGATCTCAAACTCCCTATCCTTCCTCCCGGTAACTATAAGTTCATTCTTTAAGTCTGTGAGCCTCTTTCTGTTTTGTAAGTTCATGTGTATCATTTCTTTTTAGATTCCTAATATAAACAGTGCCATATGATATGTCTTTCTCTGTCAGACTTACTCCACTCAGTACAACTATCTCTGGGTCCATCCATGTTGCTGCAAATGGCATTATTTCATTCTTTTTAATGACTGAGTAATAGTCCTTTGTATATACCACATCTTCTTTGTCCATTCTAGATCCATTCTTAATCCCCACGTGAGTGTGTGCGCCCTCATTTGCTTCAGTCGTGTCCGACTCTTTGTGACCCCATGGATTATAGCCCACCAGGCTCCTCAGTCCATGAGATTCTCCAGGCAAGAATACTAGAGTGGGTTGCCATGCCCTCCTTCAGGGGATATTCCTGACTCAGGGATCAAACGCAGATCTCCTGCATTACAGGTGGATTCTTTACCATTGGTGGGCTTCCCTGGTGGCTCAGATGGTAAAGAAGCTGCCTGCAATGCATGAGACCCAGGTTTGATCCTTGGGTCAGGAAGATCCCATGGAGAAGAGAATGGCAACCCATTCCAGTATTCTTGCCTAGAAAATCCCATGGACAGAGAAGCCTGGTGGGCTACAGTTCATGGGATCACAAAGAGTAGGACACGACTGAGCCATTAACATACTAACACAGCCCTTTACCACTGAGCCACTGGGGAAGCCCCCTTAATCCCTGCAATCTTCTATAAATGCCATTCCCCTAATTTGTGCCATTACCCAGTTCAAACCAGTTATATATTCTCCTAGTATTCTTAAGACAAAGTCAAAACTTGACACAGCTTCTAAGACTTTCATGATCCATCTTCTGCTTGTACCTTCCTGCTTCACCTTCAGCCCCTCCCCGAACAACTCTGTCCTGCTGTCACACCAATTTTAACTAATTAGTTATTATTATTATTTTTTTGGCTAGTGCCACGTGGCTTGTGGGATATTAGTTACCTGACCAGGGATCAAACATGTACCCCCTCATTGCTAGAAGGGAGTCTTAGCCACGATAGCCAGAGAAGTCCCAATTAATTTTTATTTATCTTTCAGACATCCACTCACAAGGCATTTTCTCTGAGAAACATTTCCTGGTGTCCCATAAAAGCTTAGAGCCCATATCATACTCTATTTGTGGAATCATCTGTCTTTCCTGAGAAATTTCAGGTTCTGTGAGAGGAGGAAAAGAGTCTGTCTTACTCTTTTTATCTTTAATGCCTAGTCTGGTGCCTAGTACACAGCAGTGCTCAGTAAATAATTGTCTAAAAAAGGAACAAATCCTCGTTTATGTGTATCTAAGACTTATGAAGCTAGATAAAGACGAAGGCATTTATATTCTTCTCATCATGCAGCCCATTCCCCATTTTACTTATAATTTCTTTACTGTTTAATATTAACATTGTACAATAGTAGCTGCTGTCATGGCATGATAGTCAATTGCAAAAAGCAGCTATGTTTTAGGTGTACAGGTAATCAAATTACCTCATTCATAGTGCTTCAAAGGGACAGAATAATTACAAAGCCACTACTCGTTATAGGTCAAGAATGTTTTACAAATAAATACAAAAACAAACCAAAGTTGTTTCTATTTTCAATAAAATGTATGTGTGTATAAATTATGTATAAAATATGTGCATCTACATACACACATATACATGTATATACACACATTTTATATATAATTTCCTTTTAACCCAACTTCATGAGCTTATCACAGTAGAAAAATGCATAACTTTATGTTTACTAAACTGCTAGCTTAAACTCAGCCACTTTTTAATTCAGAAAGACCCTAATATAGTTCTCATAAGGGATTCGTCCCACACTTTGTCATATGATAAAAGAAGAATTACTTGTGAAATCATTATGGTCAATATCGTCTCCCTTTTTCTAAACCAAACCAAGATTGTCTCTAAATATGAGTCATCAAATGCATTTGTTTAACTTTAAGCTTGTAAGCATTTGCTTAAAAAATAAATCATTTTAGTATGAAGAATTTTGAAAGAAAGCTTAATAAAAAATAAAATAGACTTTTAAGGTCCTAAATTATGTTAATATCAGGTTAAGAATAAGACTTCAATTATTCTAAAGTCTGAAAATTCAGAATTACTATTCCCAAGGAAATCATAATCCATCTCCTTAGTGTACAATTCGGTTTTCAAAAGTTCTTTTAACATAAAACAATGTGATCCTTTATTTGGAACATCAAGTAACTCAAATTATTGTGGGAAGGAATGAATCTAGGCAAGATTTAGGGGCTTTGATTTACATTTAAATGGCATCTTTTCTTAAAACTTGTCTAAACCTTTTCCAGTGGAGAATTTAATAAAAGATGGAAAATAATACAAATGCTTGCTCCTTGGAAGAAAAGCTATGATCAACCTAGACAGCATATTAAAAAACAGAGACAGTGTTGCCAACAAAGGTCCCTCTAGTCAAAGCTATGGTTTTTCCTGTAGTCATGTATGGATGTAAGAGTTGGACTATAAAGAAAGCTGAATGGTGAATGCTTTTGAACTGTGGTGTTGGAGAAGACTCTTGAGAGTCTCTTGGACTGCAAGGAGATCCAACCAGTCCATCCTAAAGGAAATCAGTCCTGAATATTCATTGGAAGGACTGATGCTGAAGTTGAAACTCCAGTACTTTGGTCACCTGATGTGAAGGTCTGACTCATTTGAAAAGACCCTGATGCTGGGAAAGATTGAAGGCAGAAGAGGACAACAGAGGATGGCGGGATGGCATCACCGACTCATTGGACATGAGTTTGAGTAAACTCCGAAAGTTGGCAATGGCCAGAGAGGCCTGGTGTGCTGCAGTCCATGGGGTCACAAACAGTCAGACACGACTGAGCAATTGAACTGAACTAAGACTCAAAAGGGCTTCCCTGGTAGCTTAGATGGTAAAGAATCTACATGTCATGCAGGACACTCAGGTTTCAATCCGTGGGTCAGAAAGGTCCCCTGGAGAAAGGAATGGCAAATCACTCCATGTTCTTGCCTGGAGAATCCCATGGACAGAGGAGCCTGGTGGGCTACAGTCTTTGGAATTGCAGAGTCAAACATGACTGAGTGACTAACACTTTCACTTTCATAGACTTGATAGTTCAGTTGTTCAATATTTCAATTGTTAACTCTTCCAAATGAGGTAAATTTTTTTAAATGGAAAACCTCCTTGAGAAGAAGAGTCTTTTAAAATAATGTTAGATATTAATAAATTATAACCAAGAATAATTTCAAATTTTTATGATAACTTTGAAAAATCTTTATCTTGCATTTATTAATCTCTTCTGAGGAAAAAACTGAAAACTTTCAATTATGTGATCATAGAATGCTAAATATTTTCTCTCATGACAATGCTCCTTGCCTAACCTCACTACTTTGTCTGTGAAGTAAAAAAATCTACTCACGTCTGGTGGGCACCAGAGGCAATGGGATTATTGTCATACTCAGATGCTGTTACTTGTACATCTCTACACTTGTCCCTTCTCCAGAGCCATCTGTCCATTGCCCTATTATTCAATGCCCCCTAAAAGCAGACTGTAGATGTTTGTCCCCAGAACTCTCTTTGCCTATGCTCAGAGAATGCCACTCAGTAGCCTTCTTGAATGGTAACTGTGCCTCTACAAAACACAGGAGTGCTAGAGATACCAGGGACATCGAGGTCATTGCCACTGTTGTTTGTACCCCTGTCACTTCACTCTGGACATAACACTTTTCTTTATCCATGTCTTTGCCATGAAGAGAATATGGCTGTCTCTTGAGTATCTTCATATCCTCCAAGCCACCCTGTTCTTTCCATGGATAAACCACCACCTATAACCATTTAGGGAAGATTGCCTAGAGCCTGGGGCCGAGAGTATCTGCAAAGTGCTGCATCACCATGCTCAGGACAGGACTCAGGAGACTTATCTTATCTCAGAGAGAATTCCTTGAAGGCCAGGGCACCTGTTGGTGGAGGGACCTCACCTCACCTTTCTGTTCAAGGGTGTTCATCTCAGTGACCTTTATGTTCTTGGAGATAACAGTAATGATCATTTCCATAAATTTTCTTCATCATATTGTCCAGAAACTTTGGCAGCCTTAATCCAAACAGGACACGTGAAGACTTGACCTCATGTCTCAGTCTGGTCAAAGTGGACATCCAGAGTGTATCCCACACCTATCCTTTCCTATATGGTTTTTAAGTTAATTCCTTTTATTTTCCTACTGGGGGCTGACTGGAATTTTATTCTTGGACCATCTGCATTGACTGACTCTTAAACCCAATAGAATTAGGAATTCAAAACATAGCCATCGACATTGTACATTTTGTTGTCTATCAACTTTGCTGTTCACCTTTAGGATACCAAACTCCACCTACATAGGATCTTAGCAAACACGCTGAAAGGAAGTTGTGAATGAACTGAGTCCTTTCATCATGGCCTAAAATTAGTTTTGGTCAGACTTTTAAGGCCCAAATCCATCTAGTGATTTCTGTGATCAGGGGCTTCAGCAGTCATGCTTTCCAAAAATATTGAGACATCAGGAAGAAGGCCCTGAACTTAATGCAGATGTCAGCACCTTCATGTAAGAGAACTCACACTGCCATCATGGAAAACACGCTCATACCAGGAAGAGGGAGGAGAGATCAGAGGATCTCTAGAAGCAGCAAACTGGGCTGGGTTTGCTGGTGGGAGTGCGTGAACACTGACACAGAGGATGCCAGAAATATTTTTCCAGTTTTTTACAAATCTAGCAAAGGGACATTTTATCCATTTGTCAGAACTGTGAGCTCAGTTGCCCCAACTGCATTAACTTTCTGTTTATTTTTAAGTGACTGAAATGGTGAAGACAAGTTTCTTGTGAAGTCTCACCAGAAAGCCTCAGGAAACAGTATCTGTCCACACGTCAATGCAGAGTGCACATTCGGACAGAGTATTTTCACATCAAAACGAGTAGCTCCCTGGTTAGAAAGTCCTCTTCTTTAACTGAAAGTTAACTGAAAGTCAGCTACCAAGTCAATTGCTACCAAGGACTACAGGTTGAGTTGTTTGTTTTTCACTTTAAAACTTCTTCCATTGAGAGAAAGGTAACAGAAGACACAGATTTATACAGAAATCCTAACATGCCACCAAGAAAGTGAGGTTTTCTGAGATTTCCTGATCGAAGTTTCTCCATGAAGGATTAGTCTGGTTCTCGGCTTAGTTCTGAGCATTTTTATATCCATTTTTGTGAGGCTTGAAGAGACTTTGGTATAACATGGCACCCCAAAAGGATTGTAAAGTTGCTAAAATATTAAGAAAGACATAATTGTTAAAAGACTAGTTCTTAAATGAAATCCCTTGTGGAGTATGAAAGCTCTCCTAAGGCTACAAGGCGACAGTGTGGCATTGAGGACGGATGTGGCTCTGTTCATTTAGAAAATACCATAAATGGCTTTAGTAGAAATCTTTCATTAATAGGAAACATTTGGCTCTACACTGCAAATAAAGTGAGGTTTACATAATTTGTTAAGATCTTCCAGAGATACAATATCCTTCTGCTCAGTCTTAATGTAAGTACTGTATTATATGTATGATTTTGAAAAAAAAAAAAAAAGCTTATAAAATTCAATTGTAGGTAGTATGACTTCTCTTTTTTGGTTCTACCCTTTTGTTTGCAAATTTGTTTAATGTCACTGGAGAGAAAACCATTCAAATTCCTGCTGTAGGCTGTTGTAATGTAGATAGTCTTTGTTAATGAATCTTGATAGAGATATGTAAAGATTCTGAATTCATAAAGAGGAATCTGTGTTAGATTCCCAATGGTATACACAGAAGGGACATTTCAAACACATAATCCATTAGTATGGGCTTTGATTCCAAATCCAATGAAACCTTGAACCTCTTGATACAGCCTGGAACACATGTGAACCTTAGAACTTCTATCGCACCTTAGTTTAAACCTAGAATTTGAACTAGTCCAAACAGTCAGTTTCATCTCCTACCCCTGAGGACCACCTGGTATTCATCAGTAAAAACTCCATCTGTATCCTTGGCTCAGTTCAGAATCTTTTTTCCTGCAATATGTGTTTTTCTGGAATAGAACAGTGATAGTGGTAAGCCAAGTATCACCCCAAAACACTGAGCAAACTCTGGATTAGAGTTGGGTTATTTAGTTGGAGGGTTTTGCCAGGAACCTCTAAATCCAATTTAAGTGTCAGTGAGCACTTTGGCTAGCGTCTGATGCTCCAGAATGGGGTGGGAAATTAGATATACATGGATTTGGCCATTTCCCCTGCCTTGTTCCCTTGGACTCTGCCGACTTCATTTGACTCTATGCGGGAGTCAAGATTTCATCTTGTGAGCCACAGGAGTGACATGATGACATATGCATTTTCAAAAGAGAATCTCGAAGTTTTCTGAATGACATCAGAAAGGGAGAAGGCTATATTTAGGGTAATTAAAGTCATTAAATATTCCAGGTGAGAAACCAAGAAGATACACACAAGGAAGAGAGCTGGTTAAGGGAATCATAATGGGATGTGACTAGCAAGATACAGTGAGAAGTTTCTCCAAGCAGGTAAAGAGAACTTTTATTTTCTGAGTTTTTCAGATGCATGAAAGAAAACTGTGTAGGGTAAGAATGTGGTAAACCTAATATGTAATGTTGAAAAGATTTTGAAGTAAGAGAAAGATGATGGTAAGAAGTAGAATAATCTAAAATGTAAGGAATTTGCTGATGCCTCTTTTTGCTCTCCTTAAAAACCTCAGCTAAGATAAGTACTAATTTATATCACATAGCACTAGCTTTTCACTTTGTACACATCCTGATGAAGTCTCTCCTATAACACATGACCCCTAAATAATGCATGAGGGATCTGCTTCCGCCCACAGCAGTCACTCTGCCTTAGTGGTTTCTTCCATCAGAGATGGTGGTTCCCTAGCCCATAAAAGCAAGTGATCATTATCATCAGTCCCTTGGCTTCATTATTATTTCACAGGATGGACTGCAGAAGATAAAGTATAAATAGCCCTTTCTTATTTTTCATTGCCAGTCACATTTTCTCATATTCAATTTCATTCTTCCCTTCCAAGAAATAGAAGTAGATATTGATTTTGGAAATGTATTTCTTAGCAGTAAGAAATAGCAAATTACACCTGAAATGTATCTTTAAATATACATTTTATGTCCTTCAGATAAAACAAAAATCAGTACATTGTCATATCTCTAGGGGGACATATCAGGAGATGGGTATTTTGTGTTCAGCAAGACAAAAATATGTTTACCATTTTTCTAGAACAAATGAAGTATCCTAAGATTTTTTGTTTTGTAAGTCCTTTTCCAGTTTAGCAGAATCAAGAGGGAAAAATTCACCTGCAATTTTGATATACAATCTGACAGGATATGGACTACAACTAACAAAAAAATTCTGATTGAAAGACTTATCTCTTGGAAGAAATCCATGCAGATAAAGTGGCTAGATAGAGGAGGATGGAATAGCACACAGTGGAAACTAGTTCTTACATTTTTCATGTAATGGCATTTCTTTGTTCTTTGTATTAAATATTCTAAATAGTCTCGCTCTCTATATTAATTGATGGAATTAAAGCAAGCCGAATGGTATATGCACACCCATTATTTCTGACTGGCCCAGTCTGAAAGCTTACTGGAGCATGAAAAAAAAAAAAAGAAATCATCACACATACAGCAGTTTCTTTCTAGGCAGTCTAAGGAACACAAGACTGGAAACAAATAGGAATGCATTCTGAAAATCTCAGCCTTGAATCAGCAAGCTATCATTTTTAGAAGTGAAAGCACAGTTAAGACTCAGTGTGAGCATCCTATCCCCTCTTTAAATTCATATGAAAATCTTATCAAATCCAAGCCTTCACCTTGTAGTTTTTTGTACTCACAGACAGCACTCCTGATGGTGTGATTCTTCCTGTGGGCGAGTGCAGAAGATAAGTTTGATTTTTGTGTATAATCCTTGCCTGCACACAGGGTCTGCCTCATGGGACACTCGGTGCTAGCAGGGCCCTGCACTTGGTTTAACGCTCTATCGCTAATCATTGAAACTCCTAATCATTTTTTAACAAGGAGCCCTAAACTTTCATTTTTCACTGGGCCTTACAAATTACGTAGCCAATCCTGCCTGCTGGATCAGATTCTTTACCAACTGAACTATCAGGGAAGCCCCATTATCTTGCAGCTCTATCTTTGTACTTGATAACACATGAAGCTTTTTTCTTTTCTTTTTTAAAATTGCATAGTTTCACTTTGAAGGCTGATTTATTTACACTTATGGACTTGAATAACTCATAGCTTCCAGATAACAGGATATTGTTCTTGTTCTATTCCTGTTCTTGGATTTAGGTCTCCCTTCACCCAACACACACAGAGTTTAATAACATGATCTATTAACTATGGGTAATGATATAAGATAGAGCTCTAAAGTTTAACTTTTATGATAAATACTGAATATATTATTCCAGCCTTAGTTCTCTAAGATAGAATCTTTGTGCATGTTTCATACACTCACTTGCCTTTTCTGATAGTCGTTCAGTACTTACGGTGGTTCCACTTTTAAGCTGCATCTCAATGAGTTAGTTCTGTCAAAACTGTGCTTCAGGAAAGCCTAACTAAAAAAGAGAGAAGCCAGATGTGCACAGACATTTTGATCAGTTTTCTTCTTTTAAACCACTTCTGAATGTTAAAATGCTTTCTGTGTGACAGACTTAACTCCCTACTACATCACTTGAAATAGAATTAACTAAATTATAATCAAGTAGTTGTCTCTTGTGGTGCAGTGGTCAAGAATCTGCCTGCTAAGGCAGAAGATGCAGGAGATGTGGGTTTGATCCCTGGGATGGGAAGATACTCTGAAGTAGGGAATGGCAACCCACTCTAGTATTCTTGCCTGGAAAATTCCATGGACAGAGGAGACTGATGGGTTACAGTCCCTGGGGTTGTAAAGAGTTGGTCATGACTCTACACACAGTTGTCTCTTGCATCTCTACTGAGGGACTCCATGTTATTGAAATGCTCAATGTTTTAAGTTTTTTTAGACCACAAGTTTTCTGCTAATTAGATATAGTTTCACTCATATGTTAGCTTATGAAAATTTCAAATAGTTACGAATTTTAAATTTTGCATATTCTAGCTTCTTTTAAAATGTCAAAGGGTCTAGCATCAATGGCCCAGCTGTTCTTAAATTAATGAAGTCCAGTTTATCTATATTTACCTATAGTGTTCTTATGTCCTGTTTAAAAGATTTTTGCTTATCCTAAGCTTATGAATGTATTCTCTCATTTCATTTTCCAGCAAATGTTTTATTTTACCTTTTATGTAGAAATTTGTTCCATCTGGAATTAATTTTTGTATATGATATAAGATAATAAGGAGAGATTCAAGGTTCATTTTTGTTTCTCTTTAGAGACATCCAATTCATACAGCACCATTTATTGGTGGGGGGAATGCAAAAGAAGCTATAATTTTCATGCTTGTGTTGACACTTTCATCAGCAATGAAGAATTGGGGTGTTTCTGGAATATTTTGTTCAATATGTTCACTGTCTATTCTTTAACCAATAACAAACTTATTTATGATATCTATTTCTACAGTATCAATATCTTTCAAAATCTGGTACTGTATTATAGGTCTTTAACTTTGTTTTCCTTCTTCAAGGCCACCAAGATTATTCTTGATCTTTAACAGTTCTACATTGATATAAATCAGCTTTTCAAAATTCACAGAAATACTTGTAGAGATTTTGATTAGGAGTGTATAGAATTTATAAGTCAATCTGGAGATAAATGGCTTTCCTACACTGTTTTCATCTAATTCAAGGAGACAGTATACACTATATTGACTTAGGTCTTCTTTAATTTCTTTCCATATGTTTTATACTTTTTCTTCTTACACACCACTGTTAGATATAATATTAGATAATTAATTTTTATGCTAATTTTATTTTCTAGTTGTTTGTATGTTATCAGTTCAGTTCAGTCAGTCAGTCATGTCCAACTCTTTGAGACCCCATGAACTGCAGCACATCAGGCCTCCCTGTCCATCACCAACTCCCAGAGTCTACCCAAACCCATGTCCATCAAGTTGGTGATGCCATCCAGCCATCTCATCCTCTGTCATCCCCTTCTCCTCCTGCCCCCAATCCTTCCCAGCATTAGTGTCTTTTCTAATGAGTGAACTCTTCGCATCAGGTGGCCAAAGTATTGGAGTTTCAGCTTCAATATCAGTCCTTCCAATGAACACCCAGGACTGATCTCCTTTAGGATGAACTGGTTGGATCCTCCTGCAGTCCAATGGACTGTCAAGAGTCTTCTCCAACACCACAGTTCAAAAGCATCAATTCTTCAGCGCTCAGCTTGCTTCACCATCCAACTCTCACATCCATACATGACTACTGGAAAAACTATAGCCTTGACTAGATGGACCTTTGTTGGCAAAGTAATGTCTCTGCTCTTCAATATGCTATCTAGATTGGTCATGACTTTCCTTCCAAGGAGTAAGTATCTTTTAATTTATTTCATGGCTGCAGTCACCATCTGCAGTGATTTTGGAGCCCCCCAAAATAAAGTCTGCCACTGTTTCCACTGTTTCCTCATCTATTTTCCATGACGTGATGAGACCAGATGCCATAATCTTAGTTTTCTGAATGTTGAACTTTAAGCCAATTTTTTCATTCTCTTCTTTCACTTTCATCAAGAGGCTTTTTAGTTCCTCTTCACTTTCTGCCATAAGGGTGGTGTTATCTGCATATCTGAGGTTATTGATATTTCTCCTGGCAATCTTGATTCCAGCTTGTGCTTCTTCCAGCCCAGCATTTCTCATGATGTACTCTGCATATAAGTTAAATAAGCAGGGTGACAATATACAGCATTCAGCTTATTTTGTATTTGCTGATTTCGATAAATTCACTTATTGATTCTAATAGTTTATCTTTTGGCTTTTTCATATACATTCTCATATCTCCTCTTCAATCCATATATATTTTATTCATTTTTCTTATTTTATTACATTGGAAAACTTCTAGGGCACTGTTAAATGGAAATGGCAATAGAGCTCTCCTTGTCTCCTTGAGATATACTTATTTCAGAAAGAAATTTTCCAATATCAAGCATGATATTTGCTATACATTTCCTTTGAAGAAACTCATTATCATATAAAGATTCATTCTATATTTGTTTTTCTAAAAGAAATTTGTTTGTTACTTTGTTTTGTTTCCATCATAGATAGTTGCAATGATTTTCTCTACCTTTTTTACATTTATTGAAATGGTTACATGCTTTTTTCCTTAAGTATAAAGGGTTTGTGTAATGAGTTACAGTAATTGATTTTTAAGCAATAAATCAACTTTGCATTCTTGGTTTAAACCCAATTGTGTGACTATAGATTATGCTTTTCCATATTGTTGGGCTCAGTGTGCTATTTTTATTTAGTATGTTTGTCCTATTCACAAGAAAGATGGGCCTATAATTTTTCTTTTTAGGTTTTTGTCTGGTGTTACTGTCAAGATTGTAATGGCCTCAGGAGTTGGAAAGTATTTCCTCTATATCTAGACTCTCAAAAGTTTGTACAAGATGAAATTATTTCTTCATGAAGTATTTAGAATGTTTTTCTTTTGAAGTACCTGGTCCAGAGTTTTCTCTCTGAGAAGAGTTAAAAGCAATCATTTTCATAAATTTCACGTACATCATTTCACGTACATCACTTGTTTCCAAATCTTTTCTTGTTTCCTCAATTAAAACTTTGATTTTTATCTCTGCAGTGTAGTGCTGTTATTGTTGTTCAGTCGCTAATTTGTGTCTGACTCTTTGTGAACCCATGGCAGTGTAGTGAGGGCTACAAACCCTATGCCATTGTTTTCTGTTCTGCTTTCATGCTCTATGCCCCAAATCAGACTGTTCCCTAAGGGTTTGTGGGGCTCACATCGAAATAGCTCCCTTTTCTCTGGAATCCTGGCAAAATTTTCAAGGATTTAGGACTTACGGTCCTCAACTCTTTATTTATTTATTTTGGCCAGGCAGCATGCAGGATCTTAGTTCCCTGACCAGAGGTGGAATTTGTGCTCCCTGTAGTGTCAATGCAGTCTTAACCACTGGATCAGCCGAAGAGTCCCCTTAGAGTTCTCAACTCTTAACTGCATTGGTTTCTTTCTGTGATATTCAAATAGTTAAACACACACATGGGCTTTCTTGGTAGCTTCCCTGGTGGCTCAGGGGTAAAGAACCCGCCTGCAATGCAGGAGACCTGGTTCCATCCCTGGGTTGGCAAAATCCCTGTAGGAGAAAATGGCAACCCACTCCGGTATTCTTGCCTGGAGAATCCCACGGACAGAGGAGCCTGGCGGGTTATAGTCCAAAGGGTCACAAAGAGTCGGACATGACTGAGCAAGTAACACTTTGACTTCAAGCACACACATGCACAGATTTTATAGTTGTCCTATCAGAGGATGAGTCTGATACAAACTACTTCCTCAGTGCCCAGAAAAGAAGTTCACTCCCTGCACCCACCCCCTCCACTGTGCATATTAAAATGCTACCAGTAAAATACATTTCAGCTCTGCCTATATTATAATATGTATTTGTTCAACTTACTATTGTCTAGAGAGTGGCAATCTAGGAATATGGAAGTTATTTTTGAAAATGTTTAGTTTCAAAATTAGTCATTTCCCTATTTCCTTTTACTTTGTGTGTTTTCATACAATTGTGTGTATGTGTGTGTATATTATTTCAGTATCAAATTTTATCACTGATACAGTTGCAATTTGCAGGGAGGGATTGTCATGGCAAAAGCTGTTTTTGTGTGGATGGAGGGGAGGCATTAAGCACTAATAATTTTGTGTGTGTTAGTGGCTCAGTTGTGTCCGACTCTTTGTGACACCATGGACTGTATCTAGCCAGACTCCTCTGTCCATGGGATTCTCCAGGTAAGAATACTGGAGTGCATAGCCATTCCCTTCTCCAGGGGATCTTCCAGACCCAGGGATCAAACCCAGTATCCTGCATTGCAGGCAGGTTTCATCAAAACCGTGCCCTCCTTTTTGAATTTGTCAGAATGGGAATTGCTGTGGCGGCGATGATACAAGAGCACTTACTAACGCAGCTAAAACTTCTGCTGGATGTTCTCTGCTTCACAGCTATGGGTCAGCACTTTCAGTTAGCTCCCATTTGTTACATTGCAAATCCTTTCTCACTGCTGAAAACAATCCTGATCGCTCTTGGTGGGTCAGTAGCATCATCTTTCTCTAGAAAGAATAATTCCCAATGATTTTCATTACTTTAATGTTACTTTAGGGAATGTCTCCATCAAAAACAGGTGACTTTTTCATCACATGTAATGAGTGAATTATGATGTGGTCACTCAACCCTAGGTTCCATTTGTGATGGTTTCTTTAATTTATTAAACAGAAAACACAAGACTTTTGAGCCAATGTTTTATGTTCTCAATGAGAAGCAGCTTGCTCACATTCTCACTTTCCATCCAGGCTGGTGAGAATTCTGTGTCTTAAATTATATCAGATGACTCTTTCCTTGGTAAGCTTTGCAACCTGGCCCCTCCCTGGAGGCTCTGGACTCAGTATTGTGATTCTCTGAGTATCTTCTCCTAACTCGTGCTTTTATCCAGATGAGCTCAGATTATGCCGAACATCAAGGCAGTCTTATAAGAGAAAAGGCACACAAAAATATCATCTTGTAGTTTGAAGGCAGAGGGAAGGAAAAAGAGTCAGGTTGATCCATTATTTTGTTTGGGGTTGGAAAAGAGGTTAGGGGGCAGTGGGGGGAGAATGATACGATCCTATGGATTAATGAGATTTGTTTGACATATCATCCAGGAAAATCACATTCTTCTAGCCACACCAAACAGATTTAGGTCCTTTTAGGGGGTAACAGCCACTTTCTTTTTCTGGAAGACTAAGCCTTGGACCCACCAAGTCCCTCCCCATCCTCTTTCATCCAGTTAAAACTGTGATTGGAAGATCAAGGTGTGTACCCTGGGCTGATTAAGTACAGCTGGATGGAGAAGGTTTGTGAGCTGAAGACAGGCGTGTCCTAGAGAAAAGCTTTCACAGCATCACCTCAGTGAGTGCACCATTTTGTTCACAAGACTAATTGTTACTCTTTGTTTGAAGCAGATACAGTAGAGAGCACATTAATCATTCCAAAAGCCCTTGCATTCTTGCTGCTCTCCAAACCAGAAATAGAACTGGTGAAAGCAACATGGGGCCACCGAGAGAGATGGAGAGAGGGAAGGGGAGAACACTTTATTAGAGAACCACAGGCAGTGTCTTGGTCTGTTGAGGCTGCTATAACAGAATCTCATAGACTGGGAGCTGAAACAGAAATTTATTTCTCACAGTTCTGGAGGCTGGAAAGTTCAGGGTCAAGGCATCAGCAGATTCAGTGTCTAGTGAGAGCCCCATTTCCTGGTTCATAGATAACCGTCTTCTAGCTGTGTTCTCATGGTAGAAGGGCTGAGAGAGCTCTCCAGGGTCTGTTTTATCAGAATATTAACCCCATTCATGAGGATACTATTTTCCCCTCACGAAGCCTTACCTCCTAATACTACCACATTGGCGATTCAGATGTCAACATGTGAATTTTAGGGTGACAAAACTATTCAATCTATAGCAGGTAGGTCTGAGTTGCCTTGTTAGTCTGGTTTTGGAGGGGACATAGCACCTCAGGAAGGTCATGGTCAAGGATGAACAATGTGAAAAAATGGACCAGAGAAGCAGGTGAATAATGGTTAGAGCAAGGAAGGAGAAAAGGCTGCTGCGTTTGGTTCCCTGTTGGTTTCTACTTTGTCTAAGGGTTGAGATGCTTGCTGATGATGCAATGCTAGAATGGTTTGGATTTATATGGAGGAAGATCAACATGCACTTAGAAAATGCACAGCTCCTCTCATGTTGTTAGTGTTTGCCAAGCATCCATTTACTTTTGTAGTTCCCTAAAATAAGTGACTCTAAGTCCAATTTCTTCTTCCCCCACCCTCATAAATGTGGTAAATTCTTCATTTACAAAATAAATTAAACTAAATAATTCCCAAGATCTTGATAGCTTTGACAGTTGAAGCTCTCCTTTTGTGAAACCTGAGGCTTTAGGACTTCTCACCCAGTTTAAATACTGAGTCACATTTATACAGAACTCAGATATTCCAGGTGATTTAAGGACCCTTTTATTCAATCCAGCTATGATAGAAGCTGCCAAATGCTTAACATCAAACCTCATTTTCTCCGAGTAGATTGCCAACAGCTTGAAGCTAGAGATCACAATTGTCTTTTGGAATATCATGTGATAAGTGATATCACAGCAGTGCCAGCCAATTCAAGAGAAAGACGACACTGCTTGCTTGTTTCAAGAGGGCAATTCAGGTAGAGGTAGAGTGGACTTTGCTGTGATAAAGTGAAGCTTACTGATGAAGGGCAACTTGCAAAGCCTGGTGCCAGCTGTTTTCTTTTGGCAGGTCACCAACGTCACCCAGATCTCAGCTTAGTTGTAAGATGCTAATGACTTTGAAGTTTATCAGTCGGCCTAAAGGCAAAAGCATTCATCTGTTGAGTTAGATCATCACTCATATCAAGCACCATTAATGTGTCTTTGACCGTCAGGTAAAGTGTAGCTCAGTAGAATAGAAGGGAAATTGTATTAGGAGTCAAAAATCCCAGGTCCTAAGATTTCATCATTTATTTTCTAAACATCCTTGGGGAAAACCATTGATCTTCTCTGAGCCCTTTCCTATATCTAAACTTTGGAATAATTCCCACACAACCTCATTTTATAAGATGTTTGCAGAACCCAGAGAACGTCTAATTCAACCTCTAGCTTTTTTCGTAAGTGAGAAAACAGAGACTCAATGAATTTCATTAACTTAAGTAATATGTCCAAGTTTGTGGAATGAGAAATTCAGTGTGCCTTCCATAGATCAAATTAGCTCTATCTGAAGATCCAAAGGATTCTGTACATTGAAGTAATACCATAGAAACTATATTACACTATATTGAATATTTGGATAGTATATTGGCAAAGACAAAAAGTAATGATATCTCTATTGTTCCAAATGAGAAATCTAAGACAGAGGTAAATGGAAAGATTACTTGGCATCAGTTATCAAAGGATAGAAGCTGGATTTTTTATACACCTGTTTCAGTGGTCTCTCCATAAGAATATACTGTCAGGAATATTGTTTTCAGTAAGGACTAAACTTACTTGTCACTAAGTGGCAGTATAGAATAATAGAACGAGCATAAGATCTGGAGGCAGGCAGACCCGGGTTCTCACCCTGGATCCATCCCTTACCAGCTATGTCATTTTGGAGAAATGTTTAACCTCCTGGGTATGGGATTCCTTAGATAAAGCCTGGAGATAAGTCTAATTAGTAATAAAACTGATGAATACTCATGGAGCATTTATCATGTAATACTTACTGCTTTAATTGTTTTACTATTATTGTTTTAATAGTTTTACATATATTAGCTCTGTTGAATGCTCAGAATAGGATTATTGTGAAAACTATCACAAGACGATTAAATGTGAAAGCATTTGTTGTCTGTTCCATCCTTCCTCCTTGATATTCATTCTGGTGACAAAATATGGGTAGTGACAAATGAATTTTCTACTCTCTCTACTTCAGTCCAAATTTGGAAGCATGGGGGATGGAAGCAGAAAAGCAGTGGGGTTGATTGTTTTATATCTGTGACAATTTGGGGACAAAATATTGATTTTTAGTGTTTTTTCCCAAGCATTGATGACTGTAGCGCTCTGGCCTAACATTATGGTCATTATAATCACTGCTGCTGCTGCTGCTAAGTCGCTTCAGTCGTGTCCGACTCTGTGCGACCCCATAGACGGCAGCCCACCAGGCTCCCCGTCCCTGGGATTCTCCAGGCAAGAACACTGGAGTGGGTTGCCGTTTCCTTCTCCAGTGCATGACAGTGAAAAGTGAAAGTGAAGTCGCTCAGTTGCGTCCGACCCTCAGCGACCCCATGGACTGCAGCCTACCAGGCTCCTCTGTCCATGGGATTTTCCAGGCAAGAGTACTGGAGTGGGGTGCCATCGCCTTCTCCTACCCAACCTAAAAGAAATAATAATGTTCTGCTTGATTTTGAAGTTATGTTGTTGATGTTTGTTCACAGCTGAGCAGGAATATTTTTCTTCCAAGAATTGCCTTCTAATTAAAATATAGGCAAACTACATTTATTACTTAAGCACATATCATCCAATTCTTGTCATTTTATCTAATTTAAAAAAGAACAATGAGAAGGAACTAACTTTCATGGGAGATTTTTTCTAAAGAAATTATATCCTATAATCAAAATCAAAATTGACTTTCCAATTAGAAAAGGAATTCAGGTCAAGAATGTGAACTAGCAGTTTCAAAATACAACCACATATATGGTTTAGAATGAATATTAAAAACAAACTCTTTTTGCTGCCCCATTTACCAGAAGGTCTTTTCAGCAGCTTCTGTAAATTATTACCTTGTTGCCAAAGAGTGATTTGAGGTTCAAAAGCAACTGGAGAATAGAGCTATTATTTCTGTGACTTTTCATTAATTCTGGACCTTATGGTGACTGAACATCTTTCTTTCCAGAAACTCAGAGACATTGTTTACTGAGCTGCTATGCTAATTTGTACTTTGGAACAAAGCTTGATCTAGTACTTCAGAGATGGTGCAAATGAATTGGTTAGGATCAGTGATACCCAGATCTTGTAGTTTTGGAGACAGTAGAAATCTCAACAACCAACTATTTGATGATCACTCTTAAATCTATGTCTTCAGTCATAACCTCTGTTCTGAATTTTAAATATATTAACCACATCCTGTTGAAGTCCCAGAGGTACCTCAAATTGAACTCATCCCACACATACTCATAATATTTTCCTCCAAATCTTCTGTTTCTTTGGAACACTACTTCTTGATTCATTTACCATTCACCTAGATGCCCAAGCCAGAAACCTGACCATTATTCTTGAGTCTTCCCTTCATTCAGCATTTTTACCCAGTGAATTTTCCAAAATGTCTTTGAATCTGCCTGCTTCTCCAACCACTATCCTCATTTTCTCTCTCCTGGATTATTGTCATAGTTTTCTACTGGGTCTGCCCGTCTCCAGGGTAACCACTTTCCTTTCCACCCACTGAACTGCTGCCAGAGTGTGCTTTCTGAATAACAAATCTGATCTTGTAGTTCACACAATTAAAATCTCCCAGTGGATCACAGGCACACAGTTAAAATCTCCCAGTGGATCATAGGCACTTAGACCACGAAAACTCAAACCCTCGAGTGTAGCCTGCAAAGATTTTTTTTGTCCTCTAACTCCTGTATCTTTCATCTGCCACCCAAGACTAGCTTTCCTGCACTTCTCACAAGCTGGCCTCACAGGACTCTCGTGCCTCCATGGTTTTGCCCATGCAAGTCCCAGACCTGGATCAACCTTTCTCTCTTCCTCCCCTAAACACTCATAGTTCAGGTGGCACTGATTCTGGGCAGCTCTTCCTAAGTCTCTGTGTGCATATTCTGTGTTGCAATGCCATGCTCATCCTTGTAGTAGTTCTTACTTCAATGTATTTTAACTCGTTGTTTATATAATAGTTTCCCCTCCTTTCTGTGTATTCATTTGAGCGTTCTTTGTATTCCCAGCATCTATCAGAGCACTTGGCAGTAGAGAAGGAACTCAGTACATGTTTTCTGAATATGAATGAATAGGGAGGCAGCCAGTCTCAGTCAATATACAGTAACCCCAGGCATACAACTTACTAGTGTTTTTTCAAACTTTGTTTTCATTTGCAAATCCAGGGAAGGTAAGACCTGTCTTCCTGTGCTGCTATAAAAATGTAATGAGACATGCACACGTTGTGTAAACTGTAAAGCAAAATACTGTATATCATGTATGTGAGTGTGCTCTCAGTGTCGTGTCTGACTCTTTGCAGCCCCATGGACTGTAGCCCACCAGGCTCCTCTGTCCATGGAATTTCCCAGGCAAGAATGCTGGAGTGGGTTGCCATTTCCTCCTCCAGGGGATCTTCCTGACCCAGGGATTGAACCCGTGTCCCTGGAGTCTCCTCCATTAGCAGGCAGATTCTTTACCACTAGTGCCACCTGGGAAGTCTCTTAAGATTTGGTCAGTTCAGTTCAGTCCAGTCGCTCCATCATGTCTGACTCTTTGCAACCCCATGAATTGCAGCATGCCAGGCCTCCCTGTCCATCACCAACTCCCAGAGTCTACCCAAACCCATGTCCATCGAGTCAGTGATGCCATCCAGCCAACTCATCCTCTGTCTTCCCCTTCTCCTCCTGCCCCCAATTCTTCCCAGAATCAAGGTCTTTTCCAGTGAGTCAACTCTTCGCATCACGTGACCAAAGTATTGGAGTTTCAGCTTCAACATCAGTCCTTCCAATAAACACCCAGGACTGATCTCCTTTAGGATGGACTTGTTGGATCTCCTTGGAGTCCAAGGGACTCTCAAGAGTCTTCTCCAACACCACAGTTCAAAAGCATCAATTCTTTGGTGCTCAGCTTTCTTCACCCTCCAACTCTCACATCCATACATGACTACTAGAAAAACCATAGCCTTGACTAGACAGACCTTCCTTGGCAAAGTAATGTCTCTGCTCTTAAATATGCTGTCTAGGTTGGTCATAACTTTCCTTCCAAAGAGTAAGCGTCTTTTAATTTCATGGCTGCACTCACCATCTGCAGTGATTTTGGAGCCCTCCAAAATAAAGTCTGACACTGTTTCCACTCTCATCGATTTGCTATGAAGTGATGGGACCAGATACCATAATCTTAGTTTTCTGAAGGTTGAGTTTTAAGCCAACTTTTTCACTCTCCTCTTTCACTTTCATCAATCATAAGATTTGGTACAGGAAGCCAAAAGCACAATCCATGAAAGGAAGAAAAAACCTGATAATCAAAATATATATAGGGTCATGTAATCACTGTGACCCTTACACACTGAATAATATATTTCTAAAGACAAGTTTATCGATACACATGGCACATGGGAAGACTCCACAAAACAGTCTTTTACTCCCATCTCCTTTGCTTTCCTTCCTTCCATCACTGAGTCGTTGATACATGTATCCTTGATCTATAGCCACCAGACCCGGTGTCCTAACTTGTCATCCATTCTCACACCAGCATGACTGTTCTTTCTGTTCCCTCATTCAGAATGTCTCTTTCCTCTGCTCTCCTGGTGAATGTATCCTCTGACCCCAGAGGCCCATCCTCCTCCAGCCCTCTCCTGCCTCCATCCAGGGTGACTGATGGCACTCTCCCCTCAATTACCCAAACACTTGGTACATGCTTGCACCATAGTATAGAGTTTTTATTTCTGGATTCATCTAATGGCTTGCACAGTGGTATATTGCTTCTATGTGTTCAGCTTTCCTACATTCTTTTGTGAGCTCCTTATCTCATTTTCCTAGATAAGTTATTGCCATCTCCCTATAATTGCCTTCTGCAAAGTGGATCTCACTCAGGTTCCCAGATGAAACTGGCACAATACAGACAAAATGTTTAAGCATCTACAGCCCCCCAGGTTGTCCCTCTTCTGGATGAAGGGGATGTGCTCTGGGAGACATGTCTGGTTCATGAGTTACTCCCTGAATTCCCTTTGATGACTTCCCGGGGCTCCTAGTCATGTCAGTGGTTCTTCCAGGTCACTGGTCTTCCTGGCATTTTGTGACTTGATTCATTTTGGAGCTTTAAATAGATGCAGTGTCCTTTATGTATTGACATATGAATTCAAATACTCTCAAGCAGATTCCCCCCAAACTGACTACCGTCTGTGATGACATTTAAGAGTAGTAAATATTTCAGTGTCTAGAGTAAAATATATTGTCTCCTCTTGTCATCCTCAAGTAAAGGATAGAAAACATCTTCCACCCAGATATACAACCCATCCTTTAATGTTCAATTAAGAAATTTTCTTGGAGAAACTAGTTTAAGGTTTAACATCACATGGTGGGTATGTTATAATAATTATGGCACCTCTATCTTTAAGAGCCACAGTCACATTGAATTTATATGTCTACATGAAGTTATGGAATCACCATTGTCTTACAGTTTTCTGTGTATATAATAAACTGTCTTTTTCAAATTGATTTTATAGGTCAAGAAACTAACACAAACACTGATTTTTTAAAAAAGGAAAAATATTCACCCTCTAGCTAACCAATAATGCATTTGAATTCAATTCTAAAATAAATAGCAGGAGTTACTCAGTTTTCCTTGGTCTCTCCCATGTATGCATGTTATTAAACTTTGGTTTTCCCATTAAAAAATAAAGAACAAATTTTGAAGGGATGGGTGTGCCAGATAAGATTTAAAAAAAGAGGAATTACACTTTTGTCTTTCTAGAATTGTAATTTCAGAATTGTTTTTTAAACCTACTCAGAAATAATCTGTCCATGCTGACAAATGCTACCTGAAATTAGAGCATTCACTCATGTGTTCATTTATCATGTAATTACTGAAAACCTGCTTTAAACCATATGTCATCCAACCTTGGAGATGTATTTTGGGGAGTAATGTCCATGATGGATAGTCAGTAACAACAAATCCAATGTCATTCAGCAATTCTATCTGTTGATTCTCCAAGCCCCTACCTTCTTGAATAATAGAGAATCACAAAGGTTCTATAAATGGAGCCAAAAAGTCACCCAGAATCCACCAATATTTATGTTTTTGGTAATATTAATTTCCAGTTTGTCCATGGATTCGTTGATTAGTTGCTAAATAAGAGAGTGTGTCAGCCCTTCCTTTTTTTAACTCTCGAGGAATCCCATGGTGGGTGGGGTGGGGGATGTGGATGAGATGTTTACATGACCACACCATCTGTCCACTGCACCAATGGCTCCTGGAGCCATTTTCCCTTTGACTCCTTGTTGGATGTTCCTTTGAGGTCTCTCAGTTACTGTGTCACAGCCAGGCCCATGAAGGCATCATTCTGCACTCAACACTGCCATTGCTCTTGCCTTTGGGGGTATAATCTGTTTAGTCATGCTGAGCACCAAAGAACTGATGCTTTCGAATTGTGGTGCTGGAGAAGACTTTAGAGTCCCTTGGAAAGCAAGGAAATCAAACTAGTCAATCCTAAAGGAAGTCAACCCTGAATATTCATTGGCAGGACTGATTCTGAAGCTAAAGCTCCAATACTTTGGTCACCTGATGCGAAGAGCCGACTTATTGGAAAAGACTCTGATGCTGGGGAAAGATTGAGGGCAGGAGAAAAAGTGGATAACAGAGGACGAGATGGTTGGTTGGCATCACCGACTCAATAGGCATGAGTTTGAGCAAATTCTGAGAGATAGTGGAGGACACAGGAGCCTGGTCCATGGGGGCCCCAAAGTGGTGCTGCTGTCCATGGGGTCACAATGAGTCAGACATGAACAACATTTGTGATTAAACATTAGTGACTGAACAACAACGTATGTGATAGACAGGATGATTCTTATCCCCTTCAAAGATGTCCACAATCTAACTCAGCAGAAACTATCAGTATGTTATATTGAACAGCCAAAAGGAATTTAGTTCACAGATTGAATTAAGGTCACTAGTCAATTGAGTTTAAAATAAGGCAAGTGTCCTGGACCATCCAAGTGGACCTAATGTAATCACAGGTATCTCTAGATGCAAGAGATTGACAAAAGAGGAGTCAGATGGATGCAAAGTCAGGAGGACTTGACCTACCATTGCAGGCTTTTGAAGAGGCCACCATCTGAAGAGTGTGAGTGACGTGTAAAAAGCTGGAAAAGGCAAGGTAACAAATACTCCACTAGAGGCTTCCGCAGGAGCACAACCATGCAGACATCTTGATTTCAGTCCCAAGAAATTCATGTCAGATTTCTGAAGTATAAAATCATAAGTTTATTTTGTTGTAAGCCACAGAATATGTGCTAATTTGTTATGGCCACTGAAATAATGTAGTGCAGCACCCGCGGGATGGAGAGGTCCTGCCTGCCCACACCCTCAGGAAATGGGATTCCCACACTTTACATGAGCACTCACGTGTCTGACTGAATTTTGATGACTCTGTCTCCACAGACCGAGGAATGTGTCTACGTTTCCCCTCAATGCCCTTTACCAGGGAGGGGTGGATCTCGCTGAGAAGTGCTTGGGCCTCTGGTGATATTCTTTTTTTTGTTTTAATTTATTTATTTATTATTTATTTATTTTTGGCTGCTCTCAGTCTCGTTGCTGCATGCAGTTTTTCTCTGCTTGTGGAGAGCGAGGGTTCCTCTCTAGTTGCAGTAAGAGAATGTATCGTCGTGATGGTTTCTCTTGTTGCCGAACACAAGCTCTGGAGTGTGTAAAAAGAAGCTCTGGAGTGAGTAAATTTCAGTAGGGGTGGCACCTAGGCTCAGTTGCCTTACGGCACGTGGCATCTTCCTGGACAAGGGATTGAACCAGTGTCCCCTGCACTAACAGGCAGATTCTTTACCATTGGACCACCAGGAATTTCCCCCAGGTGATATTCTAATATTATTTTTTTAATATACAGATATTCTGGATTGGTTTGATGAGTGTTGAGTAGGGAGTTGGTAATTAACCACCTCACTTGTACTTGGAACAACTGCTCCCTTTCACAAGTGGCCACAGTGAGAGGCCCAGCCCTGCCTGCCAGATTTGACATGGTGCTTTTTCCTTTAGAGACCCCATGGTTTCCTAGTGAAGCCTGGTTCTTCACCCTTACCTTCAACCCTTTACTAGGTATGGAGGTGGTGGTTTAGTTGCTAAGTAGTGTCCGACTCTTGGGACCCCATGAACTGTAGCCTGCCAGGCTCCTCTGTCCATGGGATTCTCCGCATATATCCACCACCAATGGTGAACAGTTCCATGCACTTTCCCATGATGTTTTGGAGCTCCAGGGAAATCAGGCATGTAACCAAAGCACTGTTTCGTGGATACCACATGTTCTATGATGGGTAAGAAGTTCCCTGAGCATTGTAAAGCAAAGAAAGAGGAGGATATGCTTGAGAACTGCTCCATTTGCTGTCCTAATTCAGCGCCAGTACAGTCAATATGCCCTGTGATAGGAAATTAAATATCAGATTTAATCTGTCCTCAAGGAGCTTAGGTACCCATTGGAGAGATGATAGACAATGTGATCTTTCCAGCAGGGACTGCTTTGTAGCTGAATCTATTTTGATTGGCCAAGGCCACATTGGCTTGGCCACTTGATTTGCCATATTAGCTGTTACGTGTTCCAGATATGGGAGAACGCTGATATTTACCTCAACTGGTTGGACAGCATGACAGACTCAATGGACATAAGTCTGAGCAAACTCCAAGAGATAGTGAAGCACACACAGGGAAGCCTGATATGCTGCTGTCCCTGGGGTTGAAAAGAGTCAGACATGACTTAGCAACTGCACAACATCTTCAATTCGGAAATGGAAGCTTGTTGTGGGAGAAGAATCAAAATCTTGAAGATTTAATACGAGTTACTAAGTAGCAGAAAGAAAATTCTAGGGTATGGGGGAAGGTCAAGATTCCAACAGTCCTTGCTGTGTGTGGGAGTATCAAGTAGTGTAAATGGCTATAGTGGGATCCAAGTAAGTGCCTATGGTGGCCAGAGGACTCTGGATAATTTGTCTCTAAAGTAGCTTGATTGTAAATTTCTTTGAATGGCTAATCAATGTAACAATTTGCTTATGAAAATTTTTGTGTTGAAATGAGTGTCTCTAGTTACTTTTTCTTCTTCAAAGTTTGCTCATTTTGGTGCACCATGAAACAAATAGTCCATATGACTTGGAAGAACTATTGATTTGTAAAATGGCTTTCTAATTTTGCTTTTAAAATTTTGAATTAGTTTGCTGTTGCTCTTCAGTTGCTAGGTCACGTTGGACTCTTTGTGACTCTATGGACTGCAGCACGCCAGGCTTCCCTGTCCTTTACCATCTCCCAGAGCTTGCTAAAACTAGTGTCCATTGAGTCAGTGATGTCATCCATTCATCTCATCCTCTATCATCCCCTTCTCCTCCTGTCTTCAATCTTTCCCAGCATCAGGGTCTTAGCTATTTGTTTCTTCCTTGGGCTATTTTTAATAGTTGAAAGCACAACCTAAATATCCATCAGTAGCAGGAATTATAATGACTATTTAGAAGCATGGTTGGTCTATGTGAAAATCTCATCTCAAGACATAGCTGACAATATGGTCTTGAACTTGAACCTGGCATTGCTAAATTCCTATTTTCACATTTATAAAATAATATTCATCATATATACCACACAGAATTATTGAGGATTAAAGCAGACAATTAAAATTAAAACTTGTCACAGTGCCCATCACACAGTAAACTCTCACTTATTAGAAGGTAGCTTCTTTCATCATTAGTTTCTTCCATTACTTTTTCCTTATTAAAAAAAAAGTAATGAATTAGTACTGCAGAAAAGAATAGGGTAAATACAAAGGGTACAATAATCCCACCCATTCAAAGATAACTGCAGAAACTGTCTTGCTGAATATTTTTCAAGTCCTTTTTATGATTTCTATATATTCTTATATATTTTTTGTAAAATGAAATCATACCATATATCCACTGTATTATAACCTACTGTAGTTAATTTAAGCAAAATACCATTTGTTGGACATTTATGCTATTGAAAATTTTTGCTCTATGGTTGTGCGAAACAGAAAAATAAATTGTAAATTTAAAAAGTACTAATCATCCTAAAATTGAACACAAATACTTTAATACACACGAAGAGCAATAAAATAATGCACAATTGGCCAATACCTTAAACATAGCACTTGGTCATCAGTTAAACTTCATTTTCATGTGGATCTGCTTTCCTTCCATTAGAATGTTCCTAAAAATATTTTGTTTAATGTTCTGGCTAAGTCATATGCTATGTGCTGTGTTCAGTTTTGTCTGACTCTTTGCAACCTCTTGGTCTATAGCCTGCCAGACTCCTCTGTTAATGGGATTTTTAGGCAAAAATACTGGAGTGAGTTGCCATTTCCTACTGCAGAGAATCTTCATGACCCAGGGATCAAACACACATCTCCTGTATCTCCTGTATTGCAGGCAGATTCTTTATCCGCTGAGCCATGGGGAAGCCTATTTGCTATTAGGGAAAATGTAAAACTTTGGCCAGGAAAAGAGTTACTCAGGTATCAAAGTCACCTTCAGATGAGCGGAAGGGCTATGCATTAAACTAAAAATTCCAGTTGATTGCCTTAAATCCTTTCTGGACAAGGTTAAGTAAGATATAACCAAGTATTAACTAGCGCAAATGGGTCATGCGTCTTTTGTGCCCTGTTGGAACTTATAGAAATTCCGTTTTTTGCTGTAAAATGTTCCACTCATAAACTCTGAATACCTGTTGCCCACATTAGTATTCTAAAGATGAAGGGGAAAAAAATAAATGAGCTGTTACTCTATTTAAAACCTGGACTGACTGCAAAAGGAAATGGTTAATGCCTCCTGGCTTCAAGGAAGCACTTTATCTCAGTGACAAGTCGAAGAGTTACTGTCTGAAGCAGACACTTTCTCAGGCTGGATCCTGCTTCTACATCCATTGTGTCTGAAGCAGAGAAACTGCAGAGTATTTCAGGCTTGCTTAGTAGTCTTGTAAATTTTCTTTTAATTCCATCCCAGAAGTCTACCTATTTTAAAAAATGTGTCCAGGAGCTTTTAAAAATATTCCTCTCTGGTGCCATATCTGATTGACCGACATTTGGGCAATTGTCCAATTGCCCAGAAGTAAGAAAATTGTCAGTAATCGGTGCTGTGAATACACACGCCTACCTGATTCATCCACGGGGCTCAGCTTGGTACCAATGCTTTTGTTTTACATTCATTAAAATTCCTATCAGGACACAAAATGCTGAACATCACCCAAAACAAAACCAAACAAAACCAACCAACCAAAAAAAAAGAAAAAGAAAAAAAGCTTAGGCACAGATACAGCAATGTTAGTTGATGGAGAAATAAAACAAACCATTTATATACTCTCCTTTAACTTATTAGTAATTTTTTTCTGATTTGAATTTTTGTGGCAGTTAAAAAACCCCAAATATTAGTTGCTGGCTTATTCAATTTTCTTTTTCTCATGAAGGTAAACTGAAAAGGAGAAAGAAAAAAATTAATGGAAAATATTCCATCTTTCACATCCCCTCTAAATGCTTAGTATACTGAAGTAAACATCTTGTCTTTCATTTTAACTCATATTTTGATCATTATACCTTCTAAGAATATAATTTTGCCATATGTAAGTTTAAGAAGCATAGGGGTTAAAATAAGTATTTTATTTATATAAATAGAAGAGCTTCTACCAACTGTATGTCATACAAACATGCAAATAGTTTGGTTCTTATTTTTAAAAAATACAAATGTAAGTTAATTTTAATTTTAGGAAATACAATTATATGCTAAGGGAAAGTCATAAACTCTTTCAGGACAGATCTGTAATTTGATATAAGCTATTGGGGTTTTTTTTCACTATATTTATTTTTAATTTAAGGATAATTGCTTTGCAATTGAGTTTTATTTTATTCTTTAACACACCCACTGGCTTTACATTTTTATATAATAGGGAATAAAGACAGAATAAAAGGTCATGTGTTAGGCATTTTCTAAAATTAATTAAGTTATTTATTTTTGGCTGCGCTAGGTCTTTGCTAGACGCAGCGGGCGTCTCTCTAGTTGTAGTGTTGGGGCTTCTCATTGCAGTGGCTCTCTGGTGGAGCATGGGGCTCTAGGCGCGTGGGTTTCAGTAGCTGGTGGCACTTGGGATCAGTAGTTATGGTTGCAGCTCCCAGGTTCTAGAGTGCAGCCTTAGTAGTGGTAGTGGGCAGGCTCAGTTTCTCAGGGGCATATGGGATCTTCTGCATCAGGGATCCAACTGGTGTACCCTGCATTGGCAGGCAATTCTTTACCACTTAGCCACAACTGGAAGCAACATGTGTCCCAGATCCAACTATGGAATCACCATGGAATCATCTACACTACCTCAATCCAGATTTGAGGTAAAAGGAAGTGAAGATTCATCTTGTTTAGGTTTCCTGTGTGTAAAATCTCTATTAGGAGCTGACAGATATAAACCCTATGGATACAGAGTTTGATGCCTGAAAGTAGAATGTTGGCTATAACAAAACCTGAAGTACAGGTGCTGATGCCTCAGACAATGGAAGCTGAAAACTTAAATACTTTTGTTATATTATGGCAAAATATTTGAGGAAATGATTACTGTGGTGTCTTAGAAAGCAGACCACTTGTTGTGGCTCTAGCATTAGGAGAAATCAGGAAAAATTCAAGATGTTGTCTTTTGTTTGTTACTTCTTGCCGCTTTAGCAGAGTCTACAAAGAAGGTAAATTCAGTTGAGAGCTCATGGATCTGGTAACAAACTACATCCTCAAGTTGCTCAAGAGTAAGTTAATACTAACTACAGATACAAGCTGCTTACTCTGTGCCAGGCACCATTGTAGTGTTTTATAGGCCTTAAGTAACTTAATCTTCAAACACAATGAAGTAGATACTGTTTCCAGCCCCATTTTGCAGATGAGGACCAACAAGATTAAGTAACTTGCTAGTTACACATCTGATAAGTAAGGGACCAGCTTTGACCTACGTGATTTGGGTCCCAAGTCCATATTCCTAACAGTCAGTATTTTGGACCTTTTGAGACTGAAAAAGCTAACTGCTTTTGTATCTCAGAATGGAGCAGTTTTAGGTAAAGGCTGCAAAGGGACAGAGTTAGCAAAAGATAAGATGGTGCCTCGGAGTCTTCCCTAAGCACCTGCGGTTAATTGTTCTCTGCCAGACATTGGAGCCGGGTCAGAAAATCAGATGAAGAGTTTTGTCTCCCACCCTGGCTCTTTGCTTCAGATGGCTTTGAGAAAACCAGGCTGAAACATGAAAGAAGGGGGGATGGGCAGATAGCCCAGAGGCAACAAGTAAAAGATTGTGTTTCTTCAGTCTTAAAAACTCTGACTCTACGAGATTTTTATCTGTCATTATTAACACAGAGAACTGACCAGAAGCAAATACACTGGAAGTCCACTAGATTTTTGAGGACCTTATATTACCAGAAAAACCTAAATCCTGTTCAATCCCAAAATAGTTGAGATTGAAACAAGCCATTTGCTTGCCCTCCAAACCATTACCAATGAGGAGCAGGCTATGAAAGCCATTCGGATTTAAAAAGGGCACTTTCTCCAGGGTCCACCTCAGAGGAGCCACAGAGAATAGTGTTCAGGGAAGTCCACTCAGAGGCGCTTTAAAACAAGGTGAACTGGAAACTTACTCTGCTTAACCAAAGGAGTCATTGTTACTCCTGCCCAACTGCTTTTCTGCTGCTGCTGCTAAGTTGCTTCACTCATGTCTGACTCTGTGCGACCCCATAGATGGCAGCCCACCAGGCTCCCTCATCCCTAGGATTCTCCAGGCAAGAACACTGGAATGGGTTGCTATTTCCTTCTCCAATGCATGAAAGTGAAAAGTGAACGTGAAGTCACTCAGTCGTGTCCGACTCTTCATGACCCCAAGGACTGCAGCCTGTGAGGCTCCCCCGTCCATGGGATTTTCCAGGCAAGACTACTGGAGTGGGGTGCCATTGCCTTCTCCACCTGCCCAGCTAGGTGTGGTAAATTCCAGGAGGGTTCTGTTTGCCATTCTCCATCTTCTAGATGGAAGTTTTTAATGTGGTTGCCTTGCTTTGGGAGCACTGAGGTGTACTTTTGTTGGGGGCAGAAACTGCACTGTGTGAAGTCATATATGTATCTGTCAGAAATGAGATAGCTGCTCATCAATTCAGATATCTCGGGCTTGATGGACTTTGGAAATCTCTCCCCTGGGGAGAGTCTGAGCAGGAAGGGCTTGTGGAAAGAAAGGTGTATATGAATGTCTAGGTGGCCAAAATGGCAGATGATAACCGATAGTTTTTGTCCCATAATATCTCTTCTGCCCTACCATGTAAAATCGAGATCATACTCAATTGGAATGAGACTTTAATTCCCAGCCTGACTTGAAGATAGCTGACATGTGGTTGGTGAAATGTGAGAGGACATGATGCCTGCAATTTTTGAAACATGTTCAAGGAAGTGGCTATGTCCCTTCTCCTCCCCTTCATCAGTCCTATTTCTTGAAACAGAGGTAAAACGGCCAGCATTCCATTTTGGTAGGCTGGATAATGCCCCTCCCCTCCTGTTCCCAAAAGAGACCCATGTCCTAGTCCCTAGAACCTGTGAATGTATCCTAATACAGCAAACAAAAATTCCATGTTTATGATTAAAGATCATGATCATATTAGATTAATTACATGATGGGCCCTAAATGCAATCACACATGCATCCTTATGAGGAAGTTTGAGGGAGATTTCCACAGGAAAAAAGAGAAGATCATGTGACCATAGAGACGGAGATTGGAGTGATGCAGCCACAAGCCAAGAAATGACCGGGCCGCCAGGAGCTAGGAGAGGTAAGGAATGGATGATCCCCAAGATGCCTCCAGAGAAAATATAGCCCTCCTGGTTTGGGCTCAGATTCCAGACATCTGGTCTCCAGCCCTGTGAGAAAATAAATTTCTGTTGCTTTTAGCCACAAGTGTGTGGTTCCTTGTTACAGTAACCCCAAGAAATGAATTCATCCACTTGAGACCTGGAAAGTGAGAACAAGATCGCAGCATAGATGGAGAGGAAGCTTGGGGGAACTAAGTTCCCAAATAACTCTGAAGCCACCAAAACAGCCCTGAGCTTTCTTCATTCCATTTTACAGATGAAGTAAAAACAAATCTGTCTTCTTTCAAATACATTAATTTGGAGTTTCTGTTACAATTAGCCAAATCTAAAAACAACCAGGAATTATGTTATTCAACCCTTACCAAGGGTTATTCAACCAAGTCAAAATATAACTATCATAAATTTATATGGCTATCTCTCTACCTTAGGAATAAAATTCAGCATCACTGTTTTCATATATTAACAGGAGATAGGTAAGGAGCTTTTTATTTAAGCTTGGTACCACTTATTTCCATGACTGGATTCAAGATATGTGGAAATGATATTTTTAGTACAAAGACTTTATAAGTCAGAGAAATGATCTCAGAGGTATTAGGATAAGTATGGTTCCATGCTTCATGGAAAACATAAATCTTAGAGATTCTTGGACTCATTGAAACATGGTAGAAAATAAGTCAATCTTTCACCAGAATTTTCCTGTTGACTACAGATGTTCTATCAACTGTCCATCCTGGTTTTTTTTTTTTAACCATAAACTTGGCTTCCATTTCAGAGCCAAGTTATGGAGCAAGATACGTAATCTCAATAGCCTCAGTTTCCTTGTAGGTAAAAATGGGATGATCTTGCAGGGTTGCAGTAACTGTTAAATGAAATTAGGCTATTGAACAGTGCCTGCCACAGTGTAAGAGTTAAATACTGGGAAACTAACATTGACCATTAAGGATGAGACAGGCCTATTAAGAAACCAAGGAAAGGACGAATAGAGATCTTAAGAAAACTAACAGAAGGTAGTTTGGAATGTCAAGTTGAATCTGTACGGTGATCCATTCCTCCCAAAAGTTTGTTTCATACAAAATTTTAGTTGGTGTGAAGCTTTTCCCATATAACTGTTCAGGCACCATGAGAACTTTCTTTCTATATGATGTGAACCATGGGACAGTTCTTTTCTTTTAATTGAAGTCTAGTTGACTTACGATATTGTGTTAGTCTCAGGTATACAGCAAAGTTATTTGGTTATACATACAAATGTATATATCTATACTTTTTTCCCAATTCTTTTCTATTATAGGCTATTCTGAGGTATTGAATATTGTTCCTTGTGCTATGCAGTGGGTCCTTGTTGTTTATCTATCTTACACATATTGCTGCTGCTGCTAAGTCAGTTCAGTCGTGTCCAACTCTGTGTAAACCCATAGATGGCAGCCCACCAGGCTCCCCCGTCCCTGGGAATCTCCAGGCAGGAACACTGGATTGGGTTGCCATTTCCTGCTCCAAAGCATGAAAGTAGAAAGTGAAAATGAAGTCGCTCAGTCGTGTCTGACTCTGTGTGACCCCATGGACTGCAGCGTACCAGGCTTCTCCGTCCATGGGATTTTCCAGGCAAGAACACTGGAGTGGGGTGCCATTGCCTTCTCCTTTACACATATTAGTGTATCTGTTAATCCCCTATTCTCAATTTATCTCACTACACTTCCCCTTTGGTAACCATCAGTTCAGTTTAGTTCAGTCGCTCAGCTATATCTGACTCTTTGTGACCCCGTGGACTGCAGCATGCCAGGCTTCCCTGTCTATCACCAATCCTAGAGCTTGCTCAAACTCATGTCCATCGAGTTGGTAATGCCATCCAACCATCTCATCGTCTGTCATCCCCTTCTCCTCCCACCTTCAATCTTTCCCAGCATCAGGGTCTTTCCAAATGAGTCAGTTCTTTGTATCAGGTGGCCAGAGTTTTGGAGTTTCAACTTCAGCATCAGTCCTTCCAATGAATATTCAGGACTGATTTCCTTTAGGATTGATTGGTTGGATCTCCTTGTAGTTCAAGGGACTCTCAAGAATCTTCTCCAACACCACAATTCAGAAGCATCAATTTGGTTCTCAGCTTTCTTTATAGTCCAACTCTCATATCAACACATAACTACTGGAAAAACCATAGCTTTGAGGTAGACTGACCTTTGTTGGCAAAGTAATGTCTCTGCTTTTTAATATGCTATCTGGGTTTGTCATAGCTTTTCTTCCAATGAGCAAGCATTTTTTAATTTCATGGCTGCAGTCACCATCTGCAATGATTTTTGATCCCAAGAAAATAAAGACTCTCACTGTTTCCACTGTTTCCCATCTATTTGCCATGAAGTGATGGGACCAGATGCCATGATCTTAGTTTTCTGAATGTTGAGCTTTAAGTCAACTTTTTCACTCTCCTCTTTCACTTTCATCAAGAGGCTTTTTAGTTCTTCTTCGATTTCTGCCATAAGAGTGGTGTCATCTGTGTATCTGAAGTTATTGATATTTCTCCTGGCAATCTTGATTCCAGCTTGTACTTCATCCAGCCTGGCATTTCACATGATATATTCTGCATGTAAGTTAAATAAACAAAGTGACAATACACAGCCTTGACATACTCCTTTCCTGATTTGGAACCAGTCTGTTATTCCATGTCTGGTTCTAGCTATTGCTTCTTGACCTGCATACAGGTTTCTCTGTAACCATAAGTATGTTTTCTATTCTGTGAGTCTATTTCTATTTTGTAAATAAATTCATTTGTGTTATTTTTTAGATTCCACATATAAGTAATATTAGATTATATTTGTCTTTCTCTGAGACAATCTTTTGAAAAGTAGTTAGCAAAAGAAGTAATTGAGGGCTGAAGAGAGATGAGAGAAGAGGAGTAAAGTGTGCAGGGAGGGGGAGGTGTTAGCAGTGCAGCTTTGGGCATGATAGAGATGGGTTTCTGTGCTGTGTGTGTGATGAGGAGAAGACGTGAAGCATGGATGGAGAGAGCTATGCAAAGTAGAAAGGGTATGACTTTACTGTAGGAAGTGCTGTCTCTCAAGTTCTCTGTGCAGAGGGGAAGTTTGAGAAATATCTACATAGAGAACTGCAAATTACTGAAAGGTTTTCTTTCTTTTTTATCTCAAACATCTACTAAATTATTCTGTAGGTCTGGTACTATTATCAGACTCAGGTGAATATCAGCAGCTCTGGGCCAAAGTATCAGAAAGTCATTAAATTTTGTTTTAATTGGGATATAGTTGCTTTAAAGTATTGTGCTAGTTTCTGCTGTACAGTGAAATGAATCAGCTCTAAGTATACATATATCCCCTCCTGCTTGGACTTCCCTCCTAACTCCTCCAACCCACCCATCTAGGTCACCACAAAGCACAGAGCTGAGCTCCACATACAGTGGAATATTACTCAGCCATAAAAAGGAATGTAGTTGAATCATTTGAAGAGACATGGATACACCTAGAGTCTGTCATACAGAGTGAAGAATGCCATTAACTTTTAAAAATCAAGTTAAAACTTTAAAAATTTAAAGATCATTAGCTTTTAAAATGGAGAAGGCAATGGCAACCCACTCCGGTACTCTTGCCTGGAAAATCCCATGGACAGAGGAACCTGGTAGGCTACAGTCCATGGAGTCGCTAAGTCAGACACGGCTGAGCAACTTCACTTTCACTTTTCACTTTCATGCATCGGAGAAGGAAATGGCAACCCACTCCAGTGTTCTTGCCTGGAGAATCCCAGGGATGGGAGAGCCTGGTGGCTGCCATCTATGTGGTCACACAGAGTCAGACACGACTGAAGCAACTTAGCAGCAGCAGCAGCAGCTTTTAAAAATCTATTCAGCAAAGATTGAATAGAAAACCATCATAGTTGAAGTTTTGTTCTTAGTCACTCAATCCTGTCTGATTCTTTGCAACCCCATGGACTGTTGTCCACCAGGCTCCTCTGTCCATGGGGATTCTTCAGGCAAAAATACTGAAGTGGATTGCCATTCCCTCCTCCAGGGATCTTACTCCTTGACAATTATTGTGCTCAGTGCATTAATATGCTTGTCTTGTTTAAGCCATACAAAAGCCCTGTATCATTATTTCCTATTTTATGAGAAAAGTGAAGTAAACTTCTCACCTGAAATCTAATGCTTCATAATATTGACATACTAGGGATTCTGGGTTTTGCTGTTGGCTCAGTGATAAAGAATCCACTTGCCAACACAGAAGATGTGAATTTGATCCCTGGGGAGGGAAGATCCCCTGAAGAAGGAAATGGTCACCCACTCCAGTATTCTTGCCTGGGAAATTCCATGGACAGAGGAGCCTGGTAAGCTACAGTCCATGGGTTTGGTAAGCTACAGTCCATGGGTTTTCAAAAGAGTTAGAGGTGACTTAGCCATTCAAGAACAACAAATAAGGATTCTAATTTATGAGTGTATTATATTAAAATCCAGTCCTTCCATGGGGTCATGCTGCCAGCAATCTTTACCATTGGTACCATTTTCTCTTACTCATAGTTTCTGACTTCCCCCCAACCACCCCTGGTGTTTTCTTCATAGAGGAAGGATAATAAAAGTACTCTAACTATGATCAGTTCAGTTCAGTCGCTCAGTCATGTCCGACTCTTTGCGACCCCATAGCATGCTAGGCTTCCCTATCCAACTCCTGGAGCTTGCCCAAACTCATGTCCATCAAGTTGGTGATGTTGTCCAACTGTCTCATCCTCTGTCGTTCCCTTATCCTGCCTTCAATCTTTCCCAGCATCAGGGTCTTTTCCAGTGAGTCGGTTATTTGCATCAGATGGCCAAAGTACTGGAGTTTCAGCTTCAGCATCAATCCTTCCAGTGAATATTCAGGACTGATTTCCTATGGTAACTTTCCATAAATATGAAGACAAATATGAAGCTTCTGCTCATACATCTCCTTCTCTATGCCATGACATTTCTCCTGAGAATCTACCCAAGACCTTTCTAACTTGTTTTGCTTCTACAAATGACACTTTACAAAAATATCACTTTTGGGTAAAATGATGGAGACTCCAATTGGGTAGAAAAGTGCTGGAAGTGCTGAGGATATTGCTAGATAAAATTTTGTGCAGATCAGGAATCACTTTAATCACTTTCACTTTGACATGTCAAAGATGGGAATAAGGTTCCAGAATAAACAGTAAAGCAAGTTTCTTCTCCTATTTCCCAAGAGGAGAAGAAACCATGGCACATTTCCAATAACTCCAGACTGTGTAGGAAGACAAAATCTAATTGTTGGTGCTTGTGCTAAGTCACTTTGGTCATGTCCAACTCTTTTGTGACCCTATGGACTGTAGCCCATCAGGCTCCTCTGTCCATGGGATTCTCCAGGCAAAAATATTGGAATGGGTTGCCATGATACTCCAGGGTACCTTCCCAACCTAAGGATTGAACCCATGTCTCTTTACATCTCCTACATTGGCAGGCAGTTTCTTTACACTAGTGCCACCTAGGAAGCCCCTCTAATTGGTGGAGAGATTAACTTGTAGATTAGAAATGTTTTTATGTAGATTTGAACTCTGATGAACTTGTTATTTCTGGCCTCCAAGAAATTGCCTTTAAACCAGGGCAGTGTTTTTATTTATTGAATTTGTCCCAGAGGGGCTTCCCTGATGGCTCAGTGGATAAAGAATCCACCTACCAATGCAGGAGATGCAGGTTTGATCCCTGGGTCAGGAAGATCTGCTGGAGGAGGTCACGGCAACCCACTCCAGTGTTCTTGCCTGGAGATTCCCATGGACAGAGGAGCCTTGCGGGCTACAGTCCATGGGATTGCAAAGAGTCGGACATGACAGAAGCAACTGAGTAGGCATCCATGCATGTCCCAGAGCCTCAGAAAGTAAATGGAAGGGTTATCAATGTAACTAAATAGATAGCTTTAAGTAGTGATGCTTTGGGGAAGGATACCCAATGCAGGTGTAGATTTGTTGGAAGGAAATTAGGGGGGATACCAATGTCAGTTAGCCCCAAGTCAACTTGCTGCTATGGCAGATGAGTATAATGTCAAGGATTGCCTAATAAATAATTGTCCTCACTGAAGAAGGAGAATTCCCAGGTTCTCATCTTAACATCTCATCTTAATATCCAATGAGAGATAAGGACAGCAAATGATTTGGAGAAAGCAAATAAACAGATTGCTTGCTAGAAGAGGGAGAAGACCAGCTTGCAGCCCAAGAGGACAAAGGAGTAGACATGCTAGAGGAACAAAGCCTTCCTCTGGCTAGGGGTTGGTGGACAAACATTGGATTGTTGCCGGGGCTGGCACCAGATGGTGTTGTGTCCTCTGCCAATACGTGTCCTTTTCATTTGATAATGGTGTCCAGAATTCTAGATGAATAGTTGGGTAGATTTCCTAGGTTTCTGGGTGGGGACTCATATCAACATAACTGTGACACCCTTGAAAGATAATACTGGCTTTAGTTAACAGAGGTGTCAGTGACAGGTTGGTACATAATCTTGCATTAAAAAAAAAAATAGCCAGATCAAATACCCCAAAACTCTACTTGTCATGCTGGATAATGATTTTCAAAAAATAATTTGAGTCTTCTTAAAATTATAGCAATTCAATATGTGAAATGGGTTTGAGGTGGGCAGTTATACTAAGTTCACACTCAGTTGTGTCTGACTCTTTGAGACCCCATGTACAATAACTCACCAGGCTTCTCTGTCCATGGGATTGCCCAGGCAAGAACACTGGAGTGGGTTGCCAATTTCTCCTCCAGGAGACTTCCCAACCAGAGATGGAACCCACATCTCTCGGATCTCCTACATTGGCAGGTGGATTCCTTACCACTGCACCACCTGGCAGTTCTCTCCATTTTAAACCCAGACTTTTTGGTTGTGTCACTAGTCTTGATACACACACACACAGTAAACTCTGTGTTTGTGTGTTTCTGATGGAAGAGGTGGAGCTCTCAGAATCAACCACCAATATCAAGTTTAAAAGTTAGTAATACCTATTTCTTCTCAACATAACAAAATGAAAAGGAGTATTGCTTTTGGTTAAATTGGTTGTGTTAAGCTTATATAAATATATCTCTCTGCGTAATCTTTAATGGAACTTCTACTTGCAACATGTACTGATCGTGGACTACAAAGTCTGATGTGCAACTTGTACCTATAGCCTAAGTATTTAAATCCATTTCATTTTTCAGCCTCTCTTTCCTATGGTGGAAGGCTAGCCAATTTGGGTTAATTAGAGGGATACCAGATACAGGTGTCTTTGCTAAGCTACCCATCCTCTCTTCTGTGCTTTAGTCACTAGCCCATGCCAGTAGCCTCTGAGATGTCTCCTGTTCCCATCTGCATGTCTCCTTCAGAAGTGGCTTTCTTCCTAGCCTGGCCAATGGAACCCACACTTTCTGTTTCTGTGTGGAGACATGGGAATCGTCATTTCTTCATGATCCCATGTGCCGACACCAAACACACACACCATCCCTTCTCTTCCTGAGACCCAATGTCAGAGGTAGGGAATGGAGGCGGAGGGAGTACATGTCTCTTTGGGACCCCAAGGTTATCTCTGTTCAACTTGCTTCCTCCCATCCATCCTGTCCCCTTTCTTATCCAAATGCATCATTTTCTAGACTGTCTTAGGATTTTCCTCGCCTTTGTTGAGTCCTCGCACAGTCTTGACTGTTGCTCGGGCACTGGGTTTCTTGACTTGAGCACTATTGACTTTGGAGGCTGGAGACTCTCTTGCAAGGGAGCGGGGCTGTCCTGCTCAAGGCAGGATCTTCAGCAAAGTCGCTGGCCTGTGCTCATTAGAAGCCAGTAGCACCCGTTGTTATAGAAACTGAGAAATATCTCCAGACCTTGTCAAATGGCCCCAGTGCATTTGCTGTTGGAGAACTGCTGCCATAGGAAAGAAAAGCCATTAAGATTCCCTGGAGATGATGCACATGGAAAAGAAGTGCTTGCAGAGGGAGTATTCAGAGGAAATGTGGCAAACTGGGAATTCATATTTTAAATTTAATGTATGTTCTACATGACATGCAGGAAAAGGAGAAAAAAGTTAAAATAGTTACACCCAAAGCTTCCATACTGAACATAAATACTTCAACATTAGAAGAGTTTTGTCTTTGTATTTTTTATGAAATCATTGTTTTCTCTTATTGGCACTGCTCTCACTTTTCTAAAGGAAACTTTTTATCATTGATGCAAATAAAATAGATTTCAGAAGCATGTACATTAACGTTGTCTGTGATTGGTTGTTTAAAATTTCACTCTTCTGAAATTTATAAATTTCTTCTAGCAAAATTAATAAAAAGAATTGTATATAGAGCATCATCATGGCACCTTCTTGAATAGGAAAAAAAATCCACTAAATATAAACATGGATGTATAGCATGCCTCACTTCTTGAGACAGACCTAAAGCAGAAGTACTAAATTATAAAGAATTTGATTTCTGATACATTTATGTTTCTGAACTTAAAAGAAAACAAGTTACTTATTACGTATTTTCCCATGACTGATCCATGATGAGCCGAATAGAAACATCAAAGGCTGTTGACAGAACAAGAATAATGAGCATACATTTATGGCTTTTGTCAATAACCACAGAGATCAATTGCCCCTTTGACCAAAGACCAGGTATTTCTACCAAAGGGTGAATCTTGAAAAAAGGGGCTCCCAGATGGTGTTCATATCCAGGTGTTTTGTTGGCCTTTTGGACAACCTTTCTATCACCTTTCCCCAGGCAAAGGAAGTTAGAAAACCTACCAAAATCAACAAGCTTGCCTTCTTCCAAGCAGTGTTTAGTAAGCAATGGTTTGACAGACGTGTTCATTCTTGTGGCCAGTGAAGGGTTGGGAAAATGGTGGGGGAGTTATTCAGGATATTTGCACTAAGCAGTTAGACCCTCATCCCCTAATAGTTTGATAACATAGGAAAGAACAGAAGCTGTTTGATGTGGAGCAAAGTTGTTCTTCCATTTGAGAGTGATAGTCTTTAATGTTGCCACATCTTTGATGCTGGGCTTAGGCTGGGAAGATTTCAAGTGCACTGGCATATAGTTATCCTCATGTGACAGCTGTTTCATTTTGAAATCATTTTCTTAAATGCAGTTCTGAAATCTGAGCTCCAAAGATGAAAATAGGAACCTATGTGTTCTGTACATGATACTTGGTTCTCTAACACTAACTAAATTGTTTCATGTGTTTTCAGATTTTATTAATTATTAAAGCTATGTTCTCATACTTTTCATAAATAAATATGAATATCTGAATTGAAAGTAACTGAATTCAATGTTAGGAAATGCATACAAGAAAGCATGTATCTCATCAACAAACATGAGAAAGAATCAATCATTAGTAAACAAGGAAATGCAGATAAAACCAAAACAGGATGTATTTTTTCTTTATCAAAAAGGCAGAGATAAAAAAAATTCCAAGTGCTCAATACTGGACACAGAGTATTTCTAGTGAGGACAAGAAAAAAGGAGTTGTAGCCTGTTGGGAAAATAATCTGACAATATGTAGAAAAGGTCTTTTAAATTTCGAAGCTGAGATAAGTAATTCAAAATCTGGGAATCTATCCAAAAAAAATCATCTTAAATACAAAGACAAAGGTACTTTTTTATGGACAAAGGTACTCATTATAGTATTATTTAGAATAGGGAGAAAAGGGAGAAACAGTGCTTGGCAATAAAGGAAATTTAAATAAATTGTGATATCTACTTTATTAGTGTGTATTTAGACATTAAATATGCTAATGATATATTTAAATAATGGGAAACACTCATAATACTTAGAAAAAGAAACACTGTAAAAATTGTGTATCTATATCAATTTTGTATCAAAATTATGTAAGGGTGTTGCTTAGAAAACAGGCTAAAATACAGAAAAATATTCAAACTCACATTTGGATGGTGAGAATATGGGTAAATAGTCTAAAATTTTAGTCAAATTTTCCAAAAATTCTGTATCATTTTTATTCTTGGTATAGAACTCATTTTATATTTTAAAATGTATATACATTTAAAAACAGTTACTCTGCAATACTGCTCTTCACACACATAGCTCATGAACTATGTTTTTCTTTCAAATGAAAAATTACAGAATCAAAACATTTTAAAGAATGACTATACTCTCCTATCCCAGTCCCCATTTTTTCACTTTGTCCAGCTTCAACCATCTTTAGTAAAATTGATTTTCCGTTTTGAAATATTGATAAACTTCGGTTTCCACAGCTTGTTCCAAGTCTTATGTATTATTAGTTAATTTTATTTCCAGGTCTACATGTATCCAGTTTCTCTGACTTGCATGCTATTCTCTAAAACAACCAAAAAAAATTTTTTTTGGTTATGACTTGTGTTTCTTTTCTTATTTCCTTCCTAGTAGAATACCTATCCTGGAGGAGGGTATAGCAACTCACTCCAGTATTCTTGCCTGGAGAATCCCATGGACAGAGGAAACTGGTGGGCTACAGTCCATGGGGTCACAATGGGTCAGACATGACTGAAGTGACTTATCACACATGCACATACAGAATACCTATACTACAGCTTAAATTTTAAGAAGTTCTCATTCCTTTGTTTGGTAAACAAAAATGAATCATCACACCTGTGGGCCTTCCTCCTCTGCTCTTCTAATGTTATAAGTATACTGGGTAGTTAGCATGAGCTGTAACAGAGCTGGTATAATACTAGCTGTCTTCAACCACCAATAATCACAGGATTCCTGGATGATACTGTGGAACAATTTCTAGGTCTTTGTGTATGTTTGTATGTGTATTGGGATATTTAAGGGAGAAGTGGGAAATACAAAAAGAATACAAAAAAAAATAGTATAACTTCAAGAATCTTAAATAGTCTTCCAGTGGTTTTCAATATGTGGTTCTCAACACAGAGCCTTTCAAACTTGTTAGGAATGAAATTCTCAGGCACCTCCAAGGACTTACATGAATCAGAAGCTGTGCTTTTGTCCAGACCCTCCTGGAGATGCTGACACATACTCAAATTTTAGAACCCCTGCATAAGAAGATGGCCAGGGAGAATGTCAAATAATACGTAAACTAACTGTGTACAGTACACTTCGCACTGAGTTAGCCAAGGTACTTAAAGGAAATGATTATTCTTGTTATGGGGAGCCTGACTAGTTTTTCTCTTTTACCTTGTAAGTATTAATAATCCCCTTGTGAACCCAGTTTTTCCCGTCTTCCCTTCTGAAACTGGGCTTTTGTGGTTTGATTCAGTGGGCCATCATGCTGGGATGTGTCTAGGCAGCCGAAGTCCTTGGACCTCTTTTTCATGTGACTGGCCTATGACAACCTTCAAGGCAGTTGTTGTTCATTTGATAAGTTGTATCCAACTCTGTGAGCCCAAGCCCTGCAGCACTCCAGTCTTTCCTGTCCTCCACTCTCTCCCAGAGTTTGCTCAAATGCATGTCCATTGAGTCAGTGACGCCATCCAACCATCTCATCCTCTATCACCCCCTTCTCCTTTTGCCTTCAACCTTTCCCAGGATCAGGGTCTTTTCCAACAAGTTGGTTCTTTACATCATCAGGTGGCCAAAATATTGGAGCTTCAGCCTCATTTCTTCTAATGAATATTCACTGAATATTATTTCCTTCTTTCATATTTGAAACAGTTCAACCTGCTACAAACCAGGCTTCTGTGTTCCTTTGAGCGATGTCCAGAGCAGATGTGTGGCTTCCACATGTACTCCTACAGCTAAAAAATATACAAGAAAACTCTGATTCCTTCTCCTACATTTCAGTTTCTCAGAACTATTTCCCATTTAGAATATAAACCTCTGTATCTTGCCGAAAATCCCAGGGGCGGAGGAGCCTGGTGGGCTGCAATCTTTGGGGTCGCAAAGAGTCAGACACGACTGAGAGACTTCACTTTCACTTTTCACTTTTGTGCATTGGAAAAGGAAATGGCAACCCATTCCAGTGTTCTTGCCTGGAGAATCCCAGGAACGGGGGAGCCTGGTGGGCTGCCATCTGTGGGGTCGCACAGAGTGGGACATGACTTGAAGCAACTTAGCAGCAGCAGCAGCAGCGGCAGCATAGATTTATTAGCTGGTGGTTTGCAGCCATGTCAAGCATTCTTCTTTGATCATCATTCTGGGAAGGTCCAGAAAAAAGAACCTATGACTGTTATTCTGGACCTGTAAAACAGCACGTCTACCAGCCACTCTTTGACTTCATTTCCATATTTATGTTCCAGAATCACCATCAATTTCCCAAATTCGAAACCTAGTCAAATTCTTTTATGCCTGGGCACTGTTCCCAAGGAATTATTTATTATGCTTTCCTCATATAGTTTTTGCAGGATATTTTCTTAGCTTTATCCATTTGTCTTATTTTGGCAGTCAGTATGGGTTCAACCCGTAGATAAGAAAGGCAATATGAATTCGAGGATGGTAAATGGCTTCCTTGTAAAATGTCTCCTTTACTGGGTATTAAGTAAGGATTGTGTTTTCATTGGCCTGTCACATTTTCCAGGCCTGATTTCTCTCCCACACCCCTGCTTCATATTTTTAACTCCTTGCTTGATGTCATTCAACTGTCAACTGAAAAAAAAAAAGCACAGTGTGAGAGTTTTGAGTTAAGTTTTATTTGGGACAAAATAAGGAGCCCAGGAGATAGCATTTCAGATAGCTCTGAAAAACTGCTCCAAAGAGAATGGATATATATGATTTTGGTGAAGGGGATACATGCAATCAAACACAAATTTCTTGCAGAAGGTAGCTGCTAGTCTCATAAATGTTACTGCTAGTCATGAGCAATAGACAACACCATGAAAGATTTTAGTGCTTTTCTAAATATGAGGAAGTGTAAGAGTTAGGTTCATAAAATCACCTCCTGAAAATATCTAACTATCTAAAGACTTGTTCTGCCAGTTTTTCCAGAAGCACAGAGTGCCTCATTTCTGCTTTCCACCCCGAATCCTTTCAGGGGGTATTGAAAGTCAGCATCTGCAGCAGTTCATGATTTAATCCTTGTAGATGTAGATGGCAAATACCAATCTGTAGGTGACACAACCTTCTAACTTATTCTCTAATTCCATAACAGTGCTTCTCAAACTTTACTGTGCATCCCTTGTGAACTTTTTAAAAGACAGATTGCTGGGCCCAGGGCTGGGCATTCTGCTATCTATCTGTTGATAATCTATTAATCTATCTGTCGATCATCTATTAATCTATCTTTAACTTTTCTTTGGGCTTCCCTGGTAGGTCAGCTGGGAAAGAATCTGCCTGCAATGCAGGAGACCCTGGTTTGATTCCTGGGTCAGGAAGATCCCCTGGAGAAGGGATAGGCTACCCACTCCAGTATTCTTAGGCCTCCCTGGTGGCTCAGATGGTAAAAGATCCCCTTGGAATGCAGGAGACCTGGATTCAATCCCTAGGTTGGGAAGATCCCTGAAGGAAGACATGACAACCCACTCCAGTATTCTTGCCTGGAGAGTCCGCATGGACAGAGGAGCCTGGCAGGCTATATTGGTTAATAAATATTCAATGATCAGGAAACATAGTCATAGCACTGTTAGAATTGAGCTATATTACTTGGGAAAATTACCACCTGTCAGTATCATATCAGGAAGAATCATATTTAAAAAAAAAAAAGGAGAGAGAGAAAAAAGAAGTAATCATATTTTATTTATCATGCAGAGGTTTGGAAAGAACAGAATATAGGAAAATTTCATTTTATGGGTATGTAAGAGGAGGACAAAAATTTCACAGTCTACTCAAGAGGTCAAGCCTGAAAACAGGCACCCGAATAGGGACCCCGGGTCCCTGTTCCATAGCAGGAAAGAATCAAAAGCCTTTTTCAAAATACCCTTTCTGGTGTCTCTTCATGCATTCACACCTCAGTAATTCATCCTCCACTATGCATTCAGTGTGATTCAGACTGACATCTGATTATATCATTCTCACTAAAATTCTTTAAAGATGCCCCATTTTCCTTTTTTCCTTTCATTTAAATTTTACTGTGGTAAGAAAGATGCTAATGGCAAAGAACCCGCCTGCCAGTGTGGTAGACATAAGAGGTATGGGTTCGATCCCTGGTCAAGAAGACTCCCTGGAGGAGGAATACTCCCATATTCCTGCCTGGAGAAACCCATGGACAGAGGAGCCTGGCACTCTACAACCGTAGGGTCATAAAGAATCAGACATGAGTGAAGTGACTCAACACACATGCACGCAAGAACATTTAAGATGAGTTCTACCTTCTTGCCAGATTTTTAAGTGTACAATAGAGTACTGTTAGTTACAGGCACAGTGCTCTACAGCAGACCCCTAGGCTTGGTTCATCTTGCATAACTGAGCTCTATACCCACTGAACAACACCTTCCCATTTTCTCCTCTCCCTACTCCCTGTTAACCACCATAATTTCTACTCCTATATGTTTGACTATCTTAAATTCCTTATTTAAGTGGAATCATATGGTATATGTCCTTCTGTGACCAGCTTATGTTCCTTTAGTATACTGTCGTCAATATTTGTCCAAATTGCCATGTATTACAAGACTTTCTTCTCTTATAAGGCTGAGCAATATTCCATTGTATGTATATACCACATTTGCTTTAACCATTCATCCATAGTTGGACAGTTAGGTTGCTTCCACATCTTGACTATCATGAACAGTGCTATAGTGAACGTGAGAGTGCTAGTATCTCCTGGAGATCTTAATTTCAGCTCTTTGGGATTAATACCCAGAACTGGGATTACTGGATCATATGGTAATTCTATTTTTAATTTTTTTCAGAAACCTTGATAATGTTTTGCATTCTCAACAATAGAATGCAGGTGTTCCAGTTTCTTCACATCCTCACCATCACTTGCTCTTTTTTTCTTCATAATAGCCATCCTGACACATATGAAATGGTGCCCCACTGTGGTATTGATTTGCATTTCCCTGATCATCAGTGACATTGAGCAGTTTTTCATACACCTGTTGGTCATGTATTTGTCTTCATTTGGGGAAAGATCTGTTCAAGTCTATTTTTTAATTGGATGATTCTTTTTAATTTTTTACTATTGAGCTGTAGGAGTTCCTTATGTATTTTGGAAATTAATCCTTTGTCAGTTATATGGTTTGCAGTTGTTTTCTCTGACCAATTCGTTGTAAAGGCTTCCTATTTTTCTAAAGATAAACATTTCAAAGTTTTACTTTACCAACAAGGCCCTGTTTGGGCTGATGTCCACCTAGCTCTCAGCCTTATCTGGTACCACTCTCCTGTCCTTTGTTCTTTTGGTTCTTGCCCCATAGGCCTGCTTTCAATTCTGTATTCTTGCCATGTATTTCCTGTCTCATAAACCTTTGCATATCTAGTGCCTCCTCTTTTGAAAAAGCATCTCCACCTCCTGCCACTTGCCCTCTTTACCTTTCATCTTTAGTAATTCAACTTAAATGTTGTTCCCATACAGAACCCTTATCATGAGGCTAGACTAAGTCTTCTTCTGTTCTCATACACTAATACCATAATACACATCACAATTTTAATTGTATGATTAAATGCACAATTAATTTTTCAATGTCTGTCTCCTAAATTACCACATAGGCCCTTAGGGGCAAATAGCACATCTGTTTACTACCAACCACATCCTTAGGACCAGACACTAAACAGGAGTTGAACAGTCTCTTTTGCCTTCAGGCACCTTTCCTAATGACTGTGAGTATTTTCAGCCACCTTCTTTTGTCAAACAGTCCATAAATCCTGGTCAACCTGTTTTTTGCCCATGACCTTTCCCATCATGATAAATGGGCCAAAAAAGCATTCGCTTTCCTGCTTCACAGATTAGAAAATGAGCCCCAAAGAAGTTAAATCACCAGCCCAAATTCGTTTTGTTTTTTAGCAATTAAATTCAGAGAGCTTGACTCCTACTCCCTAGCTTCTCCCTGGAGGAGTCACCTTCAGCACAGTGTTACTCAGCTTGTTCACAGGGGAGCACTCATGCCTGAGCACACCGCTGCTCTCTCCCTTCCTCTGCACTAGAATTCTAAGCAGCTTACTTCGCCTGAGTCATTCATGGAAAGCATCTGAGAACACATCGTGGAAAACACACCAGCCCATTCAGGAATGTCTTTCATCATCCTGAGCACAAAGGGTCAATGGTGTGTTCTAGGAATTTCTCTGAAAGGGAAGCAAGAATTCCAGGCAGAGCAGCTCTCCCCAGTCACAACCCCACTTCTTGCCCATCAACTATCCGTAGGTGTGTGTTGAAGTACAAAGACCAGGAAACCCTGGCTGTGAGTCAAAGGTTTTCAGTTCCTTCTGGAAAGGAGTAATTCCACAGACATGAATGCAGTCACAGAAATTAGGTGACCTGGAACCTCTTAAAGTAAGCAGGTAGGAAATGAGATCCCCACATCCTGTGCTGGGTGGCAGAGAAAACTTGCAGAGTCATGGGGAGTATTTGTCTAAGAGATAAGTGGCTTCTGAGAAGTTTCTACAGAGCTATGGATGCTCCTCTTCTTTAACATTCCTCCAACAAGAGCTCTGGAAGAAGAGTCTTCAACACGGACCACTCTTGGCTGCTGAAAGTTTATGTGCCTCTGTTTTCATACCAGCAAGCAGTTTAGCACTGACTGAGGAAGTATTGAAGAGAGATAAAGGACCAGTTTAGAGGCTGTTGGAGTGTTTGGAAAATCTGTGTTAAAACTTTGGTGTCAAATCTATATATGCCTCTCTTAATCAATAATTGTCGGGTATCTCCTCTGAGTTCTCCCTGTGATAAAAGCAGTCAGGAAGTTCAAAAAGATGGCTGATTCATTTTGATGTATGGCAGAAACCAACACAATATTGTAAAGCAATTATCCTTCAAATAAAAATAAATAAAAACTTTTAAAAAAGGAAGATGAGGGACTAGGAAGGTAGAGTGGAAAGAACACAGGCCTTAGAGTGAGAAGAATGAATATGGTTTCAGATCTTCTACTTACTGGATTAACTTACTTTGGACCCAATTTTTATTTGTAAAGTGCCAGTAATATTAGAAACTTCATAAGACTATTGTAAAAATTGGGAAGAGAAATGTGTCAGGGGGAGAAAACTAGCATAGCATCTTCTTAGCTTTTTCGTTTAATAGTTATTTCTGAAAACCTGTGATATATATGAATGGGGCATCCCCAGTGGCTCAGTGGTAAAGAATTTACCTGCAATGCAGGAGACACAGGTTCAACCCCTGGGTCAGGAAGATACGCTGGAGAAGGAAATGGCAGCTCACTCCAGTATTTCTTGCCTGGAGAATCCCATGGTCTGAGGAGCCTAGTAGGCTACAGTTCATAGGGTCACAAAGAGTTGGACATGACAGAAGCTACTGAGCATGCACTCATGCAATATACATGAATAAATTCACCAGACAAAATTCAGATTCTCATGGCAGATTCTTAACTATCTGTCAAGGCTCTAGTTAACTTTTGCCTCTTCTGGTTGTGCTATTCCCTTAAATAAATCTTTAATAAAATCTCAAATGCCCTTACTACATTGCATTATCTCACATATATGTTGACATGTCACCCTTCTACCTTAAACTGTGAGTTCCTCAAAACAGAGGTTTTGTTCACTTTTAGCAGAATCTGTTAGAAGTCCTTTAGTAGAAATATGGTATTATCAAATTATTATCCAGACAAGAAAAAAGTTATTATGACAAGAGAATTCTGTCCATAATCGATGTCACTAATTTAGTTTAAAAAAAATCCCTGGAGCTAAAGAGAGCCATCTTGGGATCATCCTTCTGCTAGTCTGTGACCTGAAGTCACTTGAACCCAACAATATGTCTATTCAGAAACGAGGGGCGATGAAGATCAATTATACACCTAAATCATCCTTGAAGTAACAGTTTTATCACAAGTGTTCAATACAGGCTCATTTAAAAATGTAAACTTGATTTTTTTCAATTAGTTTTCTTTTTTCAGTTTTCACTATTTGGAATAAGAAAATTTTCTGGAGCAAAAACTGATTTAAAAAAAATAGCAATTTGGATATTGCTTGCCTTCCATGCCATATTTATCCCTTATAGATAAATATGGGTAGAATAAAACTATGACCTAAACAATGCTAACCCAAATGATAAAGGGCATATTTTGTTACCAAAATTTTATTTAATATTTACTTTTTTAATACTAAAGCCTATGCAGATACTGAAAGATCAATGAAATTTTCAAAATTACCCAACATTTCAAGGAGGAATTTCATTAATGAGATTATTTCATTGACTGATTCTTTTGTCATAGATGCAACCTTTGCAAAGTTGAGTAGAAGTTCCTACCTTCCTTGATATGAAAAATCTGAGTCCTTCACCATTATATCAGATGTTTCTAGTTTGTATTGTATATGTGGTCCTGGAAAATTTCAAGTCGAGCATTTTTAAGGAAATCCTTTAAAATGTAAGAGGGAACTTAGAAATAAAATCACCAATAAACTCCTTATGATATGAATAAGCCTATACATCCCAGGTTTTATAGGACTAATATTTCTCGTGTCAGATTTTCTTAAAGAGGGATGGAAGTGATCACAAGCCTGGAGTTTTTCCCCTTAATATTATAAAGGAAGTTACAAGATGCTGTTTTCAAATGCCATGTCTTCCTTTCAATTGTTTAGAACTATTTTTAAGGATATAACACAAGAGCAGATGAGCCACACTGGCTGGATTTGGGGACAATTGGATTTTCCTTTCTCTTCATAAAAATTATGCATGACTGGAAAGAACAATAAGAATAAACTTCAACCAATGCCTACTAATTACCATCAGTTAGTGCCTGGCTTTTGAAATCTGATTTAAGAAAATAGAGAAAAAAAAAAAAGAAATGAAACCTCAGGTTTGGCTGATAGAAAACTATAATGTGTAAGCAGTGATGGGGGAAGCCCGGCCTTAAGGAGACTAGACTCTGGACCAAACCCAACTGATGTTTCTCATCCTTGTTTATTTTGTTACTTGACATGATTCAACTCATTAAGGATTTCAAAGGTCCAAGGGAAGTCCTTCTACTTTGCCAAGGCATCCTTAGTTGGAATCCCATTATCTCTCATGATCCGAAACAGGGATTTCCTCCTACTCAGTTCTGAGTAATTATGTGTAAGCAAACCCTTGGTGTTCTTGCAGAGTGACTGTGCGGAGTGGATGGTTCACCATGAATCATTCATGTGGCAGGCGTCTTCAACGAGAGGGTACAGAGCGATAACATTGATTTGCTGCGTTTAGATGAAGTATGGCTTTTTCATTCATCTCGTTTGCTTCATCAGAGCTGATGCTTATTCTTGTAGACCATACCCTCCCCTAAAATGATTACAGGAAGAGAGAACAAGCAGATTCAATCAGTCCTTCCTGCTTTACTGAGTCTAATTTAGATTTCGCTGTAGGAAATGCTGCTTCCTTCTTTCAGAAATCTCTCTCTCTCTCTTCTCTCTTCCTGTCCTCTCTTCATTCCTCCTCCCACAACCAGTGAAACAAATTGGTTTTCAGTTTCTTTAAGAAGTGGCATTTTTTTTTTCTAAGTCTGCATTTTATATTTCAAATGTTTAAAGTGTATCTCTTTTACTTTTGGGAGAAAGTGCAATGGATTTCTCTAACAAAAGTACCTCCTTCCAGAATAACTCAGCTAACCACATATTCACGAGTGACATACACCTTTTGGAGGGTTGCAGTCAGGTCATCTATGGAGCCTTCCATCACACCTGCCTCCCACACCAACAATGTCAAGGTACAGTCAGTTCAGTCACTTAGTCATGTACAATTCTTTGTGACCTCAAGGACTGTCTATTACCAAATCCTGGAGCTTGCTCGAACTCATGTCCATCGAGTTGGTGAGGCCATGAAACCATCTCATCCTCTGTCATCCCCTTCTCCTTCTGTGTTCAATCTTTCCCAGCATCAGTCTTTCTCTGATTTCTCAAGGAGACAGTTCTTTGCATAAGATGGCCAAAGTATTAGAGTTTCAGCTTCAACATCAGTCCTTCCAATGAATATTCAGGCCTTATTTCCCTTAGGATTGACTGATTGGATCTCCTTCCTGTCCAAGGAACTCTCAGGAGTCTTCTCCAAAACCAGAGTTCAAAAACATCAATTCTTCAGCACTCAGCTTTCTTTATAGTCCAACTCTCACATCCATACGTGACTACTGGAAAAACCATAGCTTTGACTAGATGGACCTTTGTTGGCAAAGTAATGTTTCTGCTTTTTAATATGCTGTCTAGATTGGTCATAGCTTTCTTTCAAGGAGCAAGTGTCTTTTAATTTCATGGCTGCAATCACTATCTGCAGTGGTTTTGAAGCCCCCCAAAATAAAGTCTGTCACTATTTCCACTGTTTCTCTATCTATTTGCCATGAAGTGATGGGACCAGATGCCATGATCTTAGTTTTTTGAATGTTGAGTTTTAAGCCAGCTCTTTCACTCTCCTCGTTCACTTTCATCAAGAGGCTCTTCAGTTCCTCTTCACTTTCTGCCATAAGGGTGGTGTCATCTGCATATGTGAGGTTATTGATATTTCTCCTGGCGATCTTGATTCTAGCTTGTGCTTCATCCAGCCTGGCATTTCTCATGATGTGCTCTGCATATAAGTTAAATAAGCAAGGTGACAATATACATCCTTGACTTACTCCATTCCTGATTTGGAACCAGTCTCTTGTTACATGTCTGGTTCTAACTATTGCTTCTTGACCTACATACAGATTTCCCAGGAGGCAGGTAAGGTGGTCTGCTATACCCATCTCTTGAAGAATTTTCCAGTTTGTTGTGATCTACACAGTCAAATGATTTAGTGCAATTAATAAAGCAGAAGTAGATGTTTTTCTGTAACTCTCTTGCTTTTTCTATGATCCAACGGATGTTGGCAATTTGATCTCTGGATTCTCTGCCTTTTCTAAATCCAACATGAACATCTGGAAGTTCATAGTTCACATACTGTTGAAGCCTGGCTTGGAGAATTTCGAATATTACTTTGTTAGCGTGTGAGATGAGCACAGTTGTCCAGTAGTTTGAACATTCTTTGGCATTGCCTTTCTTTGGGATTGGAATGAAAACTGACCTTTTCCAGTCCTGTGGCCACTGCTGAGTTTTCCAAACTTACTGGCATATTGAGTGTAGCACTATCACAGCATCATCTTTTAGGATTTGAAATAGCTCAACTGGAATTCCATCACCTCCACTAGCTTTGTTCGTAGTGATGCTTCCTAAGGCCCTCTTGACTTCACATTCCAGGATGTCTGGCTCTAGGTGAGTGTGAGTGATCACACCATCACGATTATCTGGGTCATGAAGATTTTTTTGTACAATTCTGTACAGTTTGTTCAAGAAACAAACAAGAAAAGATAAAAATAAGATTCTAGATGCTGAGTATGAATAGGTTGGGGTCCTCCACCTGTTTGTGAATATTAAGCTATCACTTGGCATATAAGATCTGAGATCTGCTGAGACTCATCCTAGATCCTCTCAGGGGGATGATGGATACCATAGTAAACATTTCCAGCTTTATTTTCCAGAGAACTTTTCATCCTGAAGGTCAGCTTCTGTCTAACATTGGCATGTGTTTGACATTTCATCAGATTCCCCATTTCAGTGGGCAGAAGTGAGAGAACACAGACGGTACTGTTAGTTGTGCAAAATCTTAGCTTAGGCAAAACTGTGCAGGGCAAAATTACAAAGTAAAAGAAGGGCCCCAAGAATCCTTTTCCTGCACTGGAGTTACTCAAGATATAGCCAACTTCTCTCAGGTCTAGCTTTAATCTTAACTAAACTTATGAAGATTTCTCAGGGTCCATACTGTATTCATAGCTTCCAGGGAGAAGTAAATCACTTTCAAATTTTGTGTAGATACAGGGTCTTTCAAAGGGACTCATTGGCCAAATATAATTTCGCCATTGGATTTATCCAAAGAGTAAGGCAATGTGTGTCTTCATGGCTCCTTAGCTTGTCCACATCAAACAGACAGTGTGTGAAGCCATTGGCGGCCATTGAACCTCCTACTAGCTAGGTTACACTGGAATAGTGTCACATTTTACTAACACTCCTCAGAAAACTTTCCTTGACTGTACTGCCTCGCTTTCATGGGACAGCGTCCAGGATAAGCAGGGAAATATTTCCCTCCCCCCTCCTATTTTATCTGAGTTTGCTCAAGGAACTGAAATCATCATGTTCGGAGCCACATGCCGTGTTCAAGGCCTCCAACGAGCACACAGAAAACTCTAAGGAATCGTTATTCAGTGACTTTGCCATTTGCAAGGCTGTGGAATTCAGGTACCCACAGGAAGAAGTGGAGAGGTTTTTCCAGCCTGACCGTATCAGCCGCCTCACCACAAGAACCTTCTGTTTTGGCTGAAGTCCTTCTATGAGACTCAGGCTGTTCCTTATGGCCAAGTGTGAGTTTCGCGTGCCTGGTTTACTTTGTTTATCTCTTTCACAGCCTCCCTTCTTTATCCCCAATGGCTTGACTGCTTAGCATTCATGCCTGTTTTTTCAGAGGAGCTGGGATAGTCAGACCTTGGAGAACACAAATTCTAGAAGTTTAACTTCAGGAGAGAAATGAATGATTATAAACAAAACCACAGACAGGAATGTACAGCAGAGAAAAGCGAGCAAGTAGGACCAATGATGTAAGGCTGTGGGGAATGATTCAATAATAATTTGAGTATGGGATGGGCAGTAATAGTATTAGAAATTCTCTGGTGAATTAATCAAAAGTTTTAGTAACCATCTTTTCCTCCTCTTTGTGAGATATGGGTTGCTGTAAGCTATAGTACTATGGCAAAAAAAAAAAAAAAAGAACTCAGAGGAGAGGAAAACAGTTTTAAAATTTCTCTTAGAACGCTGCCCACTGAAATTATGAAAGCAGCCTCAGTAAGTATGATCAACATGCATGCCTACAGTTACAGAGGTGTAGGGAAAGGACTGACTGGTTACTGGAAGCTCATATTTGCATTGGACAACAGGATTATTTGAATTGGATGGTGCAGAGAGAGGTGCATCTTAACCTTATCAAACACATTACAGATGTAATTTTCAATTCATTCATTCAGGGCTATTTTGCTTGTGGACACAGGATGACTGTTAATATTTTTAAAACATTTTTTAAATTACCTTTAAGCTCCTTAAGTATTCTAAGAACATTCTTAAGCTCCTTAAGAATTCCAAGAATAATTTTGCAAATCAAAGACTGACACCTGCTATATTCCATCACTGATTTTTTAAAAGTAATTTAATTCTATGTAACCTGCAATGGAAGCATGCCTTACTATTTTTTTCTTGTGTACATAAAAAGAATCAGAGAAACCCATCTGATAAAATATTTTTCCCCTGACAGAGAGTAAAGCAGGCTAGGCATACATAAGGTCGTTGGCCTTTTACGGTGACATTCTCTGGGGTGTAAAAATTATTCTGTTTAGACGACTTGGATGGTGATTTTTGAAAATTAGTCAGTTAGAGGTGAATGAATCATTTTCCTCCAAATAAAACGAGCTCCATGTTTCAAGGGCTCGCTTTTTTGAGTTCTTCTTGTCTTCCGATTTTATCTGCTAGATGGAGTGTGAGTTTTGCTCATTCACGGGGGACAGCCAGCCCTTCCTCCTGCAGCTCATAAACTTGAAGGAAGGCTGCACGGCTCCCTCCCAGGCACATCACGCTCCAATCCCCCGAGGAGGGTGCTCTGGAGGTTGGAGCGTGGGGCTGGCAGTGGAGGCGTTTCCTTTCTATTTTGGTTTCTCCTACTGACTGGCTGCTCAGCTGTTCATGAGTCACCTTAACCTCAAAATCTGTCATTAAAACAGAAATAATGATACCTATCTTCTGTGCCTTATATGAATTGCATGAAGATGTTATTCATATTTCTGAGATACATGTGAGAATTAGTCAAGCTTAGATATTAGGAAAGGTGCAATGCGATTGTTCGCAAGCTATGAGGAGGATGCTTTTCTCATTCAGACTTTGAGAATTCTGTGTCAAAAAATGAAGACTGAGGAAAGCTCCTAATAGGGATTAAATTTGACAAAATATTTATCTGAAAAACTGGGTCAGGAATATATGTAGTTTGAAAAACATATAGCATTAGATATTATTTATGAAAATGTTCATTTAATCAAATTTTATCAAGCATCCTGGCACTAAATTTGACATTAAGGTTACCTATTGACACAGAATCTCTCCTAAAGAAGATCACATACTAGAAATAAGACAGCAAATGACTCTAGGTCATGGCATAAACGTGGTGGTATTTGGGACATTTTTTCACATTCATATCATCTACTAGTGGTTCTTAATGCACTGGTTAGGAGCTTCAGAGCGAAGTCACTTTAATAGTTTACATTTATCTAAGAAGTTTCCATTTGTTTTAAATATATTTTTCTACAATATAACTTACCTTTCTTAGTTATTCTTTTCTGTACTTGTGAATTTAATGTATAATTTCTTTCTTCTTCATTCATGCATAGAAATAAAGCTATTGTAAGATGTGAATTATCTCTGGACATCATTTAGTCCACCTCCACATATTGTTTTTACTACCTAGTGCTGTCAATATTGGACTTCCCTGGGTGCTCAGTGGTAAAGAATTCACCCTCAATGTGGGAGACTCAGGAGATGAAGGTTCCATCCCCAGGTCAGGAAGTTCCCCTGGAGAAAGGCATGACAACCCACTCCAATATTCTTGTCTGAAGAATCCCATGTACATAGGAGGCTGGCAGGCTATAGTCCATAGGTTGGCAAAGAGTCTGACATGACTGAGTGACTTAGCAAGCAGTCTATCAGTATTATATAATAAGTGCTCTATAATAATAACTTTTACTAGGTGATCCTATTAAAATTCCAGAATAATAATCAGCCTACGCTTCAATTTTTGCTCTCAATATCCAGCTGGCTTACATAAGGAGATTTGTTTGTGTAGCCATTTTATTTTGTCTCTGTCATAAAGTCCAAGTTCCTGATATGAATTGCTTTATACTTGACCTCTGAACTAGGAAGAGTATTTTATAGATGCTCTATTTACTTCTTCCTGATCCACCCCCACACAGGCTTCTACCATTTAAACAGTCTTTATAGCAGGATCCCACAAACAGATATCTGCCAAGCTGAGCTGTCTTTAGGACAGGTCCCTACAAACAATAACAAGTTTACTTATTTGGGTTTGGGGAACAGCAAAGAAATAGAACCAAATACCTACCCTTCATTCTCCCATCCAAAGTCCGAGGGAGGATACCCCCATGAATTGGCATTCTTCTCTGTGGGGTGAATGAGAGAATTCTGAAAGTGATATTATTGGCCTTTCTTGGACCAGAGTTCAGTTATGCGGTTCCCCCATTTCCTGTCCCAGGGCGAGATGAAAGAGTAGCATTGAGTCTCCCTGTAGCACATCCAAATGCCATGGCTGGAATCCCAAACTCTTAGCCTCAGTACTTTTATCATGTTGCCCTGCTCCTCCCAGGAAAGTTGACTAATCACCAATCCCTCTCCAGTGAGGCATGGGGGCTCTTCTCTTAGTGCTTTATTTTCTCTATCAAAGATCTATTTGGAAAGAAGTGAAATTCTAATTATTATTGCCACAATTGCTTAACCTCATTTTTTTATGGTTCAGTAACTCAGTCATGTTCAACTCTTTGCAACCCCATGGACTGTAGCACACCAGGCTTCTGTGTCCTTCACTATCTCCTGGCGTTTGCTTGAACCCCATGTCTGTTGAGTAGGTAATGCCATCAACCATCTCATCCTCTTCTCCTTGTGCCCTCATTCTTTCCCAGCATCAGGATCTTCTCCAATGAGTCAGTTCTTCCCATCAGGTGGCCAAAGTATTGAAACTTCAGCATCAATCCTTCCAATGAATATTCAGGGTTTGTTTCCTTTAGGATTGACTGGTTTGATTTCCTTGCAGTCCTAGGAACTCTCAAGAGTCTTCTCCAGCACCACAGTTTGAAAGCATCAATTTTTTGGTGCTCAGCCTTCTTTATGGTCCAACTCTTACATCTGTACATGACTACTAGAAAAACCATAGCTTTGACTATATGGACGTTTGTTGGCAAAGTGATGTCTCTGTTTTTTAAATTTAATAAAGTGAATTATTCTTGTACCTAAATCTTACCAATCAATACATAGTTATTTTTTATTCTTGCTATGGTTTAAGTTAAAATATACTTTCCATCTGAACTCTAAACACACTAAATAGAATGTTTCCCTTTCTTTGGCCCAGGGACAAATTTCATAATAATATTTTGTGCAAAATCAACATATACAGGTAGATATTTTCCTTTTCTTTTTTTTTTGTTCCTCAAATTAAGATGAAAGATTTTTAAAAATATGCACAAGAACATGATTAAATTAAATTTCTAAATAGTTAACTTTCCCATTCTAATTTATAACATTTTGTACACTCCTTGGAGCACTCACTTTTTTCCCCACTTCATAGCTTCTTTATCCCCATCAAGCAAAGTGATCCTAAATTACACTAAAAGTCTCAGATTGCTCCCACACCCCCATTCTGCAGCTCTCCAATTAAATTCCATCAACAGGCTCAGCTGAATTATAAATGTTAGAACAATTCTTTTGTTATTAAGGGAAATTGAAGGAGCGCTTAGTGCTAAACTACTAACTACTAAATATTTCAGATCAATCAACATCAAAGTAACCTGGTCTAGACCTAGTAGTTAGGCTTCTGACCTGTCCCAGTGACAGAGTGGGCCCCCTTTGTCACCAATAGCTGATCGTCAGCCATACTGACCCATCCCTGAGTATTTACCTGGATCACCCACCCATCTTTCCACATTACCATCCTTTCTCTTGTCCATTCTCTTATGATACAGTCAACCCTCTATGTTGATGGTTGGTTGGATCATGAATGCAGAACTCTCAGAGGGCTGACTATGCTATGCCTTTTCATATACGGGACCCAAGCATCTGCAGATGGTATTGACAAGGGTCCTGGACCCAATACCCTGCAGACACCAAAAGATGACTGTGTTGGCATCCCATCCACTATCTCTTCATTAGTTCAGTGGTCATTTCTCCCTGTCTATTCAGTCTCCCTAAAGAAAACTGTCATCCTGTTCAACTCTGATTCTCACCTGCCTCCATTTCCCCCAGTGGACTTTCTCCTAGTTTACCCCTTTTAGTACCTCCCTTACATCAAAGATCTGTCTGAAGTGTCATCTGTTACTTGCTACCATACTATTTTACTAGTAGAAATATTGGAAAATGCTCTGAATATTTATCCCATGTTTTTAACATAACCCTAACTTTTATATGCTACTTCTAAGAATCTGTTAGAAAGAATTCCAAACTACAGAGGAAAAAGTGAGTTCATAAAGATGCTCAGTGTTCTTATTTATAATAGAGAAATAATGAGAAAATTCCAAAATCAAAAGAATGTTTAAATAAATAATAGTAAATCTGATGGACTTTAATGCAAAAGAGAGAGTGCTGTAATAATATAGAAACATCTATACACTGAAGTAACTTATTTAATTTAGATAAAGTTAATTAACTATAAAACTTAGAGATAACTTTTTTAAAAAAGCTGAATTTAAGGTGTAGATTGTGATGATCATTAAGTTTTATTTAACCATTTGCATGGGAGCCAAGACTAGAACAACAAGAAGTATCAAAAATGTGGGTATTTGATTTTCGGTCACACTGATCATCTTCTAATTTTTCTGCATCTTCTAAATTTTCTCTAATGATTGGTATGAAAAGCAGCCTCTAAGATGGCCCCTGAGCATTCCTACATCTGGAATGCACAGCTGCCAGTAATCTACTCTTCCTAAATGTGGGCGGGACTTACTTCTAAGAAATGCAATCTAGCCAAGATGAGGGGTTGTCACTTTTATAATAAGGTTGCAAAAGACTGTAACTTCTGTCTTGTTAGCAAACTTTCTCCATCACCGGTCTTAACTTGCATGCTTTGATAAGCAAGTTACCACATGGAGGAGCCCATTGCACCAGGAATTGGGAGGAGCCTCCAGTCTGCAGCCCACCAAGGACAAGGGTCCTCAGGCAAAATGCTAGGAGGAGGCAAAGGCTATCACACCACTAAGACTCACAGTGGATAAACCTCAGTCAAGTCTTCAGATGAGACTGGACTGAGGCTTTGGTTATAGCCTTGTTAGAGGATGTGAAGCAGGGGACCCAGCTAGGCTGTGTCCAGAGTCCCAATTTCCATCCCCCACCCCATCCAAAACTGAGATAATAAATGTATGTTATTTTAAGCTGCTAAGTTTGGGAGTAATTTGCTACATGGCTCAGTGTAAAGAATCTGCCTGTCAATGCAGGACATGCAAATTCAATCCCTGGATTGAGAAGCTCCCCTGGAGGAGGAAATAGTAACCCATTCCAGTAGTCTTGCCTGGAAAATCCTCTGGGCAGGTTTGCCCAAAATCCTGTGGGCAATAGTGGGCTATTGTTAATGGGGTCACAAAAAAGTCAGACATGACTTAGCTACTAAACAACAGCAAATGACTAGCACATAAAGGTATTATTTTGATAAACATAGCAGTAAAGTCTCTTTAAAAAGGATATTCACATTAAAAATGAATTTGAGATGCTAAGGGACTTTGTGAATATTTCCTGTACCTTTAGAAGCTGACCCCTGGCCCTGGGCAGGAGGGAAAGAGGGCGAGTGTCATCACTCCACAGCACAGAATATTGGCACAAGCTCACAGCAGGAAGGGTCACTGGGGAAACATCAGCATTTGAGTTTTCATCCTCTGCCCTCCCAGAGGATCAAATGATCTGGAAGGAAGAGCATTTATCCTAGAATTAGGAACTTGCTTACAGAAGTAATTGCTTTAAATATATTTGGGAGAAATCTTCAATTTCCTGTAAGGGTTTACCCCCAAGGAAAGAAGGAAAAGGAGATACTGTGACACTAAAGGTTTCTTTTCTCCACCCATAAGAGGTGATAGAATTAAAAGGTTCTAGGGCCGACCATGTGATATTATCAGAGGAGGCTGCACAGAGGAGCCTGTCAGGAGTGGTGACTCTCCACTCTATTTATAGGACCTCACTCCTGGGGACTCACCTGAGAACTGCCTCCAGAAACCATTCACTGTGGTGGAGGGGGCAAGGAATGGTCATCCTTGACCACTGAAGTCTTTAACCAGTCTTATTAGAAATAAGATATTATAGTTGGGAAAGGAGTAAAAAGTTGCATCCAGGTGAGCATTCTGTATGGTGCTGTAGGTCAGAATTTTCCAAAGCCAGGCATTTTCAGCTTTTGAAACTAAGTGTGTAATTATATATGCGTTAAGGTCAGACAGATGCTCAAAGGGGAGGGAGAAAACTCAGATAAATGGCTGAGTGGATCTAGACAGGGAAAATGGGAGGAAGCTCTGGCCCTTTTGTGTATTAATTCATCTTTCTTCTTCCCTTACTCCTAGCCCCACCCTGAGTCAATTTCGCCATCCAGTTAAGCACTGGTCCCTCTCCAGAGTTGTATCTGCTCCAACGGCCATCACCACTGCTCTCCCTGGTAGAAAACTCATTGTTAATCATACCATTGTTTGGCTACAATTCTTGGAGCACAAACACATAGGCCTTCCAGTGGAAGGGAAACAGCAAATATAGTTCTTTCTAGAGGTATTCTAGTTGAGTTTTGGAGACACAGTTTGTTCTAACATGCAGGACAGATGGGAAATATACACTTAGTACCTGCTTGCATCACCAACATTTAGATGTTTGCTTTCAGTGGTTGTCATACTATAGGAAAAATGCATGATGATGAAGGATTGTGATAAGGAACAGTCAAAAATTAATAATCAGACAACTCTCAGAGCCCCAGTATGGACTAAAACCAAAAATCAGAGATACAATCTCATTTCTATAAAAATTTGATTAGAAATGATGTCTGTTAATTTTTTTCCACTGACTTCATAGGAGTCACTTTAGGCTGTGACTAAATACTATAAATACTATAGACTGTGTTGGTTAAACAATAGATACTTATTATTTTCTCACAGTATGGGGGACTGTAAGTTTTAGACTAGAGTGACAGTATGGCTGGTTTCTGTTAAAATCTTGAGAGCTCTCTTTCTGGCCATCTTCTTACCTTGTCCTCACATGGTGGAGAGAGAGAGAGCAGAGAGAAGATCAGGGGATTTGAAGAAGAGAACAAGCTCTCTTGTATCTCTTTTTATAAGGGCACTAATACCATTATGAGGGCCTCACCCTATGACCTCATCTAACCCTAATTACCCCACAAAGGCTCCATCACCAAATACCATCATAATGGGGTTAAGGCTTCATCACATGAATTTTGGGAGGACATAAATATCTAATCCATAGCAGACTTATTGTCCCATCTATATTTTTTCCATACCAACTTTCAAGGAAGTTTTTCCTAGACAACAAAATTTAAGCTGTTCTTACAGAGGATCTACATGTCATAAAATTTTGCTGTTTAAAGAATTGTTTCTAGTAGTTGTGATTATATTCAAATTTTAGTTTGTAGGAACTTGGAAGCAAAAGAAAAATGCAGGTTGTATTAGCATTAAATCTTTAAAATAATATCTCTAAAAAATACTACTGATTAAAAATCCTGAAACACAAGAAGGAATGGATTCAAATATGGTTTTAAGTGTTAATAAAATGTATTTTGCTCAGAGCAACATCAAACTGTAAATCCTCACTCACTTAGAAATCCTAGTTACCTTATATACGAACATTTACGCCAAGTGGCCTGAAATAAGGTCATTATACCCTGACGCTTTCACAACCTTCTCCTTTTCTTTATAACAAGTGCTCACTATTACAGGAAGAATGCCTGCCTTTTCTTTGCAGCTTTGCAGAGCTTTAAGGAAGTAGGGTTTTTAATCACATTCTTTTCTTGCTTGCACTTCTGACTTCTCTGAGTTGGCAACAGAATTTTAAGTTCATCTCTGAGATAGCATCACTCTTTAACCTTAGACAGTTTAAAAGGCTCTACTAGGGCATTTGTAGGCATTTTATTGCTTCATTCCTTTATTCTCATGTCAAGGATAAGTGGACTTGAGCCAACAAACAAAATTAGAGCAGAGCTCTTTCTCTATTTCCAGATCAGCTAAACCAATTAATACAATTTAATTAAAACTTATTTTCTTTCCTCTCTGCAGAAGAGGCTCAGAGAGCAGCTGTTGCAACTGGGTTTTCAGAATGTGGTTCCAGCTTCATTTAACTCTTAAGGGATATTTTCAGAGTGAGACACTATGGGCATGTGACGCTACTAACTGATTTCACTTCAAATGTCCCTCTTTCAACTATCTATGTTCTTCATCAAAAAGGGGGCAATTTTATTCTTGCTTTATCCCACTTGGGATTGAGTGCTTTAGTCCTACTTGTGCTTACAACAAGCTACTCATACTTGGCAGGTCGCAACCAATTGATTTGAACAAATGTAAAATACACCTGACAGCATATTAAAAAGCAGAGAGGTTACTTTGCCCACAAAGGCCCGTCTAGTCAAGGCAATGGTTTTCCCAGTAGTCATGTATGGATGTGAGAGTTGGACTATAAAGAAAGCTGAGCACCGAAGAACTGATGCTCTTGAACTGTGGTGTTGGAGAAGACTCTTAAGAATCCCTTGGACTGCAAGGAGATCCAGCCAGTCCATCCTAAGGGAGATCAGTCCTGGGTGTTCAGTGGAAGGACTGATGCTAAAACTGAAACTCCAATACTTTGGCCACCTGGTGGGAAGAGCTGACTCATTTGAAAAGACCCTGATGCTGGGAAAGATTGATGGCAGGAGAATAAGGGGACAACTGAGGATGAGATGGTTGGATGGCATTACCAACTCAATGGACATGGGTTTGGGTAAACTCCAGGAGTTGATGACGGACAGGGAGACCTGATGTGCTGCAGTTCATGGTGTCACAGAGTCAGACACAACTGAGTGACTAAACTGAACTGAACTGAACACCTGAAACAATGAGAAAAATCCTCTTATCGTGTCACAGGTTGTATTTTTTAATTGAAGTACAGTTGATTTACAGTGTTGTTTTAGTTTCAGGTGTATTGCTCAGTGATTCAGTTATATACATACACAGACACAGAGATACTCTTTTTCAGATACTTTTCTCTTATAGGTTATTACAAACTATTGAGCAGTTTCCTGTGCTATACAGTAGGTCTTTGTTGGTTAGCTATTTCATACATATGTGTGTGTGTGTGTGTGTGTGTGTGTGTGTGTATACACATACATACATATGTGTGTGTGTGTGTGTGTGTGTATATATATATATATATATGTTAATCCAAAACTCCTAATTTATCCATCCCCCACCACAGGATGTATTTTTACATTGAATGGAATATAAGTTTATAACAGTAGTAGTCCCCACTTTCCCCCCACCCCGATTTCCTAGTGGTTCAGATGGTAAAGAATCTTCCTGTAATGCAGGAAACCCAGGTTTGATCCCTGGGTCAGGAAGATCCCTGGAGAAGGAAATGGCAAACTACTCCAGTATTCTTGCCTAGAAAATTCCATGGACGGAGGAGTCTGGTGGGCTGCAGTCCATGGGGTTGCAGAGTCAGACACGACTGAGCAACCAACACTTTCACTAACACTAATACTTTGCCTTCCTGTAATATTTATCTTGAGCATTCCTGTAAGTTATATTTATGATATTAGCAAAATGGTCTCTAACTCATGGGGATATAAAAGAAATCCAGCAAGAGCTTCCATCTTCACTTGAATCCCCATATTTACCTTGGGTTTCTAGAGGTCCATCCTGGGATTCTCAAAAATACACATTACTTTATTGTGTTTATTTATACAAAAATACAGCATTACTTTATTGCTCTTTTCTTCCACTCTTTTTCATGCCTCCTTAGTCCATGAAATCTTTATTGAGACAAGGACAAAAAGAGTTGCTTTCCCTTTGTATCAATTAGAAATGAGTTTGACTGCAAGTAACAGAAACTCCAACAGAGGTTTAATTAATTGAGAGGCTGACATTGCTCATGCAGGTTTGGAGAGGAGTAGACGAGGCTGATACAGTAGCCAAGAGCACCACATGAGACCCAGTCTTTCCTTTTTTTCTCATTGGATGCAACTTAGCAACTAAACAATAACAACCTGTGGAATATTCTTGCCTGCGGGCTCAGTCTTTGAGACCCCATGGACTGTAGCCGGCCAGGCTCCTCTGTCCATGGAATTTTCCAGGCAAGGATACTTGAGTCGATCATTTCCTACTCCAAGGGATCTTCCTGACTAGGAATCAAACTATGTCTCTTATTTCTCCTGCATTGGCAGGCAGGTTCTTTACCACTAGTGCCACCTGGAAGCCCATAATCTACTTATCCATTTGCCAAACTTTCAGTATACTATGGTGGAGTAGGAAAAGCATTAGTTGCAATAAAAATTTACATGTGGGGAAAACAGTGAAGCAATATCTCAGGACTTATCAGATCCTGCTGATAAGAAATGCAGCTCTTATTTGCCTCACCCTGCTTTCCCAGTTTAGGTACTTTGAGAGATCTCTCTGGTCTCTTTGCAATGTTGAGCCCTGGGGTAGGAGCTCACGTTCAGGGCTACCTGTGCTTTTAGTGCAGTTCAGAGTCCAAGGATTGCTTTGGGAGTTGAATAGTCACATGCGGATCTTGTCCTGTGTCAGGATGTTTGTTTAGATAAGATTGGTCCCTCAAACCTTCAGTAGGCTTTCAGGCTCTTTGCTCCAGTCAATTCTCTGAGTAACAACAGCCAAGGACCTTTTGTAGACATTGTTTTATGCACTAAGTCTTTTATCTACTGGCTTCTGTGACCTGACCATTTTCCTACAGTCCTCCTGGTCAGTTACCTTAAGGTAATTAGAAATAATCTTGGAGGCAGATACTTAGAGTAACAATTTTTTTTTCTAATAATTTCCCCCTGTATTTGGCAAAGAACTTTTGTATAAGGGATGTGCTCAACACCCCAGGTACCAATCTGAGACCTCCTCTTCTAAGCCAACCTCCATTTAAGATGGAGAAGACCTTAGCTTTTTCTAGCCTCCAAGATTCAAACCATGAGAGTTTCACTCAACTTTGTTTCCAGGTCATCTGCAGGATGTGTGTCTCTCAGCCCAGTTACTTTGTTAATCCATCTCTGCTCACAGATGGTCTAATCACAGTCTGACTCATTTATCTCTGGTAGGACTTGGCTCAAAGAAGAGAAAAGAAAGGCTGATCCCACCTTGATTCCCTAACATAACAGCCTTGGTTTGCACATGGCCAACACCCTATGTGGTGACAGTTGAACAAAATGTTTTGCTATGATCATTTTGTAATATTTTCTATAGAAACACCAAGGAGATAATTTAGTCTTTTTCTGTTGCAGCATTGATTTTTTAAAAATAGGTTTGTTGTTATTTGTACTTAAAAAAGTTGCTTTTCATTTACATGACCTGGTCTTAATAATATTGTTTAAATGTTTAGGTTGGTACCAAGTTTGGAAACTATCAAATCTCTGTCACATATGAACTGCAGATGTAGAGGGCATTTCAAGTGTTCTTGGGTAGTGATTTATTTAGCTGGAGACACTCATTAAGTGATGAGCTATGGATGTGGTCACATTATTATTCTTGGGTGTACTGGCATAGTAGGCAGTAGGAGTGTTAACACCAGGACAGCTAGCAATGACTTAGCTGTACACAGAAGTGACCATAAGCCATAACACCATATCCCCAACTTTCCCAACCCCTAAAATGTTATTTCTACTTGGGATGGAAAGTGAGGAAGGGCAGGTAGTATGAACTTGACAGGAAATATTGGAATAAGGAAGGGCAGGAAACTCGAAATGTCTTAATTTTGCAAATTTTATGAATATAGTACAGCATTTGCAGTCACGTCCATGTGTAGTTCAAATACTGCTGGCTGTCCTGGTAAAGGAACACCTGGTAAAGGAACTGGTCTTCTGTGTTGGTTCACCCAGCGTAATAACATCATGACATCCATGATATATCCCTTATGTAACCCCAATAAAATGAGTCACTACACAAGAAAACTTGAAATACCTCTAATGGCTTGCTAAGGCCTCTCACAAAGTCAGGTAAAGCCTGAAGTTAAGCTCCATTAGTGACACAGGAAATCCTTCTCTGGTAAACTATTATCCGAGTGGAGTCTAACAAATCACTAGGCAATCACCAAGTAAAACCAATCAGAAAGTCACACCTCTTGATTGCTCTGCAATCACTCTGCCTATGACAGCCTTTAAATAAGGGAGGGCGAATAACTTGTACTTCTGCGTATATCTCATAAAATATTCTTTATTTGATGGGGATTTTTGTTATTTTTTAAGTAATAAAATTGCTACTTTAGCTAAGTAAATGCTTGGCTTTTCATTTTTAAATTTCTTCTTTTCTTTTCCTTCCTAAAATTTTTATTTTCTCTATTATAGATTCAAAAGCAAACAAATGGTAAAAAAAAAAAAAAAGTATGTCACAGTAATACATGGAAGCAATCAGGAACGCACAAAGCTTAACAAACTAACTGAACCTTAGGGTAGAGAAAGCTGTTACACACCCAGAAGCTTACCTCTGAAGGAAGCTAATACTTCTTCAACAATTGTACTAAGAACATTAAAAATACTTTTGCCCAGGAAGGGTATCAACATTTTAATCTACCTTACACTGATAAAAAGAAAAACACACAGCAGGGAGGAGGCAGGGGCCAGTTTTCAGAGAGCCACAGAAGGTAGAAACAAAATGTCCTTTGTTTGAAGAATATTTGCACCTGCATTAAATTTACTGCTGACATCTCTTCATAGAAATTTGATTTTCCTCCCATTCCCCCACCTCTGATTGTTTTCAACACTGAGGTATGTGAAGCATGCCAGTTCTCCTCCTTGTCTTTGCAACACTTCTGTCTTCAGCTGTGAAAGAGAACAGGGCTTCCTCACCCCCTGGCCATCAGCACATCATTTCAGCAACACACCCGCCCCCCCCCCCCCCCCCGTGCAGAGCCTCATACTTCTGTGACAGACACACAGGAGATCAATTTCCTGCTGACTGGGCCTCCAAGTTGGGGCCCTGTTCTGACAACGAAGGACTCTTTCAAATAGTCCTGACTACTAAGGGTGGCTCAGATAAAGATGAAAACTTTTGGAAGAGTCGTCATATCAAGATCACACAGGAAGCAACGATGGCCAAAGGCACTGTGATTGTAGGCTATATTTTAAGGGGAGAAGTGTCCGTAACCTCGATGTCCATACCGTGGGTTGACTGACATTTTAAGGTTTCTGAACATTCCATATAGTTGGAAATACTGTAAGTAATGGATAACACAGAGTATAGATTTTGTTCAGAAATTATCTTAGTTGTGAAGCCATCATATATTATAGATTAATTCAACTTTGTTTCTCTCTCTCTCTCTCTTTTGTGTTATTTTGGCTTTGGTGGGTCTTAGCCGCTGCACGTGGGTTTAGTTACCCTGAGGCATATGGGATCTTAGTTTCCCAACCCGGGATCAAACCCACGTCCCCTGAATTGGAAGGAAGGTTCTTAATCACTGGACCACCAGGGAAATCCCTTATCTTTGTTTCTTACATTTAGGCACTCGTAGCTACCTATTAGCCATGGCAAAGGCAGAGTTTCTCCACTTCTGTGCCTTGTGTTCACCTCTACTATTGCATCTGCCTGTCAGTCATTTACTTAGCCATCATCTCCTTTGCCATCTGTGAGTATCCTAGGACAGAACCAGGCTGTGTTCTCTGGTTCCCAGTGCTTACGCCTCCATTTCCTTATTGACAAATCCCTATTAAATGTTTGGTTTTTTAGTTAATGGATTGTCAGTGAGGTTCATTATGTCCTAAGAAATCCTGAAGATACATTCATACTTCTTACTGAAACTATGTCAGTGTGGTCTTGACTTAGAGCTCAGATATTTATCTTTTTTTTAATCTATTTCTTACATTCTTTGGCAGATTCTTTTTTTGTAATTTTTTAAAATTTATTTGGCTGCACTGGGTGTTAGTTGCAGCACATGAGATCTTTAATCTTTGTTGCTGCCCACAGGAACACTAGTTGCAGTGGGCAAACTCAGCGGCGGCATGTGGGACCTGGTTCCCTGACCAGGGATAAAACTTGGGCCCCCTGCATTAGGAACACAGAGTCTTAGCTACTGAACCACCAGGGAAGTCCTAATCTACTTGTTTTAAGTTGAAGTATGGTTGATTTACAATGTTGCGTTAGTTTCAGGGGTATAAAAAATTGATTCATACACACACACACACACACACACACACACACACATATATATATTCTTTTTCAGATTCTTTTCCCTTACAGATTATCATAAGATACTGAACATAGTTCCTTCTTCTATGCTGTAGGCCCTTGTTGGTTACCTATTTTATATGTAGTAGTGTGTATTTAAATCCTAGACTCCTAATTTATCCCTCCCCATCCCCTTCTTCTTTGCTATCCACAAGTTTTTTTCTCTGCATTTGTGACACTATTTCTGTTTTGTAAATACGTTCATTTGTATAATTTTTTTAGATTCCACTTATTAGCAATGTCATATGATATTTGTCTGTCTCTGTCTGACTAATTTCACTTGGTAATGTAATCCCTAGGCCCATTCAGGTCTCTGAAAATAGCATTATTTTGTTCCTTTGTTTATGGCTAAGTAGTATTCAGCCATAAGAAGTAGTGTGTATATTGGTGTGTGTATATATCTATATTATATGTGTGCTAATTCACTTCAGTTCTGTCTAACTCTTTGTGATCCTATGGACTTTAGCCAGCCATGCTCCCCTGTCCATGGAGATTCTCCAGGCAAGAATACTGGAGTATATTGGCATGCCCTCCTCCCAAGGATCTTCCTAACCCAGGGATCAAACCCGTGTCTCTTACATCTCCTGCACTGGCAGACTGGTTCTTTACCACTAGCACCACCTGGGAAGTTCATATATATGCATATAAAGATATATTTTAAATAATTATATATTTATATATAATATAAATATTTATATATCTTTATATATTATGTGTGTGTGTATATATATATATATCTTCTTTATCCATTCATGTGTCAATGGGCATTTTGCTTGTTTCCAAGTTTTGGCTATTGTAAATAATGCTGCTATGAACATTGGGGTGCATGCACCTTCTTGAATCATAGTTCAGAAATCTATCTTGAATTGGGTGAGAATAGAAGAAAGTGGAGGTGGAGAGGAAGCAGCAGAGGAAGATGAATTGTGTCATTTTAGAGTCAGAAGGCCTAGGTTCCAAAGATGGCTTTAACATTTACAAGTGGAATGAATTTGAGAACTGACATAATATCTAAGCTTCGTTCTCCTTACTGTAAAATGGGGATTCTAATAGCATCTGGGGGATTACATGAGAGCATTACTGTACCATGCTCAGAAGTGCTTGTTCCAGAGCGGGGAAACATCAGTGAGAATTAGCAGTTGGTATTAGCAGAGTAAGAAAAAAACTTTGGCTTCAGCTTATCAAATATGTTATCTTTATATGATTCTTTTTTAAAGTTCCAAAAGAGTAGAGGCACATTAAGAAGCCTAAAGTTAAAAAGGTGTGCCTCAGGCCACCTGCTCTTCCTACCCACTCAGTACTCACCAGGCAGGGTCTGGCTCCTCTCTATTATTTGCTTCAAGAATACCTGCAAACCTGTCTTTGTCACTGCAAATATCCTCCAGGTTAATTTATTTTGGGCAAAGGACAGAATTTAAATGGAAGCCTTTTACATGTCGTGGATCTCAGAACAGAAAAAAAAAAAAAAAAGAACATCAGTGAAAACTGGTGAAGTTCAAATAGGAACTGTTGCTTATTTACTAATACCATACCAATGTTAATGCCCTATTCTTGACAATTATACTATGACTGTGTAAGATCTTTACATAAGGGGAAGTGAAGTAAGGGTATAAGGGAACACTAATATTATGTTTGCAACTGACGATACTTAAAAAAAAATTTTTTTTCAGTTTGTTTTGTTTAGCTGAGAGATAATCTGCATTAATCATAGCAGAGGTTGCAGCAGATTTTTTATTGGTTCCCAAATTTACTTGCTACAGACATATGGACACACCTGGACTGACTCTAAGGACTCATGGGGACAGTATTTTCCAAGTAGGGAGAATTGTAGAGCATTGATCAAGTCTACATGATATATTTTTCTCCTGAGAAAAAGATGATTATGATGCTAAAACCTAGCAGCTGAGGCAATGCTACTGACCAGGAAAAGCAAAACAAACATCATTCAAACCCTTCTGATAAGAAATCCCCCTTATCAACCGTTGAAGACATCAGTTTGAAGCAGATATTTTATTCCATAGACATAGTTAAGCTTTCATACACACAGGTCAGGGAATTCCTTCCTCACTGATGTGATATTTTATAAATGAAATGTTTCTTAACTTTGTAGATTCCAGTGATGGTGACTATAATAGAGACAAACAACGATGTGTATAGTTAAGCAACTCAAAGAAATGATTACAGAGTATTTATTCATAAATCCATTATGGACTGAGTGAGCACTGCATAGGAATCTGAATCCCAGATGCTAGAATATAGTGAGATCAGATCTGTACCTTGGTCACACTGCTTTTGTGACAGGCTCAGAGTGGAATTAGAAGAAGGAGAGACTGGAGACAGAGGTTTGAGGTCCTGCTGGGCTAGAGAAGACAGAATAGGGCCTTACCTGAAGCCTTGTTGGGAAGGACAAAGGAGATGGCATGAAATTAACAGATAAGATCCCTAGCAAGAGGACAAAGATATACAATGACCTGTCTCAAATACGGTGTGCAATGAGGTAGCGAGGAAGAAAGAAAGAAAGGAGAAAGAGTGAGCTGTGGATGTGATGAGGTTGTAGTAAGGGAGAAATGAGGTAGGAAGAAAGGAAAGCTGATAGAAGAGGAAAAGAAATAAAGCACATAATTAATTTTTTAGGCAAAAACAAACAAACCAAAACCTTGCTAACCGAGAATCCTCAGTTTTCCTAAATTTTCTACAGCTTTTATCTTAGCCAACTTTGAATAACTTCTGTATTACTCAAACAACCACCGCCATAATCCTAGGTAATATTGATTTCAGGCATTATAGTATCAGTCTTAATACAACTTAGATCCTACAGACTTCTACCACTTTGTTTTTCTGAGAAAGTTTCTAGGAAGCAGTTAAGTATCAGCAAACAGTGCCCTTCATTAGTTACAGGATGTTTTTAGGAACTGAGATAAATTCAGGCACCAATAAATAAACAAAAGTGGCTGAGTTAGGCTGATATGGGCTAAACTCATGTTACGCTCTTGCAGTAGTGAGGGGTTATGAAGCAAACTGCTAATGATAATGATAAGTTTGAGTTGATTGCATCTGTGTCCACAGTTACAATGCAGAAGACAGAAAGTACATGTATTCATTCTTTCAGGAAATACGTATTAAGCCCTACTATGCATTGAGTAATGCTCTAGATTCTGGGGATATAATGGAGAATAAGGACAAAAAGAAATTGTTTTCACTGTTCAGAAGATGGTTTTCACTATGTTAGGCAGAAAATAAAGCAGGGTAGATAGAACTTGACCCACTGAGAGAGAGGGGGCAGAGGGAGAATTGCTACTTGACTTAGACCATGAATTCTCCTAGAAACTTCATTTGAACTGAGGCCTGGCAGGAAAGCAAAGGCAGCCACAAGAAGTTCTAGAAGTGTTACAGGAAAGAGCCAAATTTGACTTCATGTTGGATGTGTCTTTTTACTCTAACCTTTGGTTCCTGTTGCTTCTGTTCACAAAAAAGATACTGTCTATATAATGGCCTGCCTAGAGAACCCTGCCTCTCTGATTGAATGTTAAACCAAAGTGTCTTTGTTCAGGGAACCATCCTGACCCTGTCCATCAGTGAATGACTGTAATAGAGAATAAATTAACACATCTCTCCCAAAGGCTGGCCATTCCAGGGGATATTTGCAACGCTTATGTCCTTTTTACTTTACTTCCTCATCTCCTCCCCTTCTCCGGTCTATAAAAGAAACTGACATCCAGACCCTGATAAGATGGTTTTTGGGGGACACTAGTCTGCTGTCTTCTCAGTCTGCTGGCTTTCTGAATAAAGTCGTATTCCTTGCCTCAACACTTCATCTCTCAGTTTATTGGTCCATTTTGCGGTGAGCAGAGTGAACTTGGACTCAGAGATGGTAGGAGTGGAGGGGAAATGCTCCAGGTCGAGGCATCCTGTGCTGGTTACAGGCACAAAATCTGGAGCCAAACTCTGTGGGTTTGAATCATAACTCTTCCAATTACCAGCTGTTTGGTCTTGGACAAGTTCCTTAGCTTTTCTTTGCCTCAGTTTCCTCATCTATAAAATGATGATATAAGGGGACTGAATGTGCTAAATATTTGAATAAAGTGCTATTTATGTTTGTTAAGTATGTTGTTGTTGCTGTATTGTTGTCGTCCTTGTTGTTCAGTTGCTACACCATGTCCAACTCTTTCAGACCCCATGAACTGCAGCATGCCAGGCTTCCCTGTCCTTCACTATCTCCTGGGGTTTGCTCAGCCTCATGTCCGTTGATTCGGTGATGCTGTCTAACCATCTCATCTTTCCCATACGTACAGATGTACATCCGTACAGTCAGCTTCAGCCTGGGGTTGCACTTGGAGACAAAGTAGTAAAGGAACCTTTTAAGAGTGTAAGGGTTATGCTGCATCTTGAGGTTTGGAACAGAAAGTCCCAAAGCAGAGGGAAAAGTAGATAGAAAAGCTGTTCATAAAAAGCTTAAGATCTTGGGTAACCTAAGTAGTTTGGAAAAGATAGGGGCACAGGGGTGAGCCATGGCAGTCTTCTGCTTACCTGTCAGTTTATGACGGACTCTCCAGTTCCAGGTGCCTAAGACAACCACTTTACTATTGTATCTCACGACTGTGGGGCTTCATGGGATCACCTGGGGGATCAGATGCAATTGCAGTAAAAGGTATTCGAGTCTGGATTCATTCCCTGATAGCTTAGTTGGTAAAGAATCTGCCCACAATGCAGGAGACCCCTGTTCGATTCCTGGGTCGGGAAGATCCCTGGAGAAGGGACAGGCTACCCAGTATTCTTGGGCTTCCTTGTGACTCAGCTGGTAAACAATCCGCCTGCAACGTGGGAGACCTGGGTTCAATCTCAGGGTTGGGAAGATTCTCTGGAGAAGGAAAAGCCAGCCACTCCAGTACTCTGACTTGTAGAATTCCATGGACTTTATAGTCCATGGGATGGCAAAGAACCGGACACGACAGAGCGACTTTCACTTTCTTGCCTGGAGATCTGGTTCCTGGGCTGGAATGGCTGGACCAGCTAGAGTTCACTTAGGTATCTCACTCTCCATGTGGCCCTTCCAAGTGGCTAACCTGGACTCTCTCAGAGGACGATGGTCACAAGGTAGTCATACTTTTAATTTGGCACTTTCCCTTAGGGAGAGAGAGTTCCAAGAGACAGGAAATGAAAGCTGCTGGTTTCCTAAAGCCTGTATTTGGAACCTGACACTATGAGATTTCCACCATATTTTTTTGGTTAAAGGAGCCACAAACCAGTCCAGATTCAGGGAAGCGGACATAGGCTCCAGTTTTGATTGGAAAAGAGTCAAAGAAAGTGTGGTTATTTTTAATCTGCTTCAAGGGGCCATGAGAGGCAGAGCTCTAGATGTGGGGGTTGGGAGGATGCCTATACTCAGGAGGTCCTTGTATGACATTTGATCATGTTCAAAATTTATCTGGTAGGTAATTTTAGAACCAGTGTAGGCTTTAACTATGGAAATACTAGTGTCTAGATATTATAGATAAAATGGATTCCTTTCTTCTAAAGTTGCCATGGGAACATGAGATCCATAAGGAAAAGTAAAGATTAAAGTATTAATCTTCAATTCTGAAAGATTATAATTTTCTTCCAGTACTGCTCCCCTGAAGAGAAATTCACTCATGGCTGCATATGAGTCTCAAGAATAAGGAGATGCAATTGCAACCAGGATGTCTTGTGGATAAGAGGTGAGCTTGGAAAAGGTCTTTGCCTAGTACTGAGAATTTCTCATTTAGTTTTATTGCTTTGATTTACACAGAGACTCTTTTGAGGTGGGAGACTTAACCAGTTTTAGGAGGTGGGTGCTGTCTTTTTTATATAGTGCAATAGTAACTTACCTTAAAGGAGCTGGTCTAATTCTGGAGTAATTCATGAGTAACTGGTTCTATGAAGAGTATAGACAGAGTCCATTTTCTACATACAGTTACATAAGCATTAATTAACATTTTCTACCCATTCCTCAGTGTCTATTTTTAAAATGAGAGCTGAAGAATTTCAGAAGTTGCTTATGGAAGGAGCATTTCATAAAGTTATGAAACTTGAAGCAATCTGACTTTCATCAACAAAATTCCATCTGGGACTGCCACATGTGCAATTTCTATGCTAAATGGGAGAGTTCTTATTTTATGTGTAGATTTGTAAGTTATCAGGACTAAGTACTTGGTATGGATAATATGTTTCTTTCTTCCCCATATAAAATGAACCACTTACCTCAAAGTAGTTTCTACCTTTCTAATCATTTCCCAAGACATAGGACTTCATTTATTCAAAAATTCTTGTATCCTGCTCATCATGCGACAGGTGTGATTTGAAGTCTTTATAAATAATAACTCATTTTCTCATCATTACTACTCGAGGAAGACAATGCTGTTATCATCTTCCTCAGTTTTGTAGATGAGCCATAGAGCTATTACAAATACATGTAACAAATAACCGAGCCGGACATGAACCCATTCAGCTGGACTCCAGAAGTCACATTCTCAAGCACTATGTTTTGTTACTTCTATTTTCCCCTTAACACCACTATATTAGCCTCTACATAACTCCACACTAGCCTAGACTCACACTATTACAATTACTGTAAACTTTCCAGGGGTCAAATTTTTGATTATTCTTCTGTGAATCCATGGTATCTGGCATTGGACTTAGCAAATAGAAGTTACTGAGAAATAGGTTTGCCTAAATGAATGAAACTGGGTTAATAATCAGAGGTATAAATGATCCTTAGGCTGTCATATCTATCATTTGTGGTTGCTGTTTAGCCACTGTAGCAACTCTTTGCAACCCCACGAACTGTAGTGTGCCAATCTCTTTGCCTGAAAATTTTCAGGCAGAAATACTAGAGTGGGTAGCCAGTCCCTTCTCCAGGGGATCTTCCCGACCCAGGGATCGAACCCAGGTCTCCTGCATTGCAGGCAGATGCTTTAGTTTAGCAGGATTGTATTATCCAACAATTAAGATGTCTACACGTGCTTTCCACTTTCACCCACATTGGCATGAATTTATGCATCTATCCCATTTCTCCTGTATGTCTAAGCACTCACATTGTCTTGCTCTCCAGGAAGTTTAATAGGAAGTTTTAAAACTTAAACTTGATTCCAAGACAAAGGTTAGTTTGCAAAGACTGCACAAACATTAAATATCATACACGAATCACAAGGTTAGTTGGCATTTCTGAACCACATGGCTCTTAACATAATGAAATTTTAAAAGAAATGCCATCTTGCTCACTGCTGCTGCTGCTAAGTCGCTCAGTTGTGTCCGACTCTGCAACCCCATAGACGGCAGCCCACCAAGCTCCCCCTTCCATGGGATTCTCCAGGCAAGAACGCTGGAGTGGGTTGCCATTTCCTTCTCCAGTGCATGAAAGTGAAAAGTGAAACTGAAGTCACTCAGTCGTGTCCGACTCTTAGCGACCCCATGGACTGCAGCCCACCAGGCTCCTCCGTCCATGGGATTTTCCAGGCAAGAGTATCAGAGTGGGTTGCCATTGCCTTCTCCCACTAGCTAATGGTTTTTTGCCCTATTGAGAAATTATTTCTTTAACATTAGTAGGTTAATCAAGATTGATATCTGTGAACTATAAACTCCTAAGTATACGATCTAATTGAGGGCACTTTTGACAAAATCTCTATTTCGTAGGCATGTCACTGAACAAACATCACTTACCAATATGTCACAGACATTTGAGAATGTACAGATTCAGCAAATATTGTTCATTTGTTTCATTCATTTTTTTCACTATCTTTTTATAGTGATGACACATTTGAAGATTAAAAAAAGCCACGCTGTTCAGTGAATATTGAACTACATACATTCAATTTTTAAATAGGCCTCTTGATAAATAGAAAGGTTTTAAAAAGTTAATTTTTAGCTGGATAAGAGGGCAATTTATTATAAACTCACAATAGTAATCCTGATTTCTCAATTTTATTGATTTGAGTTCTTAGAAGAATTCAGCCATTTTTTCTTCTGAGAAAAAAGCATATAAACATATATAAATAATCTCTGTATATATAAATATATATATCTGAAATACTTCTGATATTTGAAAGCTATTTTCTCTGAAAATTCTTAATTACAAATACACTGTTTTACATCTTCTACATCTTTTCTGAAAATGAAATTATGTAAAAAGTGAGTCATTTTACATTGCAGGATTCATGTATATAATATTCCTTGTATTCCTTGTAAAAATGAAACAAAATCTTTTTACAAAAACCAGAGATTCTGACAAAAATGAGCATATGCAAAGATAGATAATTTCAATATTGTTTTAATAAAAGCATACTTTTCTTATTAGGTTTTAGGATGGATTTAAGAACCATTAGATTTTAGGTAGAAATACTCCTAAGTATTTTATTCTTTTTGTTTCGATGGTGAATGGAATTGTTTCCTTAATTTCTCTTTCTGATTTCTCACTGTTAGTGTATAGGAATGCCAGGGATTTCTGTGTGTTGATTTTGTATCCTGAAACTTTACTATATTCACTGATTAGCTCTAGTAAATTTCTGGTAGAGTCTTTAGGGTTTTCAATATAGAGGATCATGTCTTCTGCAAACAGAGAGAGTTTTACTTCTTCTTTTCCAATCTGGATCCCTTTATATCTTTATCTGCTCTGATTGCTGTGGCCAAGACTTCCAAAATTATGTTGAATAGTAGCGGTGAGAGTGGGCACCCTTGTCTTGTTCCTGACTTCAGGGGAAATGCTTTCAGTTTTTCACCATTGAGGATAATGTTTGCTGTGGGTTTGTCATATATAGCTTTTATTATGTTGAGGTATGTTCCTTCTATTCCTGCTTTTTGGAGGGTTTTTATCATAAACGGATGTTGAATTTTGTCAAAGGCTTTCTCTGGTTTTAGGTGGATTTGCAAGAAACAAATCAGCAATATTTTAACTGCAATAGCACACACTTTGTTGTTGTTCATTTTCTCAGTTGTGTCTGACTCCTTGCGACCCCGTGGACTATAGCATGCCAAGCTTCCCTGTCCTTCACTATCTCCTGGAGTTTGCTCAAACTCATGCCTGTTGAGTCGATGATGCCATGTTTTGGGGACCTAATAGATCTGCAGACCAGGAGTCTCCATCTCTTGGTGACATGATGTTATCCTAGCTCTCATGTGTTGCTGTAAATCTGGCTTGTCAGCTGTCTCGGCATTGGACCAAGAAAAGATCAACCTTTATCTCACTTCCCATTTTTAAATATATGTGGGGGGCAGCACAGAATATACCAGATGAAATGGTATATTGCAGCAAAATAGTTTTGAGATTTTATCTTTTTCTTTGGCTAGGGAATCACCGTATCCAGGACGAAGGTTAGACAGCTACCAAGGCAGATCTGAGAGTGTTGAGGAAAGTTGAATAGTTATATCCTAAAAGCAGCATAGAGATTATTCTCTAGTGGTCTATTGGCTAAGCTTCTGTGCTCCCAATACAGGGGGCCCAGGGTTTGATCCCTGGTCAGGGAACTAGATCCCACATGCTGCAACTAAAGATTCCATGTGCCCCAACTAAGACTCAGTGCAGCCAAATAAATGTTTTTTAAATGATATTAATAAAATAAAGGCCACAGACTTGAGAATTGACCTAGAAGAGAGGTGCTATAGACATGAAAGTCCCCAGTATAGAGATGGCTTTGGTGACTGAAAATGCAAACCCTAAGGAAAAAACAGATGTACAACAATCTGTCTTCCTGATATCTTATTCTGAGGTGTCCTATTTCCAGGTTGGAGGCCAAAGAGAAAGCTCAGCTCCTAATCATATTATGTCTGCTTTCCTTTCCTGGTGTCCCCAGACACCAGGCTGGGGGCAGAAATCATTTATAGAACAGACTGGAAGAGATCTTCAGGATCATGAAACAGTTCTCCCTTCCTTGTAGAGAAAAGGGGAGGTCTAGAGTGGTTAAGTGAGTTGTCCAAGATACACAGCTCTTTAAGACCTAATTCTTTTAAAACCAGACGTGAAGTCCCAAACTCCCAATGTCACTTTTTGATAACATGTCCACAGTAAAATTATTGCTGAAAGATTATCACAAAGGCCAGGAGAATGTTACTCATATATGAAGGAATGATTCAACAACTTGAATTGAACCCCTCTCTGCATTTCAACAACATGCTGTTTACTCAATATTTTTTCAATTTCCAAGAATCCAGTCACTATTCCTGCTATTAATTCATAGGTTGCAACCTCTTATTTGGGTGGTAGTTGAATGGATTGATGCCTTGGGAGATGAAGTGACTTGCTCAAGGGCACACAGTTAGTCACCAAGCTGCTTTCAGGTAGATGAGTATGGTCTTACGGCTTTCTCCCAGAATACCACATTTCATTCAGAGACTTCTTCTGGGGCCCAAAAAATGCTGGACTCCCAAGTCCTGCAAGGAGAGGATGATCGGAGGTGGATGCTGTAAGAAACAGCATCTCTTTGTCTACTCCAAGAGCCACTAGGGCTTTGAAAGTTCAGGGAAGGACAATGTCATGAGCAGGCTTCCCTGGTGGCTCAGATGGTGAAGAATTTGCCTGCAATGCAGGAGACCTGGCTTTGATCCCTGCATTGGGAAGACCCCCTGGAGAAGGGAATGGCTACCCGCTCCAATGTTCTTTCCTGGGAAATCCCATGGACAGAAGAGCCTGGTAGGCTACAGTCCATGGGGCTGCAGAGAGTTGGATACGACTGAGCAACTGAACACCTGAACACTTTTCACTTTCAATCTTGTGAGCCCCCTTCCAGAACCTAGGGTTTACCGCGGTTGACATGGCATTTTTTAGGTCACTGCCTGGTGCCAGTACATTTTGCCAAAAGGCGGTATTGTGACACTGCATGAAGACCAAAGGTTGTTTTGGAAGTCCTTGTGTTTGCTGAATTTCAGGATAGGAGGTAGTCTGTATAAGGGGAAAGTGATGAGTTGTTATTAAAGATAAAAATGCAATACTTTGTTCATTTAATTATCTTCCGGACAGGAACCCATAAGCTTATTTCTCTGGTTTTAAAGCAAAAGTACACAAGAACATCTTTCATGCATGTGTGCATGAGTGCTAAGTTACTTCAGTCATGCCCCTGCCAGGCTCCTCTTTCCATGGGATTCTCCAGGCAAGATACTGGAGTGGGCTGCCATGTCCTCCTCCAGGGGATCTTTCCAACCTAGGGATCGAACCCACGTCTCCTGCAGCTCCTGCATGGCAAGCAGATTCTTTACCACTGAGCCACCCTGGGGAAGCCCAAACATCTTTCAACCTAGTGCCAAAAATTGACGTGAAATGGAAAAGTGAATGCTTAACTGTGGCAGGTTATGGGAGAATTCAGATGGGCATGCCCCAACTACTCGGAGCTCTTGCTACCTTTGCAGAGGGTTGAGAATAAGGGACTGTTGCTATACACACTGGCAAGCAAACGCATTGGCTCACAAGTCCACATCGCTGGGTCAGAAGATTTCAGCTCTCTAAGAGCTGAAATGATAACATGTGATGGGCCACAGTAACCCGGTATGGTTTGGAGGCCCTGGGTACTTTGAGGACACGAAGTGCATCATCATGAGCTCTGAGAGTCTGCAGGATTCTGTCTTCAGTTGGTGCAATAGTACATTGTACTGCCATTGACTTTGGCATGCACTGTTCTGCCTGAGGCATTAGATGTCTAATTTGATCAAAATCAGACCCTATAATTTGAATTCAAGCCAAGCCACAATCAAATCACAAAATTTCCAAAGCTGCCACCATCTTGGAAATGTCAAATGCCTGGTGGGGGAGGAAATGACTATACAGGGAATCAAGGAGCCTGTTTTAATGAATTTTGCATCTGGTCCTTATATGAGGCCATTAGATATAATTTAAATGTCTTGATTAACATTTTATTACTTGACATGACTGCTGGAAAAAAACATTGTGTGCCCACGCACTGCACATATCAAAATATCCTAAACTCCTTTGAGTTTCAAGGTGCTAAATATAGAGATTTTGGGCCACTTAGATGGTGTCTGATGTCTGCCTGATACTTGGTGTGAAAAATAAACCTGAGAAAAAGGGATGTTTTTCTCTGCTCAGATATTAGGACCTGCTCTAAGCTGGGCCAGCTTTGGCAGTCACTGTCGGACCTCCCGGGTGTCTGAGGAATTGTACACTCCTTTCTAAATCCTTTCGGAAATTGCCAGTTTGATAGAATAACATTGCAGGAAACCACTCAAATTGAACATATTTGTTGTTTTATGTTCTGCCAGGCAAATGTCAGAACAATGCCAGGAGACCAGAGTGGGTCCGAATTGGAAGGGGCAGCAGGGGAAGTGAAGGGAGGGAACCAGGAGCAAAAGAGACAATGAGAAGAGAATGAAAAGCTATTTTAATGGGGAATTTTAAACACATAAAACTCTTGCTTTTGAGAATCAAAAGCAAAATAAATCACATCTTCTCAGTTGTCTTGCAGTTCACAGGGTGACATCCAATCTGAGAATATTTTGTAGTAGAATTTGATAATTGTGGTCAATAATTTTCTGGTAAATCTTGATCCACTGGTCAGTATGCTGCCAACAGTGAAGACAAAATTGAAGGCTTACTTGGAGCCTGATTCTTCAGTTTTATTTCATTTGTCTTGAATATGCATCTATTTTACTATGGGGGCCTTTTTTCCCCCACTTTACATATTTTAATTATACAGCATGTCATATAAATTATTTTAATTAATTTGAGACAGCAATTTGCCATAGTCATTTCTTCACTCTCCTATTTGAAGTCCCATGGCAACAATTTTTTTTTCTAAGTCTGACAGTATATTAGATCTACTGGTAGTGATCCCAGGTACTGCAGGAATTAATTTTTCCAGAAAGATTAGCGTGAGGAAAAAGCTGCATGAACAACCTTGCTAGCATTGCCTTTTTTTTTTAAGTGGCTGACTCATAAATTAGGAACTTGATTCTTTCTCCCTGACTTTGGATGGTTTCCTAATGAACAGAAGGGCTGTTTTATTTATTTATTTACCAACCGATGTGGACTCAAACCCTTGATAGCCCTTTAACATCTTAGTGACTGCTGTTGTATCAGGACTGCAGGCACTCAGTGCTGGCTTGATTACTAGAAAAAGCTTTTTGCCTCATCCCCACTCAAGTATTGAACCCAGGGCCAAACACATGCTCTCTATGTTTGCTAGATAATCATTACATTTTAGCACACTGAACAAATACTATACCAATTAAAACTGAATGTCACTTTAAAGTCAATTAATCTCATTTATTTTCCAGATAAGCTTAAAAAAAAAAAAAAAGCCTGTTGCTCCCTTTCTAAATTAGCTAAATACATTTGTTTTGGCAGCAGCCAAGTAGTGAAAACTATATCTTATTTTCAAATATGTACCAGCACACTCATTTTTTTTTTTTGAAATCTGATTTTGGATGAATTAGTCTTTGGAAAATATTAATGTTTGATCTTAGATCCATATTCATCTAATTACTCTAAAACTGGGAATTTGCCTGTGATGTGCATGCCAAAGTATTTTGTGTGTTCCATGGATAACTCTGGTAGGTCTGTTGGTAGATACTATTTTTACTTACTTAGCAGGAAGGAAATGGATGTGCAGAGGAAGTAAAGTGGGTTGTTCAACATCACAAAGAGTTACACCAATGGAGTTAAAGATCAGCAAACTTATTGCCAAATCGTGGCTGGATAAACATACATTTGTGAACTCATTTTTGTTCTGCTCTAATACGATTGCTTTGCCAAAGCAGCATGAGAATAAGGGGATCATTTGCTACTTTCACAGGCCTTCAGGAGAATGGAGTCAAGTGAGAATTACACACAGCTTATATAAGGAGTCCGTCCAGCTTCCTGGTAGGCTGAGGAGGTGTGCGCATATGTTGTGTGATTATAGAGATACAAAAAATTTCTCTGTTCTGTATCCCCTGAACGGCTGTTGTTAAGGTTAGACAGCTTCAACAAGATGAACTATTCTGAGACAACTTTTTCTAATACTGCTCATTGTTCATCGACTAGTAGAAGATTCCACCCCCCACCCCACGCGATCCCACCCAACTTACTTTGTCTGATTTTATTTACCCCCAGCTCTCAGTATAGGTGTTCTCTCTTCACCAGGTCCTCCCTAATACCTTGGCTGTGAACACTAGCAAAGAATGAGTTTTACATTTTTAAATAGTTGGGACAAAGTTCAAAAGATCATTTAATGACATATGAAAAGGGTAAGAAATTCGAAGTTCTGTGCCCATAAAAAGTCTTGCTAGAACACACCATTTGTTTAAACAGTGTCTCAAACGAATTTTACTATCAGCAGAATTGAGGAGTTGTCATATTCTGTGTGGCACCAGAGCCTAAAATATTTACCATTTGGCCCTTTACAAAAAGAAAATATTTGCTGGCCTTTGCCCTAGACTTCTTAATCAAGTAAACTGATGCCCTTAAGTGCCCATAGAACTCTGATGGCTAAATACAGCTTCTCTCAGGAAATTTAAGCTTCATGGGGGAAGCTATATTGCTCAATGTAGAATTTCCAGTACCTACAAGAGATGTCAGACCATACAGTAAGTATTAATAATGAGATGTCAAATTATTAACCTCCCTTAGAATGTTTTCTTCTACAAATGACTTTGTAGATAATATGATTCAGGCTGAGTTCCTCTTTTATCAGTCAGTTCAACAGTATTTTGCAAGTAACCCTGATTCTGGTTAAACCAAACAAACAAACCATGGATAAGAAAGGGAGGCAGTCATTAAGCAAAAGCCATTGCCTAGAGGCTTTTTATTTCTTATCAATGATCAAGTAAAATAAGGTTAATATCAGTTATAGAATTTTTTTCACTTATTCCAACCACCCTTATTTTAGGACTGAAGGGAGAAACAGAACTTAATGTTAAAATTTATATCTGGGGAAATCTTCTAGTAAAAATATTGTTTTAGGTTTAATAACTGTAAAAATGGCAACTTTTCTAGATTCTTGACATTGTTAAGATGCTCATGAAAGAAGATGCATGTTTTCAGTCTATAACTAACTTGTAGGTGGTGAAGTGGCCACAAACCGTGAAATCTAAAAGGGAGACATTGACTGTATTAGCCTGCTTGGACTGCCATAACAAAGTAACACAGATCAAGTGGCTTAAAGAATAGAACTATCTTCTCCTAATTCTAGAGGCTGGATCTCTGAGGTCAACTTGTCCCCAGAGTTGATTTCTTCTGAGGCCTTTCCTGACCTTGTAGATGACCATCTCCCTGTGTCTTCACATGGGCTTTCCACGACATTTGTTTACATTCTGTCCTTCTCTTCTGATAAGAACCCTGACCATATTGGATTGAGGCCCCCCACAATGACATTTAGCCTTATTTAATCTTTAATAACCTGGTGGCTCAGACAGTCAAGAATCTACCTGTAATGCGGGAGACTCAGGTTCTATCTCTGAGTTGGAAAGATGCCCTGGAGAAGGAATGGCTACCCACTCCAGTATTCTTGCCTGGAGAATCCCATGGACAGAGGAGCCTAGTGAGCTATAGTCTGTGGGGTCACAAACAGCTGGACACGACTGAGCAACTAACACCTTCGCTAGCAACCTGTCTCTAAGTACTTGTCATGTTCTGATGTACTGAGAGCTTTTAAGTGAAGTGAAAGTCTCTCAGTTGTGTCTGACACTTTGCCACCCCATGACTATACAGCCCATTGAATTCTCCAGGCCCCAATACTGGAGCGGGTAGCCTTTCTCTTCTCCAGGGGATCTTCCCAACTCAGCGACCAAACCCAGGTGTCCCGCATTGCAGGCAAATTCTTTACCATCTGAGCCACCAGGGAAGCCTTAACTAAAGGTTAGGACTTCAACAAATGGATTTGAGAGGAACACAGTTCAGCCCATAATCCCAACTAAAATGTTCAAGGAAATTTCAGTCCACAGATGTCTTAATTCTACTACTTGAGATAGCAACTTCTATCCTCTCCAGTGAAAAAAGAGATATTTCTTAGGTCTTGATGTGAACTACAAATCTCCAGTTACTAATTCAAGTTTTTTGCTCATATTTATCTTCCTCTGTCAAGTATTTGATTTGCTGATGGTGGCATCCTAGTAAATGTAATGGTATCCTTTCGACATGGAAAACATCATATCACTTCCAAAGACCTAAGCAACCTTACATTGTTAAATGAAATGGTGATGTGGGATGTCTCTAAGATGGCAATAGAGAGGGATTTACCAAAGCA
>ML663566.1:13055167-13280000 GCA_007570785.1 Antilocapra americana | reverse complement strand
TCTGTTCTTCAGTCCCTACATGGAGCCTGAACTGGACCGATTACTGTAGTATAAACTAGAAACAATCTGAATAACTTTTGACTTACCCGAATGGCTGTCATCAAGTTTACATGGATACCTAGATGTTAATCTTCCCATTTCCAGAGTTTGCAGTTATTTTGAAAGAAAAACATAACTAAACTTCAAACTTGCAGCTATATATTTTGTCCTTTTAAACACTGGAATTTCAGAGGTTTATTTTGTCTACCTTTTCTCTCAAAAATAAAAATTTTTATTTCTTCTCTTTCAATTTGTCTTCTCAGTTTGGAGACCCTAAAATAGTTTGTAGGCAGAGAAATTCTGAAGTGTAGATGTTTTAGCAGATCCCTAAGATGGACACATTTTTAATTACACCCAGAAACCGAACACCAATCTACCTGTGGTCCAACTTTCTTCCTCCTTCATTCCCATCCCCTTGTTTCTCATTCCTCTTTTAAGCAAGTTTTTTTAAGAACCCACATTTATTATTTCAAACCATTGTTATTTCATTTACTAATTCTAATATGTAATTGAAATACATGGAACTTCCCCAGTGGTCCAGTGGTCCAATGCAGGAAGTGTAGGGAACTAAGTTCCTTGGTCAGGGAACTAAGATCCCACATACCTAAGGTTCAGCCAAGAAGTTAAAAATAACAATAATAACTTAAATAAAATAAAATACATGAAGAGAAAAATGAAAATTCTTAATAGGTGAGATAGAGACCGATATTAGAATAGTAGTCATCAGTGGGAGTGAAGGGTTCCAAGTGGGCCTTGAACTCTGTTTTATCTATTTTTTTAATGAGAAAGCTTTGACTCAAATGTGGCAAAGTATGATATCAACTAAATCTACATGCCTTCTATATTCTCACTTTTCTCTATGTTTGAGTTGTTTGGAGCATGAGGGTTGAGCGCGTTCTCCACTGACGTTGGGCCATTTCCAAAACTCTTTCATCTGTGTTCATTCAGTGTTGCTGCTGGACTGAACGAGTGGTCAGTCTGTTTGGGCTTTTCTGTGAGTTGTACTTTTTTCCTTTTGGACATCAATAATCCTGCCAATGATAACATTGTGTTTTTTAAATAGAGAGTGATGAGTTTACTGGGAAGGACGCGGTGGTGCTGGTGAAGGCGGATGAGGCGATAATGTCTCCTGGAGTCAGGACGGGTTTCCAATAGTTATCTTCAGTTCTTAGGGTGAATCATGAGGGTTTTCTAATATTGACTCAAGAATAATCCCGCTTTGTTACACAGTATTTGAGGTGGAAACGACTAGCACGAAGTTCATTCCACAACAAACATTTCTCCCTCCAGTACCTACAGAAGCCCTTCCTTTGTGGTCTTATGTGGAGACTTCTTTGCTGTCTTTGATGAGTCTCTCTCCCTGCGCTTTCCTCTCCACTAACTTCTATGCTTGTTTCTGCCTTAATATATGGCTGCAGTACATCCTGAGCTTACGTCCAACACAACTAGAAGTCTGTGAGTGGGGTAGCAATGGCAAGACAAGGAGTGTGTAGACATTTTTTCTTTTTTCGAGTAAGTCAGGCATTTTGTAGATGTTGAGAAAGCTCCAAGCTTTACAGTTTGGGTTTAGCCCTCTGAACTCTAACTGGCTAATGCTCTCAGAATTATATTACAAATCTTTTATAATTTTTAAAAATTCTTTTTGGTAGTAGGCATCTGTAAATATTTACTCATTGATATTTGATTTGTAAATGCATATATTCCTTCTTCAGCAATCACTGATACATTCACTTTGTATCAAAGATATGTGTCATCTTAGTATTTTAATGTTTTAGGCATAAAATTTTATTTACAATTTCTCCTATATTCAAAGTTTCAAATAAGATAAAAACAGAAGTACTATCCCCAAGTGTAATCGAAAAATATAATTTAAAATTTTATTTGTGAATCACTTAAATTTATATAAATGCCATGTTAAGCATTAAAAAGCAGAGTGATTAAGTAGTACAATTTACCTAGACATTTTCATTTTTTATTTATTTTTAATTGAAGGATAATAGCTTTACAATATTGTGTTAGTTTCTGCTGTATATCAGCATGAATCAGCCACAGATACACATATGTCCCCTCCCTATTGAACCTCCCTCCCCTTTTCCACCCTATTCCACCCATCTAGGTTACCACAGAGTACCAGTTTGCGCTCCTTGAGTCATACAGCAAATTGCCACTTATTATTTAGATGATAATTCTAGAAGAAATGTTTCTTTTTATTGGGAAATCAGAAGATAAAGCTGAAGAAAATGTGTGTTTTTAAGCAGTTCTTTTTCAAAAAGCATTAAATTAAAAAAAAAACAACAACAAACAGATTTCATGATTCTTTTTAATGCATTACTCACCTAGAGTTAAATCTTATTTTCTTTGACTCAGTCCACTTGATATTCTGGCATTAGAAATTGTTGCAAATACTTTAAGTTGGTTTGCTTTTAGTGGATCAGAACATGGAAACTGGAAATAAAAGCTTTTCTTATAGCCCTTGAAGCATGGAGCTATAATAAAATTCGATCTTACATCATGAGCATTCTATCAATGGTGATTTATAACAGGTTATATTCATTCAGTTTATAGAACTATAATTTTAGTGAGCTTGAGTTTTCCCAAAGGCTTTTCAAAATCTATGTCTTTCTGAATGGAAAACTTCTCACATGACTCATTTTGCTTCTTACTATTCATGAGTAATTGACACAGTGCTGTCCTGTTTATGAGGTATAGTCCTCTCTGAGTGTTCTTCCTGTCATATGTATGAAATTATCCCATATCATCCCATATCAGCTCTTATCATCCCATCTTATACATCTGAAATATATTACTCAAGAAACCAAAATCACCCCTTTTTGCTTTTTTATTGGATTTTCAATTTATGAAATTCTAGGAAAACTTAATTATAGAAATAAAAATAAATATAAAATCACTTCTTAGCTCTAACAAATCTTAACATTTAAAAATATTTCCTTCAGACCATGTATCTGAATTCTCATGTATTTTTTGTGTTTTTCTATGTTGCTATAAAACTAAAAGCAATATGCACTATAGCTTTGCAAGTTTTGAAACTTTGTATAAACAGATTCATGCTCTCTCTATATAATGTGATCAGACTTTTTAAAATGTCCAGTTGATAGACTTCAGTGCTACCTAAGTTATCAATATTGTCCCTTAATCTTAACATTTTTCTGGGTTTTGTAGCTAGGAAATCTTTCCCTAACCAATTATCATATTGTCATTATTCTGCATTTTCTTCTAAAATATTTAAAGTTTAGCTTTCCATAGGCATAGGTTAGATTCACTTGGAAATTATTTTTAATGTTGTGTAAAGTAGTATTTTAATTTACATTTTCCATTTAGAAAAATATCATCCCACCATGATTTATTTACAAGTTCCCAATGATTATTCATGCCATGTCTGCTATGTACAAAGTTACATATATAGCTATCTGTATGTATCAGTTTCTGAGTAGTCCAAAGATGCCTATTATCAGGCTATCAGTTTAGGTCCCATGGTTGATTCAGTTATTGCTTGGCACTGATCTCTTCATGTGTTTCTCACTTCCAGCTTATTCTGTTTCTGGTTCATTTTGTCCATTTTAGTTTTGAACTCAGTTAAATTTACTTTTCTTTCACATTTTTGTTTATTGCTATGAGTCAAAAATCTTGTATTTATTCCAAGAACCCAAATTATGATCACTTGAGGCTGACACCAGATAAGTACTGTCATATACTAACCCCAGCTTTAGCTGCAAGAACAACTAAAAGACACACAGGAAAATCCTCTCATTCAGCCCCTCATCTTCCTTCTACTCATTTTTCCAGCGGGATTGGCACTTTGGTAGACAAACTATTTTCTGCTGGTGAAGGAAGAGGCCACAGTGCTCACCACTCTCTTGCTGGAATAAGGGACAAAATGTGTTGCTCCCTCTTTCCTGAGCTGGCTCAGTTTCTCACTGCACAGCCAAGACTAATAGGTCCCGCAGTTAATGCTACTCTGCTGAAGGTTCTAAGAGAGGGAAAGAGACCTTCACCCATCTGTGTCCATGCCTTGGGCTCTCTTTTCAAGCCACTTCCCTCCCTTACTCAGGGTCTAATGCTATGAGGTAAGAGCTGCCTTACTGTCCACCATAGAGCTGTTCTGTTTATCTCCATGGCACAGAGTCCTAAATATGAGCTCTGACCCTCAGAAAGAGGAAAGTTTTTCACTCTCAAGCTTTTCTCCTGAGTTCTGTCTCTCTGCTCTGTAGCTGACTCTCCTCTGGAATGACTGGTTGTGGGGAAATTAACAAGATGGCGCCAGTCTGGCTCTCTCACCCCATGCCCTCACGCCCCCTCACCCCATGTTCTGTAAACAATGACTTTGCATAGTTTATGTTACAGCCGAGATCACTGATAGTACCACACATGGGCATCATGAAGTACTTGCTTGGCCACAGGCTACTTTTTGTGGTACACATATATGTGAGTTTCACCTAGAAAGCAGTGGCATTATTAATGCTGCTCCAATACTTTGGCCACGTGATGTGAAGAACTGACTCATTGGAAAAAACCCAGATGCTGGCGAAGATTGAAGGCAGGAGAAGGGGGCTACGGAGGATGAGATGGCTGGAAGGCATCACCAACTCAATGGACATGAATTTGAGTAAACTCCAGGAGTTGGTGACAGACAGGGAGGCCTGGCATGCTGCAGTCCATGGGGTCACAAAGAGTCAGACACAACTGAGAGGCTGAACTGAATGAACTGATTACTGCTGCATCACGGCTGTATCCATCGGGTCAGCTACGAGAGGAGAGAATATAGCGTGTCTGCTGCTACAGCTGCTGTGTCAGTCGGGAGAGAATAAACATGTCTGCAGTTCTGCTCCTTGAGTCTGCTTCCCATCTTGTAGCTCGTGCCTTGCCTCCCCTGGGTTCAGTGAACAGTGTGGAGAGTGTGAACAGCAAGACAGTTGACTCAATGAGCAGGATCAGCAATACAATGGGTGTAGTTCGCAGGATGAACACCAAGACACTGATCTTCCGTAATCCACGGCACTTAAAGTTGTATTCTTTCCTTATTGCTGTTGTAACAAGTGAAATATTGCAGCGGTTTGAAACAATGCAGAGATATTATGGTACAGGTCTGAAGGTCAGAGGGTCACCACAGGTCTCCGGGAGTTAAAATCCAGAAAGTGGCAGGGCTGTATTCCTTCTGATGGCTCTAGCAGAGATTTAGTTCCCTCGCCTTTTCCAGCTCCTGGAGGCTGCCTGCATTCCTTGGCTTGCAGCCACCTTCTTCCGTCTCCAAAGCCAGCAATGGCCTGTTGAGTCTCTTAGCACATCCCTCTGATTCTGTTGTCTTAACTCCTCTCCTGGTTCTTCTGCCTCCCTCTCTGACATTTAAAGGACGCTTGTAATTTCATTAGGTCCACCCTGACTATCTGGAATAATTTCCTTCTTTTAAGATCAGCTGATGAGCAACCTTAATCCCCCCTAACTATGTAACACAGCATGTCCATGGATTCTAGGGAGTCAAACATGGACATCTTTGGGAGCCACCAGTCTGCCTACCGCAGAGACACATCCTGCTTTATATCCAGGATTATAATGGCTCTTAAAAGACATCAAGATATAATTGATTAGTATCAGTACATTCATCAAATTCCATGTTATTTGTCTTAAATAGTTTTACAGGTGAAACATCCCTTTCTGTGTACAGGATGTACTAGATAAATGTGGGTCCACCTCCTATAGCATGTGGCCATAAGATGAGGAGAACATCAGGTCTTTCTATTTTTCATTCATATTCCAGGATCTCCTCACCCATCACTTGTAGGCAGCTGCTTAGGCAACACTTCAATGTTAAATTATTACATGAAACAATGTTCAAAAAAATCTGTTCCAAAGTGAAACTTGTATCTTCACTTTAGAGACAAAAATCAATAGGCAACATTTAAATAATGGGTTTTTGTTGTTGTTTAAAAGTTATTGAGGTCCTATATACAGTGTGCTGACAAAGGTTCATATGGTCAAAGCTATGGTTTTTCCAGTAGTCAGGTACGGATGCGAGAGTTAGACCATAAAGAAGACTGAGCACCTAAGAAGTGATGCTTTTCAACCGCAATGCTGGAGAAGACATGTGAGAGTCTCTTGGACAGCAAGGAGAGCAAACCAGTCAATCCTAAAGGATATCAACCCTGAATATTCATTGAAGGACTGATACTGAAGCTGACGCTCCAATACTTTGGCCACCTGATGTGAAGAACTGACTTATTGGAAAAGACTCTGATGCTGGGAAAGATTGAAGGCAGGAGGAGAAGGGGGCCACAGAGGATGAGATGGTTGGATGGCATCACCGACTCAATGGACATGAGTTTGAGCAAGCTCTGGGAGATGATGAGGGACAGGGAAGCCTGGCACACTGCAGTCCTTGAGGTTGCAAAGAATTGAACCTGACTTAGTGACTAAGAAACAACACATAATAGCCTCACTGCCTGTAGCTTTGATGCCCTTATGTGATAGATTTTTCAAGACTTCCTAAAGTTTAAGATTTTGTTGCCTATATCCCACCTTTAAACAAAAGATGTTATCTATTTCTATCCTACCTTACACTTATTTACCTTAAATATTGCTCAAAGAACTTGCCAGTGAGTTAAGGTAATTTCTGTCTTTTGTCTCCTCAAAACCCCTGTTTAATTTTGTCTGAAGTTTATGTAAGTTTCTCCCACATCTTACAATGTTTCTCTCCCTTTTGCAGCTTCTACTCCAGAAAATCCCCTTTGCTCATTTAACACATTTTTTTCCCATTAAGGTCCAGCCCAAGCTTTGGTCATATTGAAGTCAATACTCTCCTTAATGAGACCAAAAAATGCATTTGCTCTATCTACCTTTCTCTTTTTTTCTCTTATATGTTAAAAATTATAAAGGAAAGCGTTTCTTAATTGTCTAAAGATATATATTCCATGAGGACAAGAATTGCATCTCTTTTACATTCTGTAACCTTCAAATAATTGTGTATAGAAAATGTTGGAGTGCTCAATTAACAAATGAATCAAGGCACTACCATTTCTTTCCTAAATGTCACATATTTTTACCCAGCTAAAAATATTTTTCTGTGGTCTTGGCATTTTACATGTGACATGGCATCTGCTCTGAAAGTAACAATAGAATTATAACAGACCTCTCAACTGCTATTTTCAGTAAACTATTTTGTCATTGTAAAATCTTTTGTTAAAATGCAAGAAAAGATAATTATTCTTTTTTTTTCTTAACATCATTGTGAATAAAAGTGCCATGTACTTACAGTGGAAAAATTATCATTGAACTGTCTAATGAGGTTGATGTGGAGGCATTTAAGTCATGTGTTAATCCTCTTGGGACGACTTTATGTATTTTTTTCCTGCACAAGTTACTTCTGCCTCAATAACTTAAACATTGCTACTCTGACAATAATCTATCCCTCAGGCTTTTCTTTTAAGGAGGACAAATCCATAATCACTTCCTTTCCTGCTTAAATAGAAACTTGGCAGGGCAGAGATATCTGAATAACAGATTACCCAAACTGCCACTGGGAAGCCTGGCACAATGGAATCAGACCTAGGAATAGGCAGTGACATTTGCCCAGAGAATTTACTGGATTAAAACCCAGGCCTCCCATGCATTTCAGTTGCAGATGATCAAATTAAATAAAAATCAAACAATTGAAAGTGATTAACCTCCTTTGTATGTAAATGCCTGGATTATTTTTCTCCAAAAAATTTGATGGATTAGTTAATGGATTAGCAGGCTGTTTGCCAAATGGTTGAAGCAGAATACAATTGATCTTACAATTATGATTCTAGAAATAATAAAAATGAAGAGAAATAAAATTAAATACTTAAACAGGTAATTATGCACAAAAAAAATCTGACAGAAAAACCATCTGTTTCTTACCTGAATTTTGAGGAAGTCGGTATCAACAATTTGCCATGCATTTTCTGCTGCTCATTTATAAAATGCTCATATTTCCTCTAACTTTTCTGCTTTTAAGCAAAAAACTAAAAAATCAATAATTCCAATTTTCTATCTTTCAAAACTATAAAATATTTCTTTTAATTTACATATACATTGTTTCCCCAAGGTGTTATACACACAAGCATTTGTATTTTCATTGTAGCATTTTCTGGGTTTATTTCATCTTAAAATCCATGTATATATTCCGCTAGACTCCATAACTTCTCTGTATTTGTGTTTCTGTGAAAATGTGGTTTTTCCCCTAAACTATGAGTAAAATTAATTCTCGAGGAGGATGTTATAGCTTCGTGCTATGGTCTTGCTTTCTACCTTCACACAACTCAGGGCAGATGACTCCTGAGTGCGCTCTTTCTCGGCAGTCTTCAGTAGAAGAGCCAAAGATTGACCGTCTTTGGAAAATAGAGTCGTATCAGATAAGGGGACTGCAGTTGGCTTTCTACGTAAAGGTTTACTGCTTTCCTATTTTATGTCTCACAGATCATTAAAGTTGTTGTTGATAAACAAAATACACTCTTGATTCACCAAACCTTTCAAGAATCTCCTTGGGGACTTCCCTGGTGGCCCAGTGGTTAAGAATCTGCCTTCCAATACAGGGGACACTGGTTCAGTTCCTGGTCAGGGAATGAAGACCCCACATGCCAAGGGACAACTAAGCCTATGTGTCACAACTAAGAGCCCACAAGCAGCAGCCCTTCACTAGAGAAAGCAATGAAGACCCAGCACAGCAAAGAAAGAAAAAAACAATCTCCCCTCTTAGATTTCTACATCAGCCTTCATGGGGTCTCTCTCCTCCCGGACACTCGGCATCCAATCCACCTGCAGACTAGGTCATCTCTGCAGCCTCCGTTTGTCCACTTCTCCTCATTCCTGCTGTTACTGCTGCATCCAGAAGCCTGAAATATTTCTCCTCCCTCTCCTCACTGAGATCCCTTCTCAAACGTAGAGTCTTCCACAGAGATACCTTTCCTGATCACTCTTTGTATCACCGCTGCTCATCTTTTCCTATCCCCTTATTACTTTCTATTGCTTTTAAAATTCCTTGTTATTTATTTATTTATTTTGAATTGGAGAATAGTTGCTTGACCATATTGTGTTAGTTTCTGCCATATATCCACATGAATAAGCCACAGGTGTATATATGTCACCTTCCTCTTGAACCTCATTCCCACCTCCCATTCCTATCCCACCCCTCTAGGTTGTCACAGAGCACTGAGTTTGAGCTCTCTGAAAATTCCCACTGGCTATCTATTTTACATATGATAATGTATATATTTCCATACAACTCTCTCAATTCATGAGAGAGTGGGATACCCTCTTCTTCTCCCTCTGTGTCCACAAGTCTGTTTTCACTGTCTGCATCTCCATTGCTGCCCTGCATATAGGTTCATCATAAACCACTAGTCAGACTTTTCTACATCAAGAAAAAAAAAAGGGGGGGGGAGAAAACTCCAATCAATAAAATTAGAAATGAAAAAGGAGAAGTTACAACAGGCAATACAGAAATACAAAGGATCTATTGAGCATAAAGGATACTATTATGAGCAACTATTTCTAATAAAATGGGCAACCTTGAAGAAATGGGCAAGTTCTTAGAAATTTACAATCTTCTGTTACCTTTATTACCTTTTCTTAATGACAAATAGCTTTCTACTACATCTTATTGTTTCCACTGTTGCCCCCTACAAAACTTGTCCTCTTAGATTCCAGACTGAACTCCCATTCAATAAAGAACAAAATCCAAAACTCTTGCTGCGGTCTTTACTTAGCTGACTCCTTATTGTGGTTTTAGTTTGTCGGTTTCTAAGAAATGTCACCTCTTAAATCTTCCTTAAAATACCAGTCTACATATGCCCGAAGTTACTCAGTCACGTTTTCATTATAGTTCATTTTCATCATAATCCAAAGACCTAATATTTTGGTTTGTTCCATTATTTAATTTTTTTGGCTCTCCCAGGGGCATATAAGCTTTGATCATCTCATTCAACACAACAAGTCGGATACCTAATACAGTGTTTGGCCTATAATAGTTGTTTATAAGTATCTGTTAGTGAAAGGATGAATGGATGATTTGACCATGATTCTGTAAAGCACATAGAACATGTCATATAAAAGTGGTTCAGGAATGCTGGAAGACTCAACCACAAGAGCAGAAAACAAAGTGAAGAAATGGGATGTTGCTTGTTTGCTTTTTTTCCCACATGGAAAATATGTCTATTAAAAAACACTAGATTCTGCTTTATTGACTATGCCAAAGCCTTTGACTGTGTGGATCACAATAAACTGGAAAATTCTTCAAGAGATGGGAATACCAGACCACCTGACCTGCCTCTTAAGAAACCTGTATGCAGGTCAGGAAGCAACAGTTAGAACTGGACATGGAACAACAGACTGGTTTAAATAGGAAAAGGAGTACGTCAAGGCTGTATATTGTCACCCTGCTTGTTTAACTTCTATGCAGAGTACATCACGAGAAATGCTGAGCTGGAGGAAGCACAAGCTGGAATCAAGATTGCCTGGAGAAATATCAATAACCTCAGATATGCAGATGACACCACCCTTATACATAGCAGAAAGGGAAGAAGAACTAAATAGCCTCTTGATGAAAGTGAAAGAGGAGAGTGGAAAAAGTTGGCTAAAAATTCAACATGCAGAAAACTAAGATCATGGCATTTGGTCCCATCACTTCATGGCAAATAGATGGGGAAACAGCAGAAACACTGACAGACTTTATTTTGGGGGGCTCCAAAATCACTGCAGATGGTGAGTGCAGCCATGAGATCAAAAGACACTTACTCTTTGGAAGGAAAGTTATGACCAACCTAGATAGCATATTAAAAAGCAGAGACATCGGGGGGGAGGGAGGAGGGAGAGGGGTTCCGGAGGGGAAGTATATGTAAACCCATGGTGATATCATGACAATGTATGGCAAAAACAATAAAAAAATAAATAAATAAAAGGATAGATTTAACAGTGCATGGCACATAGCTGGTGCTCAGTAGACATGTAATGAATAAATGAACTGGAACAATAAAAAACAATTTGTGTAAAAAAATCAAAATAAATAAATAAAAAGCAGAGACATTACTTTGCCCACAAAGGTCCGTCTAGTCAAGGCTATGGTTTTTCCAGTAGTCATGTATGAATGTGAGAGTTGGATGGTGAAGAAAGCTGAGCACCGAAGAATTGATGCTTTGGAACTGTGGTGTTGGAGAAGACTTGAGAGTCCCTTGGACTGCAAAGAGATCCAACCAGTCCATCCTAAAGGAGATCAGTCCTGGGTGTTCATTGGAAGGACTGATGTTGAAGCTGATACTCCAATACCTTGGCCACCTGATGCGAAGAGCTGACTCATTTGAAAAGACCCTGATGCTGGAAAAGATTGAGGACAGGAGGAGAAGGGGACGACAGAGGATGAGATGGCTGGATGGCATAACCAACTCAATAGACATGGGTTTGGGTGGACTAAGGGAGTTGGTGATGAACAGGGAGGCTTGGTGTGCTGCAATTCATGGGGTCACAAATAGTTGGACACAACTGAGAGACTGAACTGAACTGATCTGAGACTCTGTCAGTGACTTATACTTTAAACTCATCAAAAACTCTATGGAATACTCACATTAGAAACTGTATAAAATACCTACATTCAAAGATTACCAATATGTATATTATCCATCTAAATGTTACCAATTAGCCTTGTGTGAGGCTAATAGTTCCATTTTACAGATAAAGAAACTAAGGCTTAGGAAAGTACATACAACCAGTTGTGAAGTTGCAAGCTGAACAACCTTTTCTAAAAGCCCTATTCTCTCTGTCACACCATAGACTGACCATATTTTGACTCCTAGAGCCTTGGGAGAAGGCAGAATGTTTCCTTTCACAGCTTTCTCATCAATGAAGAGTGAAAACTAACCTTGTTTTACGGTGGTTCAAATTTAATTGAGATGAGGTGCCTGAAGTGCATAGTTCGTGTTTCCCTATCCTGCAAATACAATGGACACATCTTTTCTTTGAAATCCATAAGATACCAGATAGAAAATAATGATTATGTTTAAAATAATCAGAATAATTTCAGATAAAATGTTCTCTATTATCACCTAACTTGAAACTGTAATTGTATTTAGTGTAATATCTAGGATAATTGCAGATGCAATGAAACACTTTGGAAATGATAGGAGGCTCGTTTTTGTTATTGCTTTATGAACCAGCCCACAACATATGCATACAAAGAACTTTTAGCTTTGCAGAGGCTCTGGGTGTCTTATGACGGCCATGCTGGCCCAGCCTTCTGGGATTGAATGAGAAGCACTAACGTTGGAGAGCTTTTTGGAAGCTTTTGAAATATTTCTTGCTTAGGAATGTTTAAAATCCTTTTATAGCATTCTTAGTAAGTTTAGTAGATATTAGGACACTCCATTAAAGATACTTGACCCCGCTGATAGCAATAGGGTATGTTCCTTAAAATTTCACTTCATTCCTCGTGAAGAGGTACAAAAAAATATACTTGACCAGCACTGAGAAAACTGATCTCCGTTAATAGTTTTAACATAAAACCTTGAACTATAAAAGTATGTGACATAATTATAGGCACTATTTCTTAAACAGTATGTGCCAGATATTTTGACATATACCACTGTCAATATCCCACCAACCAGGCAAGATGGATACTATTAAATATTAAATGCTTTGCTTGAGACCAGACAGCAAGTGACATTGGAGAACTATGATTTTAATCCAGTCCTCTCTGATTACAAAGTCCTGTTTTTTCTCCCATTCCACACTATCTCATTCATGCTTTCATTCACTGAACAAGAATTAATTTAAAGCCTATTATGTGGTAGGCATTGTTTGAGCTATTGAATAAAACAAAGTCACCATTCTTACAGGGCTGATCATTTAGTTGAACATAAAGGAAATAAATCAATATAAAATATAACATAGTATAATATTAGGTATGTTGTTGTACCTGCTATAAAATAAAAATAAACAGGGCAACCAACCAGGAAAGATTGTTTGGTCATCAGATCAGAGAAGTGTCCTGAGGATGGACTACTTAGGACTTTGTTGGCCTTGAGAAGGGCTCTTGATTTATATATCATTAGTTCCCTTTAAAGGACAAGATCCGTTGATCACAGAATCCAGGTATACTTCTACAGACAACTCCAATAATGTATTCTGTTTTTGCCAGAATTATTTAAATCATTAATTTACTTATTCTTTCAGGAAAAGTTTATGCAGAATATTCTGTTAATATATGTCAGACATGGAGATGGTGGTGCTGGGGCTAAAACAATGAATAAGAGGAAGGCAAACACGTGAACAGCAGGCTACAGTCCATGAAGTTGCAAAGAGTCAGACACCACTGAGCGACTGAGCATGCACACAGAAATTTAACAGAGAAATTCATTCATGAATTTTATTCAAAACCCATTACATTCATATAGTAACATTCAGAGAAATTCTATTATGCCCAAATCCTATTATAGAATTTATGCCTAAATTCTATTATGCCAGTGTGTGAGACATTGAAGATACAAGCAGAGGTATGACCTCCAGAGAAGGGAGTCTGGATAGCTACAGCACTGTCTCCAGAGGAGACATACAACATGGTCTTAAAGAAGTAAGAGTTTACACAGAAAGACTGGAGAGATGGTCTAAATAGAACAAAGAAAGTTGGTGTGTTTCAGAAGAACAGTAAGAAGACCTAGTCGATGGGATGTTGAGTACAAGAAGGGCATTGGCTGGAGATAAAGTAGTGAGTATGGTTCTATTCTGAAAAATATAGTACTTGAAGTATGGGTTCCATTGGCAGACTGTGATGAGTCAAGCAAACTGTTTAATATTTAATAATATCTATCTTGCATGATTGGTGGCATATTGACAATAGAATATGTAAAATATCTGGCACATACTAAGTGTTTAAGAAATGGTAGCTAAAATTATGTCACTTTTAGTCTTCTTCCACCATGTTTTCGTAGAGAACTTCCACTGTCCCCTCACCACACTGTCCCATTTCACACTCATCTCTGAAAAGTTAGAAGGTTGGAAAATGACTTTGGGCATGCAACTGAACAAGCGTAGTTCCAACACTCTGCTCCTCCACTGAGACCTTTACAGGAGCTTGTGTCTGCTCCTACCAGCTGTGACTGAGGGGAAAAGCTGTCTAATTCAGGGATAGCATATTAGAAAGGCTTTTTGCCATGAATCCAAAGTCAACATCTCTAAAACAGCTTTATCACTAAGGAAGCTGATATTTCCATGCCCTCCTGTCTCTCTGACTTCCACATTTTCTCTCTCAATCGTTTCTTTGATTTGGAAGAAGAGTGAGTTTACGTATCTGCTTTCCTAAAACTACAACACACTTCTGGAGTGCAAAATAATGGTTCCTAAAGGTGTCACCATCCTCCTCCCCTGAACCTGTGACTGTTACCTTATGCGGCAAAGGGAACTTCACAAAGTGCTTAAGGTTAAGGACCTGGAGATGGGGAGATTATCTTGGATTATGCCAGTCTAATCGTATGAGTCTTTAAAAGCTGAGTCTTTCCAGCTAGGTCAGAGAGAAATGTGAGGATGGAAGAAGGGTCAGAGAAATGAAATGCAGCATGAGAAGGATTTGACCAGACGTGGCTGGCTTTGAAGATGGAAGATGGAAGCCACAAACCAAGGAATGTGGGCAGCTTCCTGATGCTGAGAATAAACTCCCTGCCAAAAGCCAGCAAGGAAATGAGACTCTGGTCCTACAACCACAGGGACCTGAATTCTGCCAACAACCCAAATGAGCAGGAAAGCAATTCTCCCCTAGAGTCTAAAGGAAGAAACATAGCCTGGCTAACACCTTGATTTTAACACCAAGTGAGACCCGTGTCAGACTCGTGACCTAGGAAACTGTGAGGGAGACAATCATTAGGGCTTCCCTGGTGACTCAGATGGTAAAGAATCTGCCTGCAATGCAGGAGACCCAGGTTCAATCCCTAGGTAGGGAGGATTCCTGGAGAAGAGAATGGCAAACCACTCCTGTATTCTTGCCTGGAGAATTCCATGGACAGTGAGTGGGCTACCGTCCATGGAGCCGCAGAGTTGGACATGAGTGACTAACATACACGCACAGGAGCCAATCATTTGCATTGTTTTAACCCACTCAGTTTGTGGTAATTTGTTATGGCAACCCCAAAAAACTAATACAATGTCATCAGGAGCCAAGGGAGAGGTTTTATTGTTGTTTTAAAGCTGAGATATAACAGGCGTATACCATTGTGTAGGTTCAAAATGTATAATGTGTTGGCTTGACACATTTATATATCGCGATACAGTCACTACAGAGGCATCAGCTAACACCTTTAGCATGTCACATAGTTATCCTTGCTTGTTTGTGTTGAGAACAGATAAGCCCTAGTCTCTGAAGGAGCCAGTGGAGGTTTAACACAGAGTGATGACATGCTCAGCTAGAGATGACAATTCCAGTGGCCACCAGAGTCTGAATTTGAAAATGTTTGTGAGAGTTGGCAGTATTTGGTGATGGGATGCGGTAAAGGAGAAAGGTATTCCAGCTTGGAAATGGGTGGATGGCCACATTAACCAAGATTGAAACTCCAGAATAGAAAAAAGTTTGCATGAAATTGTATTCAGATCATGAACTCAGTATTGATACATTAAGGCTGAAGTATGTAAGGCCCCTGGGATATACAGGACAATAAATTTACAAGTCTTTGGAAATAAGTGCCTAAAGCAAAGCAAAGACTGTAAATGCCTTGGATAAGACAATGCAAAAGAAAGTGAAGTCACCCAGTCATATCAGACTCTGCGACGTCATGGACTGTAGCCTCCCAGGCTTTTCTGTCCATGGGATTTTCCAGGCAAGAGACCGGAGTGTGTTGCCATTTCCTTCTCCAGGGGATCTTCCTGACCCAGGTCTCCCACATTGCAAGCAGATTACCCTCCGAGCCACCAGGGAAGCCCTAAGACTATGCAAAGAGAAACATTTATAACTGTCGATCTAGTCATGATTTGAATCATGAAAAATATTTTAAACAACTTATGTATTTTTTTTCTCCACTAAACTGATCATCTACAGCTTTACATGAAGAAGATATGGCCTAAATCAACTTTGGAAATGTACAAATGGCTTTCTAGTGGGTCACTTGAGAAGTTTGTTCAGTATCATGTTATATCTTAGACATGGTCCAACACCTTTATTTTTCTAATCAACATTTTCTTTTTAGACCTTCAAATCATCTGTAAGAAGTTTACAACTTTTCACAGAATTTCACTGGTAATTCCTCCATGTACCACACCCAGAATCACACATCTGACACTGTGTTTGAATCACGTAAGCATTTAATAAAATCATTGTCCACATGACATGATTACTCTATTTCAGTTTTTCCCTTATGCACTCATACCAAAGAAAATATTAGTAATTTCCCCCATAGCTTAAAAGTTATTGTCCACAAAGATGCGTTTAAGCCTTACCTATCATGTTAAATTCCATTGTTTTTAGAAAGTATTTTTAGGTAACATCTTTTTTCTAAATTTGAATTGAAAATTATCTTCATTTGCTCTCTATGAGGCCTGCTATAGCATTTTTATAATGAAAAACATTAACATAAGTCTTACTTCTGAGTTTCACTGTAAAGAATTATACTGAGAACGAAATGATGTGGAATTCTCAGTTTGAGCAGATTATTTCTTTTACATAGTTGAATTGGGATAGATGACCTAAGACACAAGACTTCTTAAAAATGGATGAAATTTTTTTTCTTTTTTTGTTTGAGGTATAATTGACACTAGTTTCAGGTTTACAGCATAATGATTAACACTTATTTATATTGCGAAATCATCACCACAGTAAGCCTAGGTCACAGCCATTGCCACACACAGTTAGAAAAAATTTTTTCTTGGATGAGAATTTTTTGGATCTATTCTCTTAACAACTTTCAATAATATAATACAGTAATATTAACTCTAGTCTCCAGGCTGTACATTACACCCCCATGGCTTATTCATTTTACAGCTAGAAGCTTCTATCTTCACCCACCCCTCGCACTCCCCTGCCCCCTGAAAAACAGGTGAAATTTTGAAAAGCTTTTAAAAACGTTTTATTTTTAAATATTTATAACCTCCAGGGAGTTGCAAAAATAGTGTTGAGAAGTCCTCTGTACCCATCACTTAGTTTTTCCTAATGGTAACATTTTACATAACTATAGCACATTTTTCAAAACTAGGAAATGGACATTGACACAATACAGTTAACTAGTCCACAAACATTGCTCAGATTTTAGAGGTTTTTTTTTTTTTTTTGGTGTATGTGTGGACATAATTCTTTGAAATTTTATTATATGTTTTTCATATGAGCTCCACAAAAGTCAAGATACAGAACTCACCGCAAAGGGGCTCCCTTGTGGTGTCCTTTATAGTTTCACCACCTCCTTCACCAACACTTGGACACCACTGATCTATTCTCCACTCCTATAGCTTTATCATTCAAAATTTTATGTAAATGAAATCACACAGTATGTAGCATGTTGTGGTTGGCTTTTAAAGAAATTCAGCATAATTCTCTTGAGACTAATTTGTGTTTCTGCATGTAAAAATAGTTAGTTCCTTTTTAGTGCTGAGTAGTATTCCCTAGGATGGATTACCACAGTGTTTATCCTTCACCCCCTGAAGGACGTATACATTGTTTGCAGTTTTTGGCTGTGACAATTAAAATTGCTGTAGACATTGTCTACAAGTTTTTACATGAACATGTATTTTCATTTCTCTAGAATAAAAGTCCAGGAGTATGATTGCATGTTAAGTTGTGTTTAATTTTTAAAAGAAACTGCCAAACTTCTTGAGTGGCTGCCGCATTTTACATTCCCATCAGCAATTTATGAGAGAGCCAGTGTCTCCATATATTTGCCAGCATTGGGTACTGTCGGTATTTTTTTTTTTTAATTTTAGCTACTCCAATAGGTGTGCAGTTAAAAAAAAAAAAAGATGGATCGTTAATGGTATTTTTGGAACTATAGACACTCTAATGAGCTCTCCTAAGTGAACACAGTTTTCTACTCATTCATATATGAATACAGTGATTTTTAGGTAAGAGGTAAAAGAACAGGAGGTTGGATCTTATCCCTCCATATTTGCAAACGAAAATGAACACAAAAGCATGAAAATTTAAGACCATCAATAACCACAGAACCATGTTTATTTGTAACAAACTCTCTTTTTGGAATCTTTGTGGCCAATTTCAGAGGAGAACAGAAGTCACGGTTTGCTGTCCACCTTGATCTGATTTCTCAGTGTTTGAATGATAAGGAGCTCTTGAAAAGTCTTTACAAAGAGTTCTGCATGTTTGCATTAGAGAATAAGATCTAGGGTGACTTCTTGGTCTAAAACCTCAGTGTAACTTTATTTACCAACAAAAATAAATACAGCTATTGGAAAACACATTTAAATACTACCAACCTTCTCTACTAAGAAAAGTTTAACTAGATAAATAAACGAAAAGTTGAAGGTTGTACTGAATAAATTTTTAGATATTCTCTTTTAATCATGTATGCTGTAAATGTTCTATTTCTTCTTTATCTTCTTTTATGTCATTAAGTTAATTAACAAGCACTTCAGCTGCTTAAAACCCTACAGCCTGTAGAATCTTCCCACTCCAAAATTTCCCAGTGTCTGGTCTAAGAAGCAGTATTTCCTTGTAATGTTGAGAAGCCAAAGAGCTCCATGACCAAAAAAAAGCTAAATAGCTCCTTTACAGCAAATCTCCTCAAAGTTACTATTAAACAGATGTGTGGATGTACAATATGAAACTCCATGAGGTCAATGAAGTATTGAAAACTTCTTTAAACTTATTTGTCCACAGAATGTTTTCTTATACTGACCAGCTCAAGGATTAGGTTAGAAAACCCTGGATGATATTGATTGAGAGTGTGATTAATACATGAATTACTTGTATAACATCTACATTGCAGTTGGAGAGGAAGCCATCCAAGATGCTCTTATTTTTATGTGTCTTTTGGATGTGTTCACAGACTGGAGAAATCTGGTTCAGATCAGACTGCTCACATCTTTAATGATTCAGTAATTGTTCATTTGGCCTTGATTGTGAAAGATATTATTTACAAAAGCCATACTAAGAAAATAAATAATGTTACACAATTTTCAGCTGTTGTTGTTCAGTCACTCAGTCATGTCCAACTCTTTGTGACCTCATGGACTGCAATACGCCAGGTTTCTCTGTCCTTCACCATCTCCTGGAATTGGCTCAAACTCACATCCATTGAATCCATGATGCCATCCAACCATGACATTCTCTGTCATCCCCTTCTCCTCTTGCCTTCTGTCTTTCCCAGCATTGAGGGTCTTTTCCAATGAGTTAGCTCTTCGCACCAGGTAAACAAAGTATTGGAGCTTCGGCTTCAGCATCAGTCCTTCCAATGAATATTCAGGATTGAGTTTATTAGGATGGACTGGTTGGATCTCCTTCCTCTCCAAGGGACTCTCAAGAGTCTTCTCCAGCATCACAGTTTGAAGGCATCTATTCTTCAGCACTCAGCTTTCTTTATGTCCAACTCTCACATCCATACATGACTACTGGAAAAACCATAGCTTTGACTGTTTTTTTCCAACAAAGTGAAAAACCATCACTTTGTTGGCAAAGTGATGTCTCTGCCTTTTAATACACTGTTTGGGTTTCTTATAGCTTTCCTTCCATGGAGCAAGCATCTTTTGATTTCGTGGCTAGAGTCACTGTCCACAGTGATTTTGGAGGCCAAGAAAATAGCACCTGTCACTGTTCCATTGTTTCCCCATCTATTTGCCATGAAGTGATGAGAACAGATGCCATGATCTTTTTTGAATATTGAGTTTTAAGCCAGTTCCTTCATTCTCCTCTTTCACCTACATCAGGAGCCTCTTTAGTTCCTCTTCACTTTCTACCATTGGGGGGTATCATCTGCATATCTGAGGTTATTGATGTTTCTCGTGGCATTCTGGATTCCAGCTTGTGCTTCATCCAGCCCAGCATTTCACAAGATGTATTCTGCATATAAGTTAAATAAGCAGAGTGACAATATACAGCCTTAATGGATTCCTTTCCTAATTTGGAGCCAGTTAATTGTTCCATGTCTGGTTCTAACTGTTGTTTCTTGACCTGCATATAAGTTCCTCTGGAGGCATATCAGGTAGTCTGGTATTCCCATTTCTTTGAGAATTTTCCACAGTTTGTTGTGATCCACACAGTCAAAGGCTTTAGTGCAGTCAGTGATGCAGAAGTAGATCTTGTTCTGGAATTCCCTTGCTTTTTCTATGATCCAGCTGATGTTGGTAATCTGATCTCTGGTCCCTTTCCCTTTTCTAAATCCATCCTGTACATCTAGAAGTTCTGGCTCACATATTGTTGAAGCCTAGCTTGAAGGATTTTTAGCTATTTTGCTGCAACTTTCAAGACAGTTAAAGTTCTCTTACTGTTTACCTTTGGGAGAAGCAAACTCCAAGAAGAGAAAAGGCCTTAAAAAGCAGAAACCAAAAGAGCCATGTTGATGGAAGCCTGGATACGTTATTCTTTTCACACATGATAATTATGAGTTAATTTAATCACAAAGTTACACTCAGAATCCCAAATAAGATAGTGCTTTAAGAATAATATTAGAGATTTTAAATTATTCAAACATGTGCTGATGCACGTGTTAAAAATATCAACAAAAAAAAATCAACAAACTGCAGAATAGAAGTTTAATTTTATTTCAAGATCATTAAAAGGAATAAAAAGAAGATCTGTGCTATTTATCTGTGCTCTTGAGTAGAAATCCAGAATTTTCAAGCACTCATTCTGGAGAATCTTAACTCTAATAAACCACATGTAATTGAACAGGGCTGTTGAAGTCCTTGGAGCAGTAGGGACATTTGTAGGTTAACATTAAAATATTTGTGTTTAAGATGTCTAAAAACATAAATGTAAGTTTTTCCTCCTTTTGGCAGTTGATACAATTTAGTGGGAAGAGCTTGGACTTTGGATCCATAAAGATTAGAGTTGGGATGATTTAAATTTATTGTTCCTCAGTTTACTCATCTGTAAAATTGGTATAATAACATCTACCAAAGAGGGAGTTTGGAGATTAAATAAGGTAGAGCTGACTCATTTGAAAAGACCCTGATGTAGGGAAAGATTGAAGGCAGGAGGAAAAGGAGATGACAGAGAATGAGATGATTGGATGGCATCACCAACTCAATGGACATGGGTTTGGATGGACACTGGGAGTTGGTGATGGACAGGGATGCCTGGCATGCTGTGGTTCATGAGGTCACAAAGAGTTGGATATGACTAAGTGACTGAACTGAACTGAAAAGGTATTAAAATGCTTCCCTGTTGGCTCAGATGGTAAAGAGTCTGCCTAAGATGCAGGAGACCCATGTTCAATCCCTGGGTCACGAATATTCCCTAGAGAAGAAAATGGCAACCCACTGCAATATTCTTGCCTGGGAAATCCTATAAACAGAGGAGCTTGGTAGGCTATAGTCCATGGGGTCACAAAAGAATCAGACGTGACTGAGAAAGTAACATTTTCAACATGGTATCTAGGAAATAGAAGGTATACAGAAAGTGTTTCCTTTCTTTCTTCATGGGGTGCTAAGAGTATGCTGTCAGCCACTACCTGAACAACCTGGAAGATTCACGCTTTCTCATTTGATAGAACCATCAAGTCATCTTAGTGGCCATAAGTTTGGTTATCTATTCTAAAATGTTGTAACTTAAATGCATTATACTATGTGCCATGCTGTGCTTAGTTTCTCAGTGATGTCTGACTCTTTGCAACCCCATGGACTATAGCCCACCAGGCTCCCCTGTTGCTGGGGATTCTCCAGGCAAAAATATTTAAATACTGGAGTGGGTTGCCATGCCCTCCTCCAGGGGATCTTCCCAACCCAGGAGTCAAACCCAGGTTTCCCGCATTGCAGGTGGATTCTTTACCATCTGAGCCACCAGGGAAGCCCAAGAATGCTGGAGTCTGTAGCCTATCCCTTCTCCAGGGGATCTTCCTGAACCAGAGTCTCTGCCTTGGAGATGGATTCTTTACCAGCTGAGCTACCAGGGAAGCCCTCACTATACTATGGCAGAGTTGAAATAAAGTTTCAGCTTAGACAATATTCTAGAGGATTTTCCTTTAAGGAAATGTTTTTCACATCTTTCACCTATTTGGAGAATCTTCCTAGCCACTGAGAGTTATAAGGTTCATGCAACTGTGGAGCACATAAAACCTGAAGCCACCAATTAGATTTCTGTGATGTGTTCAAATTACATTCCTTGTTTTGGTTGCATTTCTTGCCATGCAGTGAGGACAGGGAACAGCTTGTGTGATTTGAATATATAGAGAACTGATGCTCAGAGAGAAATGATAACAATGACTCTATAAAACAACACTAGTTATTTTTAATGTTAATTATAGACACAGCACCAGATGCTTTTATGCTAGATTTATGGAGAGAGTAGAAATGATTTTAAAGTGTTTATATGAGTTTATACTCTGCAAATTCCATTATACACCATCAATAATGGAATGTAAATGCACTGTTCTTAAGTGAGCCTCACTACTTACCTACTGTCAGTCATGATGTACTTCTGGTCATGATAAAGGATTAGAAATGATTCTTAATCTATGTGGAACCCAGATAATATGTCACGTCTCAGGATTAGTTTAGGGGGAAAAGGGAGAAAAATTCAGTACTAGATACAGAGGAAGTTATGTTCTGTATTCCAGTCAGAAGGAAAACTATATGAAGGTACTCTAGAGATTCCTTGCGGGCTCAGACAGTGAGGAATCTGCCTGCAATGCTGGAGACCTGGGTTTGATCCCTAGGTCAGAAAGATCCCCTGGAGAAGGGCGTGGCAACCCACTCCAGTATTCTTCCCTAAGAATCCCATGACCACGGAGCCTGGCAGGTTACAGTCTGTGGGGTTGCAGAGTCAGATACAACTGAGCAACACTTTCACTTTCACTCTAGACATAATGATGGAAAAATCAATATGCACCATCTAAGAGGACCAAGGCTCTCCATCAAAGGCAACAGTGGTTTGTATGACCCACAGTTCCACCTACCCTTGGAGACAGACCTGGGCCCAAGATCCAATCTGGGTTTCTATTCTGTGGCATCTGGATTCTGCAATGTGAATTTCCTGGGTTTCACATTTAGCCTCATCTGTGAACTATGTCTTTTAAATAGTAAGCTAACTTCCCCCAAGTTTATCACAATCAGCCAGGAAATTAGAAGGTACAGACGCTTTCTATTATGTTCTACTTTATTCCTCAATATATCTTTACTTTAACTGAAACAGTACACATATTCTTCCATAAAATATGACAGATGTAAGTACTGGCATGTATATAGATTTGAATATAATACTCTTTCATATACAATAAAATTAGAATTATATATATATATATATGGACAAAAATACACACATATGTAGACAAATATATAATACATAGAGAGAGAATAGGTTAGAAAACATAATTATTCCAGACCACATTAGAAATATTTTAAATTTGTCAACTAGTGCTAAATTTCATCAGAGCTATAATCAGATGGATCCCATACATTTTCTCAAAAAATGTTATTAGTATTACCTTCACAGATATCAAATAAATAACATGCAAATACTCTAAAAAAAATCATGCCTATTCTCTGAGACAGATAGGTAAATGAACACACAATTCTGTACCAACAAAGAGCATTTTATTTCCATACATCACCATTGATCATGACCACCTTTACACATATGGTGCTGAGGAAACATTTCACTTTGTCCCCAGATCATTTCACAGGGCTTGTTTTTTAAGTACTTACATTATTTTCTACAAAGGAAAAGGTTTGATCCAGTTTATAGCTCTGTTCCTTTTAATCCTTGGTCTTCTTCCACGTTTGGTTCTTTTAGCACTTAGAACACATTTCTCTTCTTCTTTTTTAATCTGGGAAAATTCAGCCTTAGTACACCATCTGTTTCATGGTGAAGCGCTTGTATTTCAGTTCCCCAGATGGGTTGAGTAAGAGAAAAAGGTTAAATGATTTAACTTAAATTCACACTGAGTCATCTGCCCTCAGCCCAGTCATGACAAAGTGAGAGATTTTCAATATTTCTTTCCTACTTCTTCTTCTTCATTACACTAAGATCACACAGCTTTCAGTGGAGCTTCCTCGAAACAGAACTGAGTAGCAAATGTACTCAATATTGTTGGGCAATAATTTGGATTTGAAATTTATTTCTAATGTACAATTTTTTTAAAAATTGAAAGTAAATGCTTCCTTTCACAGGAAGTTAAAACCCAACTTTTTTTAATATCACTGCCCTCTAGGCTGCCGGGCTGTAGCCCGTGGGGTCACAAAGAGTCGGATACAACTGAGCAATTAAATTGAACTGAACTGAGCTGGTATTTACATCTCTTTTCTCTCCTGTCCATGTCATCTTTTATGCATCTCCCATTTTACTCTTGCAACATCACCTCTGTTTTTCCTTATCTCTGCCAATGAATAGGCAGTTTTTCCTACTAACAATGCACAAATCATTAGTTTTCTAAAATGTGCCTAAAGCCCATCTTATTCAGTACTGTTCTACTCTAAAGTGTTAGTTCAGTTCAGTTCAGTCCAACTCTTTGCAACCCCATGAACCGCAGCACGCCAGGACTCCCTGTCCAACATCAACTCCCAGAGTCCACCCAAACCCATGTCCATCAAGTCAGTGATGCCATTCAGCCATCTCATCCTCTGTGGGCCCCTTCTCCTCCTGCCCCCAATCCCTCCCAGCATCAGGGTTTTTTCTAATGAGTCAACATGAGGTGGCCAAAGTACTGGAGTTGCAGCTTCAACATCAGTCCTTCCAATGAACACCCAGGACTGATCTCCTTTAGGATGGACTGGGTGGATCTCCTTGCAGTCCAAGGGACTCCCAAGAGTCTCCTCCAACACCACAGTTCAAAAGCATCAATTCTTCGGTGCTCAGCTTTCTTCACCATCCAACTCTCACATCCATACATGACCAATGGAAAAACCATAGCCTTGACTAGATGGACCTTTGTTATTGGCAAATTAATCTCTCTGCTTTTCAATATGCTATCTAGGTTGGTCATAACTTTCCTTCCAAGGAGTAAGCGTCTTTTAATTTCATGGCTGCAATCACCATCTGCAGTGATTTTGGAGCCCATAAAGTCTGACACTGTTTCCACTGTTTCCCCATCTATTTCCCACGAAGTGATGGGACCAGATGCCATGATCTTAGTTTTCTGAACATTGAACTTTAAGTCAATTTTTTCACTCTCCTCTTTCACGTTGATCAAGAGGCTTTTTAGTTCCTCTTCACTTTCTGCCATAAGGGTCGTGTCATCTGCATATCTGAGGTTATTGATATTTCTCACGCCAGTCTTGATTCCAGCTTGTGCTTCCTCCAGCCCAGCTTTCCTCATGATGTACTCTGCATAGCAGTTAAATAAGCAGGGTGACAATATACAGCCTTGGTGTACTCCTTTTCCTCTTTGGAATCAATCTGTTGTTCCATGTCCAGTTCTAACTGTTGCTTCCTGACCTGCATACAGGTTTCTTAAGAGGCAGGTCAGGTGGTCTGGTATTCCCATCTCTTGAAGAATTTTCATAGTTTATTGTAATCTACACAGTCAAAGTCTTTGGCGTAGTCAATAAAGCAGAAATAGATGTTTTTCTGGAACTCTCTTGCTTTTTCAATGATCCAGCGAATGTCGGCAACTTGATCTCTGGTTCCTTTGCCTTTTCTAAAACCAGTTTGAACATCTGGAAGTTCACAGTTCACGTATTGCTGAAGCCTGGAGAATTTTGAGCTTTACTAGCATGTGAGATGAGTGCAACTGTGTATCAGTTTGAGCATTCTTTGGCATTGCCTTTCTTTGGGATTGGAATGAAAACTGACCTCTTCCAGTCCTGTGGCCACTGCTGACATATTGAGTGCATCACTTTCACAACATCATCTTTCAGGATTTGAAATAGTTCAACTAGAATTCCATCACCTCTGCTAGCTTTGTTCGTAGTGATGCTTCCTAAGGCCCACTTGACTTCACATTCCAGGATGTCTGGCTCTAGGTGACTGATCACACCATCGTGATTATCTGGGTCGAGCAGATCTTTTCTGTACAATTATTTTGTGTATTCTTGCCACCTCTTCTTAATATCTTCTGCTTCTGTTAAGTCCCTACCATTTCTGTCCTTTACTGAGCCCTACTTCGCATGCAATGTTCCCTTGGTATCTCTAATTTTCTTGAAGAGATCTCTCATCTTTCCCATTCTGTTCTTTTCCTCTATTTCTTTGCATTGATTGCTGAGGAAGGCATTCCTGTTTCTCCTTGCTATTCTTTGGAACTCTGCATTCAAATGGGTATGTCTTTCTTTTTCTCCTTTGCTTTTTGCTTCCCGTCTTTTCACAGCTATTTGTAAGTCCTCCTCAGACATCCATTTTGCTTTTTTGCCTTTCTTTTTCTTGGGGATGATCTTGATCCCTGTTAGTACTTTCATGCAATTCCAGGGTTCATAGAGCAAAAGAGCTTCCATGATAAGAAAGAGTACAGAAAGCAGAGGATGCATAAAACAATGTGTATTGATTTCATTTATTTCATTTTAACATCGTGTGTATGCATGCACGCTCAGTCGCTTCAATCATTTCCAACTCTTTGTGACCCTGTGGACTATATCCTGCCAGGCTCCTCTGTCCATGGGATTCTCCAGGCAAGAAAACTGGAGTGAGTAGCCATGCCCTCCTCCAGGGGGTCTTCCCAACCATGGATCAAAGTCAGATCTCCTGCATTGCAGGCAAATTGTTTACTGCTGAGCCACGAGGGAGGCCCTCACTTTAATATTAAATAGTATGAAAAGAGGATCAAAGTTGATTTATTCAACCTTCAGTAAGTTTCACTCGGTGCAGAATTCTTGTACTGAGACTGATGAAATTCAAAAGAAGTAGAGATGATGGTTCCCTTTGAGGAATTTGATCTGTAGTAGAAGCCATTATCAATGTGTCCCCATTTAGGACAGAAACAGATTATTTCATTAACTAACCAAAGGCTGTGACTACCAATTTAACACAAATATTATGGACTGAGTCTTTTTACTGAATTGTTCTTTTTAACAATTGATCCAGTTATATATTTCAATGTGGTCAAAATATAGGAACATCCTACCCTTAGTGTTTTGTGGCAGGATGTCTCAGTTTCTTAGTTTACCATAGTTAATCATGCTTTTTGATTGACTTATTGACATATTTTAATATACATATTAATATTTGAAACTATAATGATTCAGTATAACCTACCTGCTTCTTAAAGAACTAAACAAATCCTGACTTTTAGGAGTTAAATTATTTCTAAGTTAAATTATTTAAGTTTCAAAAACATAAAGTAACTTTAGCATAGAGGGTTAACAAATGCATCATAAAATTATATATCTATAAAACTAGCACTATGCTTACCCTGTAATTCAGGGACTGTTTGTTACCTTCACAAGGCATATAAATATATATATGATCCCACCAGTGTAGAAAATCAACCTAATATTTTTGTCATACAAAAGTTATTAATACTAGGAGCAACCTTAAAGAGACTATAAACTTCCAAGTTTATTTTTGTCTACATGAGGTTTCAGATGTAGTTATCTCCTCACTGAACTTCACCTTTAAGTGTAATTAATTACTCAGTTTTTTCTTTGAGTAGATAGATTGTAATCTATATAGAGAAAAATGATCTCTGCTTATTCAACTCTATCTCTGTAGCTCCTAGACTAGAATCTGGAATATTTACATATTTTGTCAAATAATCAATAAATTGCATTGAAAACCATCTGCTTTCCTTTTTAGGAGTTCATGGATTACAGAAGAATCAATATTTTTTAAAATGATGTTAATTTAAGTAAATAAGCATTTTCATGAGGATTTCATTTCTATTCAGCATGAATAGAGTTGTGCAAACAATACCGAGCTTTGAGTTACAGAGAAATTCATAAAGAAGAAAGCATGAGGTTTGGGTCTCGATGGATAATGGGGTCAACCAGGTAGTAGGGGAGGCAAGGTATTCCAGGCTGAAGAGTTGATTTTCAGTAAATGGAGATGAAAAGAAATCTTTTTTTCTTATTAGCTTCCTCATCTAGCCAAAGAGTTGCAAAATGTTGAATACATTTCTTTCAATCACATACAATTCAGAAAGATGCCAGCATGACCAGATGGGTGGTTTTCAGATTCACACTTCAGAAACACATGGTGCTTCTCTGAGGCAATTGTGTACTGCTTCTTTTAAAATAGCAGGAAGCATATGGGAACAGGATTGGATCTGTCAGCTACTATCAAAAGAATGGTGAAGCTTCTAAAATAAATTAAATCAAAACCTATAAAGTAACAAAAATTTTTTATCATACTTTGAAATTCTAAAGTTTTACATTTGTAGATACATTTTTTTAAAACAGAAAAAAAAATCTACTTTTTCATGAAAACCACAATCGCTGCTACAGCTGTCAAATCTGAGGCAAAAAAAAAACAGAGAGAGAGAGAGAGACAAGGTCAGTGCAATGAGAAAGTATGGAAGAATTTTATTGATTAACAGTTAAGTATTCCCATGCCTTAACAGAATTGCAAATTTCCTAAGAAGTGCAAACACACATAAAACATTTTGTCTATTTTTCTTCCAATATCTTTTTCTTCTCTTAGCACAACCATCCCAACAAACGTAAAAGCAATTAAAATATCAGACGTGTATATGAAAACACCTGCTTTAAATTAAGTAACTTAGGAATTATGGTTGTCCTTTGCTTTGTGTAAAGGCATTTCTCCCTGTATTCTGTTTGCATCTTAAAGCAAGTGTAGAGGTGAGTGGCTTTGCACCAATTCTAACCATGATGTTTCCAGGAATGAGTTTTATAACCAGGTCAAATCTTCCTAATGCTAGACTTATAATTCTACCATCCTCTGTGTTTTCTATGACCATTTATCTTTTCCCAAGTTATTATTATGGGATTTGGAATGATTAAACATCAAGGAGAGTGCTTTTATAAGACTGAACCCAAGGAATTAAAGGAGCTTTAGATAGCAAACCTCTATTTTAAGAAAACTGTTTTTTTTCAAGGAGGATGACTTTCTTTGCTTTGTATCCATGCAGAGTCCTTGATCCCAGATAAAGTAAATGATTGTCTGGTGGCTTTGAAGTTGTTGTCTATCCTTCCTTCATTTTGACTCCCATAAGCCTATATGAATTTGTCAATATTAATTATGGAGTAGTGATATAAAAATACCATCATCTGTTATTCTCCTTCATTCACTCATTCCATAAGCATTTATTGATTTCTGGGATAGGTGTTATGGAGCATTCAAAGATGAATTGGATCTATATCATGACTTCATAGAGTTTATAGGCTGCTGGGGGAGCTAAGATATAAATAACTATAACACAAGGAATAAAGTGATAAGTATGGTAATCAAGGTACAAATAAAGTGTTATAGGAGTTCAGAAGAGCAATAGGTGGTTATAGATGGCTAACATTCATAGACATTTGAATGATTTTTCCTTTTAGAATATTCCAGAAAATCCTTTGACACAGTCAAAATGGTTTTTTCAAAGTCAGCATATGAAATCTATACAACTAGCATGAAATTTATATCACTACCTGATATTAAATCATCATTATCAACATCATCCAATCATTCACCTCCTTCCTATACTTTATCATACCTATAGGCAGAACTAGAAAATGATTAAAAGATAGCATGTACTATATTTATCATTTTTAATGAAAATGCTTGCATTTCAAATCCTATTTTTATGTATCTGAAAGTCTAATAAAAGCTGATTTTATGATATTTAAATATTAATTTTTTAAAATTTGATACTGGTTTCAACTTACAGGCACTACGTCCTCATCATATTTGGTTTTTAATGGATAAGATCCATTTATGTTTTCAAATTTACTACTCTAAATTGCATTAGAAACTGGAAAGCTATAAAGCTGTCATGCTAAGAAGCTGTGTGGTTCTTATGCTAATGTAACTTAAAACAACTGAAGCATGTTTCTTCCTTAATTTCTTTGTATTGTGGGAAACTAAGGTGCTTTCTAAAGCAGAACTGAGTAGGAAAGAAGTAGAATTATTGCCAAAGGAACCAAGATTATAGAAAAATAGGCTTTGAGACTAGATGACAAAGAAAGGAAATGGAAAAATAAATCCTGAAGATAATGAGAAGCAAAATCTCAGTTAGTGAATAGACTAAGAAGACAATTTTAAAAAAGAGTGTCTTTGAATCTCTTCACATGCTCTCTGGTTCAAGTTGCTAGAGTAGCAATTTGAAGAACCTCAGGCGTTAGATCTATATTCCTTTAGTTTCTGAATAAATATACTACAGAGAGTCCTACCACCAAATATTAATGGAATAAATAATTGTCATCATCCATTGTATTTCAGTTTTAAACTCTATGGCATGTTTTAAGAAATATGAAATATGAGAGCCAGGCTTAGCCAAATGTTATTCTCTTACAATGACTTTGTAAAGGTATCACCCCTACTTTCCAGGTTCCCAAATCAAATCATAGTGACAAGTGAATTTGCTAAGTTAGAAGCACTTGCCAAAAAAGAAAATCAGTATTAGATTGATGAAGAATTTATGTCTTAATTCCAACATTAAATAAAACATGCTCCATTGAAAGCAATAGCTCTAAGCATATGCTTTGTTAGTAGAAAAAGGAGCATGTAAACTCCAAATTTCTAGTGGCTGTGCCAAAAATCAGTTCAGCCATGCATATTCAATTATAACACAGACAAAATATGATATCGCAAATATATGCTCATAAATAAACTTGTTTGCCATAAGCAGTGATTCAATTATCTGAGAAATAGAGGAACTCACATTTAATAAATTTACTTTATCATCAGGGATTTCTTAGCTAAGCATTCTGCTGTTGATCACATTCCATAGGTTTCAACTCCCATCCTAAAACACAACTGGGAAGCCAAGTCTCTTTGCTTCCAAGAATACTGGCCTCTAGGTAACAGAGGCGGCTCCCTGGTGGCTCAGTCAGCAAAGAATTTGCCTGCAGTGCAGGACACCCGGCTTCCATCCCTGATTCAGGAAGATCCTCTGGAGAAGAAAATCTCTTTAGATTTTCTAATGGGTGGATCCCTAAACCTCCGTATGTACTAAAGAATCTAGATCTCAGGGTTACAGAGGTTCAGACTTGTCGGGGAATCCCAGTACAAAGTGAAAGCGTTAGTTGCTCAGTCACATCCAACTCTTTGTGACCCCATGGACTGTAGGGAGATCGCAAAGAGGCTGCTCTGTCCATGGAATTCTCCAGGCAAGAATACTGGAGTGGGTAACCATTCCCTTTTCCAGAGGTTCTTCTCAACCCAGGAATCAAACCCAGGTCTCCTGCATTGCAGGCAGATTTTTTTTTTTTACAGTCTGAGCCACTAAGTGATGAAGACAATTACATTTTCTCTGGAGTGGGTAGCCATTCCCTTCTCCAGAGCATCTTCTCAACCCAGGAATCAAACCCAGTTCTCCTGCACTGCAGGCAGATTTTTTTTACACTCTGAGCCACCAAGCCACCAAGAAAATTACATTTTCTCTCCTGTGAAATTGAGACTGGGAATCAGAAGTGCTATCTCTATGTCTAGCAGGGCTTGGACTAGGATCAGATAAGGCGGGGATTGTATTGTCCATGTACACAGAATATCCTGCATAATCCACCTGCTATACAATAGGAACTCTCTTTTTTTTTTCAGTCAGTACTTACTAGATGCTAGATACTGCTAGTTTTGTACATATTAACTCAACTAATCCTTACAACAACCTCCAAGAGATAGGTTTTACAGATGAACAAACTCAGTCACAGAGAAGTTAAACAGGTTGCCAAAGATGAAACAGCTGGTAGGTGTAGAGTAAGTTTTGAGTCAGGCAAGTCAGCTCCAAAGTCCACATTCTTACCCACTATCTATCCCGTCTACCCCTTTGAGAAGGGAAGTTGGGGTTGGGGAGGTGGAGGAAAGAAAGAAGGAGGAGGAAAAGCTCCCTTCTGAAATAATCTTTTTCCAGAAATTCCTTTACATTCATGGATTTAGCAGTAAAGAATCCTAACCTTTTGCAAGCAACACTGAAAGTCCGTCATGGGCAATGACTTAGACCTTGTCAGAGCCACCTGAGTCCTGTGCCTTGATAGTGTTGACAGGATGAAGCAAGTGAGTGACAGGGCGGCCTCCCCTCATTTCTACCTTGGAGCAGCTCTTTGATGCCCCAGATCTCATTACTGTAAAACCTTTTTCCTTTGTGCAATGAACATCAACTCAGAGACACAACTGGGTGAACTCCAGGAGGGAGGCTCCATTTGGGATGTGAGGGGAGACAGAAGAAAGGTATTACTGGGAAGAAAAATGTGAGTCAGCGAAAATCCAGGAAGAAGCATGCCCAAACATTTCATTACTTGGGAATTTGGTCATTGAGATAGCTTCCAGACATGTTCCTGGAATGTCCAGTCTCACTAAGGTTTATCTGATTAGTCAGTTAGCTTTGAATGTTTTGTATCTGGATTTCCTTCTTCCCATATGAGACCCTCAGCTTTTAACTGAGAGTTTGGAAAACTTTATATGTGAAAAACCCAAAGTGCTTTAAGACGTACACGTTTTTTCAAACTCATTTTACATTTGAAGGGTTTTGCTAAGAAAAAAGTACATGATATAAAAATCAGACCCAAATTTCTTCTTAGACTAAAGGTGTAGAATTTAATTTTGGAGACATGATAAAACTACATTAGGATGGATTTCTTTATCAAAATATTGTTTTTTGTATGCAGTAATTTTATGGCTTTATGTTGAGGCTCTAGACTAATGTTACAAAGGAAACTTACGCAATGCTTTCTAACAGCAACAAGTAGCAAATCTGTAAACTGAGAAATGTCAGTTTCTCAGGGAAAATAATAACATTCAAATGTCTGCAAATGTCAGCATATTGAATTTAGAAAGTTTAAAAGAAAAACATATTTGCAGGACAAACTTGCCTAAACTAAGAGTCCCCATGGGTCAGAACAAAAAATAAGAGGGCTCTCTTGCCCTCTTCCCTAAAAGGAACTTACACTATTCTTCGCCTCACACTATGAAGACACCAAATAAACCAATTTATAGGTCAGCAAGAGCCTGGATAGATAGATGCCTGTCTTTCTGGAGCTGAAAGGAGGTAGGAACATATGAAGAGAAAATCGAAGTGTATTGGTATTACTTGAAGAAAGAAGAAGAAAGGTAGGCTTAAGACCTGGAAAAGTAAATTTGTACTATGTGTCAAAGTAGGACAGCTTTCCACTGGGCTTTCCCACTGAAGAAAGCCTGGAGATTCATTCAGGCTACTGAAAAAGAGTAGGTTTTTGTTGGTGAGGGTGGTTTGTTTGTTTATCCCTAAAGCTTTGGGACATGCAAAATCAAATTATACACTAATGACTTCTTTTTTTTACATAGAGGCAAAGCTGACTTGAATTTTTTCAGCCAGTGGAAGGCAGTTCATATGCTCCCAAACTAGAGAGTGATTTTGAAAGTCACAATGAAGATCATGGGTCCTTATTTAGATCTTGTTTGCATTGAATTTGGATTAGTTGACCTCTTAAAACTCTCCCCTAACCCATTTGTGCTTCCTTGTGATGTTACATAGCAGCTAGTCTATGGAATGTTTTTTTAAAGACTACCCCATTATATTTTCAGTTTGGAATTTTAATATCTCAAGATGGAAAAGGGATTGCTTGTCTTCAGTTGCAATATATTCTTATACATTTTTATCACAAGATTCCTATCATCCTTCTGATGCAGTTCATGTAAACTGAGCTTAACCAGTATTAACACCACTAAGGAAGAAATAGGTTTTGTAGAGTAACAGAATTGACAAGAGCCTGATTGGTTTTAATTATGGACAGGCTTGTCATCTAAAAAGAGAATGGGTTGAAAGGAAAGAGAAAAGAAGGCATGTGGAATTAGGGAAACCCAAAGCTGTTCTTAATCCCACTGCATCTTAAAGTCTTCTTTCCAGACCATACCTGAAGTTTTAAACAGCCCCCAGTTTGACGCCTCTCTTTCTTGAGTTACAGACAGTTGCATTCCTTAAGACCAGGGACTGTCACAATGAAAGAGAAGGTTCTCAAGAGGAAGTAGCTGTCAAGGATGGCTAGACTGGAAATGTTACTTATCTTGACAGCGGTTTTGACTGTAATGGATTAACCCCAGGATCAGGGTTTGCCTACTTTCACCTCTTCCTACCTCCCTTTCTTTTGAGCAAATGTCTAGATCCCTGAGATATTATTCTGTTGTCTGGAGACCTTTTTATTTGTCACAACTGGGAGAGGGGTGCTACAGGCATATGGTGAGTGACTGTCAGGAATCATTCTAAACCTCTTACAATGTAGAGGAAAGTCCCTGCCACAAACAGGAAATTATCTGGCCCAACACATCAACAGTGCCAAGGTTGGGGAGCCCAATTTTAATCCCACTTTACACATCAGAGCATGCCTATTGACTGAGAGAAGGTATTTCACCTCACTATGTGTTCTTGTCATAGTTTTGTTCTTTTACTATGTCTCTTAAGTTACATCTGACTGTGACCCTATGGACTGTAGCCCACCAAACTCCTCTGTCCATGGGATTCTCCAGACAAGAATACTGGAGTGGGCTGCCATTTCCTCCTCTAGGGGATCTTCCCAACCCAGGGATTGAATCCTCATCTCATTATGTTTCCTGCATTGGTAGGCAGGTTCTTTACCACTAGCACCACTTGGGAAGCCCTTTGCTCCTTTAATGTAAGATAAATGAACAGTGTATCCTTCCATAAAGGAAATATGCTTCTGTGCTTAAAGTCTTCCTGAGTGATAACAAATAAAATTACGTATAGCTTATTCAGGAGGAGGCTCATGAATGCCTGCCATTGTTGGACAAAAGTAATTTGCAGCTAACTAAGTCATCTTTGGGCCAGGTTGCATGTTAGAATTAACTGGAGAGATTTTTAGAAGGACTATTGCCAGGGCCCCACCCACTGGAGATACTGGTTGAATGGGTCTCATTAAACCAGTCCAGTGTAAGCCTGGACTTAGGTGGCTTCCAGAGCTCATCAGGTAGTTGCAATGCATCATCAGAGATTGGGAGCCATTGATTCTAGCTAGTGGGCATGGCTGCTATGCCAGCAAGCTCAGAAATTCATTGGAAGGTCCAGCTTCCTGGAAATGAGCTAGGTAAAAATAAAGTTTCAGGAGTTTGCTTGCTTCCTCTAGATGTTGTTGTTCAGTTACCCAGTTGTGTCTGACTCTTTGCGACCCCATGCGACCCCATGGCCTCTAGATGGCTGGGGGCTAAAGAATGAACCCAAAGATTTTCCTAAAGTCCATCACTACTTGCTAATATCCACCTGCAGGACTCCCAAGAGAATCTAAACTCTCCAAATTTAAATGGAGCACAATCTAGGAGTGCGAGGTGGGCACACAGCTCTAACTTTCCATATGTGTTTATCCTTTCTTCACATTGTGTTTTTATAATCCATGAAGATGGGTGGAGCCAACTCAGCTCTTGCCTGTCAGGTTCTATCTCAAATAAGACAGTTTCAGCAGCAAGGATAGTTGTGGTTTAGTCACTCAGTTGTGTCCCACTCTTTGCTACACCATGGACTGCAACACTACAGGCTTCCCCATCCTTCACCATCTCCCAGAGTTTGCTCAAACTCATGTCCATCAAGTCAGTAATGCCATCCAATCACCTCATCCCCTGTCATCGCCTTCTCCTCCTGCCCCTAGTCTTTCCCAGCATCATTGGATTTTTCCAATGAGGATGGTATGCTAAGCCAAAACATGAGGGACTGCAAATATATTTTCAAAGACTAATCTTTCTTTTTTTTCTTTCTCCATAATCCACTGGAATGAGAAAGATGGTTTGATGGTTTGTCCCCTTTATGCCATTTCCCTCCTTCCAAATGCCAGCCTCTAGGCTAAGCTTTAACAGTAAATGTGCAGACACTCTCTACAAATCTGGAGGACCCCATGATGGAGGTCTTCCTGGTGTCATTGAAATGTTCAGTTGAGTGTGTGCACATGTGCAGTGAGGGGTACTGTACAAGGAAGTGACTGTAGAAGGGATCAGTCATTCCCAGCACTCCTCTACCCACAATCTACCTTTCAAGTCCATTACTTTGTCATAGGAACAGACCCCTGTTCCCTTTCATCCTGAACCACTAGGCTTAAAACTACACAAAGGAAATTTTGCTTAAGGGAAACAGTTTAAATGAAATGGTTTAATATTTGCAAAAATATTATGTCTGTAATAAAAACATATGTGTATAGTGAAGTTGAGTCAGTCAAACTCAAGAACCGTAGCATCACAGGCAGGGCAGTTGGCACAAACTTGGCCACAGAGTAAGTCTCACTATTCAATAAATAGTGAGTCTCGCTGTGGTTCTGTGGCCCCAAGGTCTCACTTCTTTTACCTCTCTTCCAAGACCCCTCAGGTCCTCTGCACCGGTAACGGAAGTGGGGTTTGATCATGCAGAAATAGAACTGGGTCATACCACCCAGAAAGAGTGACAACAATAATTGGGGAAACTGGGAAGTGAGTGTTCATTCATTGTTGTTGTTGTTCAGTCGCTAAGTCATGACTGCCTCTTTTGCGACTCCATGGACTGAAGCCCGCCAGGCTCCTCTGTCCGTGGGATTTCCCAGGCAAGAATACTGTAGTGGATTGCCATTTTCTTCTCCAGGAAATTTTATCAGACCAGGGATTGAACCTGTGTCTCTTGCATGGGCAGGCAGATCCTTTAATGCTGAGCCACCAGGGAAGCCCGTTCATTCATTAGGAGAAGAAAAATAAGAGGGCTGATGAGAACCTCAGATTATGATACTAAAACAATATCATCACTTACTGCTTGACTTTCTTTGCTCACTCAATGATAGAACATTTTCATAGTTCTTAAGAAATTCCAATTTTGAATTTTCAGAAGAAAAACCAATACAGTATCTTTAGTTAAATTTACCTTTAGAATTTCTATTAGAATTCTCCCTGTGATTGGATTTTACTTTCTAGTTTTAGTTTCAATATTGTAGGATATGCTACCAGAAGCATCTCTGTCTCAAAAAAAAAAAAAATGAATAATTCTCCTTTGTGATTGTCAAATTTGAGATGGCTGACCTTCCACGCTTTATTGATTACACATGTTTGGTTTGTTACTTGATAAAACGAGGATAACAATACTTATTCCCCAAAATTGTTGTAAGGATATGTAAAGCTTTGGAACATACTTAGTATGTGCTAAATAAATGTTCACCCATTTCCATCTTCATGCAGCGGTTACTCAACATAAGTGTTCTTACTAACTGCAAATGATTTTTTAAAAATAGAGATATATTAATGTTTCTTTAAATCTATATCCAAATTGTAGGTTTCTATATCTTGTAAACTTCCCTTTAGCTGAGAGCTGCCATTAACTTAAGAGGAAATCTTTAAGAGAGGGACAACAGGGCTTCCCTAGTGGCTCAGTAGTTAAGGATCCACTTGCCAATGCAGGTTCGATCCCTGACCCAGAAAGATCCTATATGTCACAGAGCAACTAAGGCCATACACCGAAACCACTGAGCCTGCGCCCTAGAGCCAGAGAGCCAAGACTACTGATCCCATGCGCTGCAACTACTGAAGTGCTCACCACCGGCAGCCCTTGCTCTACAAGAGAAGCCGCCACAATAAGTCTGCACACTGCAACTATAGAGTGGCCCCTGATCGCCACAACCGGAGAAAAGCCCACACAGCGACAAAGACCCAGCACGGCCAAAAATAAAATAAACAAATAAAATTAAAATTCAATACATAAAATCTTTTAAAAAATAGAGACTACACTAAAATTTAATATTTTACAAGTACAACATACCTCAGTATTCAGGATTTTCTTTCTCAGTAAGTTCTAACTATAATGAAAGCCTATTAACATTTGGACTCTGCAAAGAAAAACAGCTTTCAAAACTATCTTCTAAACTATCCTTCTAAATTATATCTATTCTGGGACAAGACAAGAATCTAGGTCCGACTGTACTTTCTTCTAAAAGGAAACTATTTTCTGTCCTTTCTCTCAAGTCTCGTAGGAATCAATATTAAAGTCAATTTAGAGGAACCCTATTTGGAAACAAGTTGAACCCCTTGCTCTGGGAACAGACAGTAGTCTCTTCCACCCCCAGGGACAGGGTGACCACAGTGTTTTAACCCTTAGTGCGAATTGTTCTAGGAACAAGGAGAGGACATACCTTATACCAGAAGGCATGCTGAATATTTTAAGTGAATTCAGTGCCATATTTCTACATAGACATTCACAACGTAACTTCTATTCCAGATTAAACAGGAGAAAGGCAGCCGCATTGTTGGTGAAACACAGTAGAGTTACTGTTCAGGAGGTATAATGGCTCCAGGGCTGGTTGGGAGAAAATGTGTCCAGTTTCTGGACCCAGAACAGATAATGGTCATAAAAAGTAATTTCACATGTCCCACATAAACCAAATGCATCTAAATGCATGTCAGTGACTGTAGGGAGTGTGGGTGAGAAAGGGTGAATGTGAAAGTCCTGCCTTCACTTTCTAATTTGTCTTGACATCTAAAAGTGGTCAGTCAACAAGGGCTCGTGGTTTTGGACAGGACATTAGCAGGTTAAGTATATTATAAGCTGAGAGATCAAGACCGAGTCTTCTAATTCTGTAGAAAATTCAATGGTGAGAATATTCATTTTTAAACACAAAAGTTAATGGGTAGACCATGAGAATAATAGCATAGAATTTTCTCTTCCATTTTTATTAGAAACAGATCAAGTAAAATTTTTAATAAATACGCCTCAAAAATAGAGCAAATGTTACTTTTAGCACAAGCTTATGCCTTTCCCAAACTGCCCTATGTTAATTAAAGTTGCAAGAAGTTTTTCGCAATTTTAAAATTATGTATAAAGAAAGATTGAATAACAGGATGGGGCCATCATTATGCTAAAATGTTGGCTGAAAATAGTAAGAAACAAAACTCCACATATGCTTAAGGTCTCAACAATCTATTTTTAAAGATGCTGGAAGAAAATTTACAAAGTGTTCATAATGGTTGCCTTCAAATGGTGGTATCATGGTTGAATTTTTCCAGCTTTATAGTTCTATTTCTGTAGTTCGTATAATCTACATGTTTTATTTTTACAGTCCTTGGGGGAATAAAACAAACGTCCTATGATATCATAATATAGAAATATCATATGCATATTTCAGTTTCCTTAGCGGTGACGTTCACATCCTGAGACCCTGGCAGCATTCTGTTCTTTTTCTTTTTTCCTTGCTAAATTAATCAAATCAAGCCAAGATATTTTTTATTTCTAAACTCTCAATGAGAGTTTAACTTTGAAACAAGGAACTCTTTTTTTTTCCCCCCCTTTGCCGAACACAGCGTCTGTGCTTTTTCTGGAATCTAAATGAGATGCCTTCAACAAACTAATCTCAAAGGCGGGAGAACAACAGCCTCCATAGAGCGCCTGGGCAGCACAGTTACTGTTACTTTAAGAGTAGCGTTGCCTCCCCCTCACACCCACAGACTCTCTTTGCACAGCAAGTGCCAAGCAGTGACATCTACTATAGTTTCTAGGACACGACGGCCTCTGCTATACAGAGAGGGGGAAAGGGAGGGAAAGAAGGCGGGTGGTGAGGGAGAGAGAGCACAAATCCAGCTATGTTCCCAGAGGATGAGTCACTTCCTCCCAATAATCCTGAGATGCTGTTTATGGCTGTGCTGCTGATAGGCTGCCCGGCCGGGTTTCTCCGCAGAGCTGCGGGCGGCAGCCGCCCCCCTTGGCTGTCCATTAATCACCAGGGGCTGTACCCGATGCCCGCCGAGTGGGAGTTCTGCCTACGAGTGGCCTCTAGCTGTCTCCAGCTCAATGAAATGACCCTGTGTGAAAACTTGTTTTATGAGAGATTGGTTTATTTGTAACTAAACTACTTCCTCCGTTATTTGATAAGCTCAAATATTTGCTACTGATAGTCTGAGAGTGCCACATTTATTATCCTATTTCAGTGGTTGCCTAACTCCTTTGGAACGGACTCCCTTAACCCTTTGAGGGACGGCAGGAACTTTCAATGGACCAGCTTCTACTTGCTTCCAGCAAAGCCAGGGCCATTTTGCAGGCAATCAGCGTGGATCGACTAGGACACAGAGATCAGAGAGAAGTCGTACTTTTCCTAAGGAGAACACAGACAACTGTAGAAACAGGGGGTCCTGGGGGGAGGGGGTTCTGAAGCCACCTTAAAAAGGAAGGAAAAAGTATTCTAAGTCACTGACGGAAATCTAACATGTCCTGTGCAGATGGGCTTTTATTTTTTAACTTATTTCATATTGTCAATTAACAATGTTGGTGATAGTTTCAGGTGAACAGGGAAAGGATTCAGCAACACATATGCTTGTATCCATTCTCCCCCAAACTCCCTTCCCAGCTAGGCTGCCACATAACATTGAGCGGAGTTCCCCGTGCTGTACAAGATGGATATTTCTTAAGTCGCAAATTATAAGTGTGTCGTGATGACTTTCTGTCTTTTCTTAGACCCCCAAAATATCATGTGTGCAGGGCTTGCTGTCTGCAATCCCACTGCATTCTGGATTTTGAAATTTGGCCTTTTGGAGTCTGAGCTCATTTGCATTTGGCAGAACTTGATTTCCTGCTTCTACAGAAGGGGGGCGGTGGTGAAGGCCTTCACAGTCCTGCCTCAAAGGGCTCAAAGGGCTTTCGGAACATATTAAACTATGTTTCCAAGAGTTCAATGAACCAGAATGAGGCAGATTTCATTGGAAATGAAAAAGAAATACAGGCTTTGTTACATGCAATATACTTGAAAAAAACCTAAATTGAAATCTCTCTCCTGACAAACACGTTGAGGCTGTTTTTCAGTTTTCTTGCTCTCCAGTCGGCTACACAGAGCCCTCAGTGAATGCAGAAGAGGCTAAGGAAATAACCACTTATGTGTGGCAAAATGTTCCAGCCTTGCAGAGATTTTCCCAAAATCATTAGACCCACCAAAACGCTTTCCATTGGCCAGGCCCACACCTTCCTCATCAGATTTTCCACACTTCCCCAGACTCCAAGGACTGTCCATCTGTATTTGCTCAGAGAGCCAGTCATTGGTAGCCAAAAATGTAAACGAGTTTACTCTCATAAACCAGCAATCTCCTTGACTGTCAACCAGAAAAGAAAAAGAAAAAAAAAAAAGTTTACTTCTTAACTCATTTCAGGAAGGTCAGCATGTGAACGTCCTCACATTCCCGCCCCTCACAAAAAGGAGCTGAATTTAGGGCAGCTACACTCTGAGGGTGAAGAGAGGTGAACGCGAAGAGGGCCAGCCAGCTCTGCTCTGCTGTGGCAGTGAATGGCGAGGGGGTCAAAGGTTAATTGATGGATCCCACCTCTGGTCACTTTTCAGCCCGGTTCTCAGCAGGTGGCCTCCCGGTGTCACTGCCCCAGCTGCCCACCAGTGGAGCAAAGCCTGGCCCAGAGGGAGGGTCTGAATTGTCATCTGCGGTGGATTTGTATTCAAAAACAGTCAACCACTGCATTGAATAGATTTTTATATTTCGGTGCTCCCATCTTTTCCCTCACCTTGTTATTATTTGGTAGGTTTTTTTATGGTGGCAGAAAACACATGAGCTCTACCCCCTTAAGTTCTTAAGTATATAGTACAGTACCGTTAACAATAAGCATCACGCTGTACAGCCTATCTCCAAAACTTTTGAGGACTGAAAATCTTTACCCTTTGAACAGCAGGCAACTCCCACTTCCCCTCCCGGACCCCCGACAACCATCCTGCTATTTTGTTTCAATAAGGCTGACCGTTCTGGGTTCCTCATGCAAGTGGAATCTTGCGGTAGTTGTCCTTCTGTGACTGGTCTATTTTCTTAGCATGATGTCCTCTAGGCTCATCCATGAGGTGGCATATGGCAGAATTTCTTTCTTTTTATGGCTGAATAATATTTCATGTATACATGTACATATATGTGCTCAGACACTCAGTCATGTCCAACTTTGTGGGACCCATGGACCGTAGCCCATCAGGTCCCTCTGTCCATGGAATTTTCCAGGCAAGAGTACTGGAGTGGGTTGCTGTTTCCTCCTTCAGAGGATCTGCTGTTTCCTCCTTCAGGGGATCTTCCCTACCCAGGAATTGAACCCGCATCTTTTACATCTCCTGCATTGGCAGGTGGATTCTCTACCACTAGCGTCACCTGGGAAGCCCATATACATATATAAATATCAGCTTTATTTATTATAGCTCACATTTTATTTATCCATTCATCTGTCTTTGGTATTTAGATTGCTTTGCCTATTTTAAATAATGCTGCAATGGACATGGGAGTGCAAATATCATAAATCCAATAGGGGTTAATATCCAGAATACCACAGGGAACTCCTACAACTCAATAGCAAAAAACCCAAATAACTTGATTTTTTTTTTTTTAATGAAAAAGAGTCTAAATAGACATTCTTCCAAAGAGTACTTACAAATGGCCAAATGTATAGCAAAGGATGCTAACATCACTAGTCATCAAGAAAATGTAAATCAAAGCCACAATGAAGTACCACCTCTTACCTGTTAGGATGGTCATTTTAAAACAACAGCAATAATAAATGAAAATAACAAGTATTGGTGAGGATGTACAGAAGTTGGAATACTATTACACTGTTAGTAGGAAAGTAAAATGATGTAGCCACTATAGACAACAGTTTCAAAAAAATTTGAAATTGACCTACTATATGATTCAATAAGCCTATTTCTTGATGTATATCTGAAGGGATTGAATTCAGGCCCTCAGAGAGATACCTGTACTTCCAGTTCATCAAAACATCTCATTTTTTGTTGGTTTGTTTATTTATTTAGAAATTCTATCCACACAGACCTTACATTGTAGTAAGTGAAATGAAGTGATGATGGGCTGGGGTAGGAAGTGAGTTGGGTCCAGACACTTGGGCTTTAGTCGTAACTCCAATTTTTATTGGCAATGTGACCTCAAATGCTTTGGCCACCTGATGCAAAGAACTGCCTCATTGGAAAAGACACTGATGCTGGGAAAGATTGAAGGCGGGAGGAGAAGGGGATGACAGAGAATGAGATGGTTGGATGACATCACCTACTCAATGGGCATGAGCTTGAGCAAACTCTGGGAATTGGTGATGGACAGGGAAGCCTGGCATGCTTCAGTCCATGGGGTCACAAAGAGTCAGACACGACTGAGCAACTGAACTGAACTGACCTCAGGTAGATCACTTATATTCCCGGATCTTGATTTCCTTTTCTCTAAAAGGACTGTAATCCCATCTATCTTAAGGGTTGTTCTGAGTATTAATTGGGATGGCTTGGGTTTTAGAAACTGTAGAGCACTAGGCACATGTCTGTTATAACATCAGTGAACAAAACAAAATTCTGCTTATCTTTTCCCTCTTCACAAAATAGGGAAAGAAAAACTCTGCTTTAGAATGTGAGTTTTCTAGCTTTCATCAGTTCTGGATCATTTACTGGATTGTAACTCGTCGTGTGTCTTTTTGTCATGTAGATACACAAAGTATTTTATGCTTAAAAAAATACAGTGTACAAGAAGGCATTTATATGTGTATATGTGCATAACTTACTAACATATTAAGTTCTCTTGGCCAAAACTCTTAAAATCTGTGTGCCATCCTCATGTAATAAATTGATTATCAAGGTAGTTTTAAAAATATATTGCTGTGTTAAAAACATACCTGACAATTGCTATTACTTACCCTCAGCCAGGGAGTCACAGGTTCCAGGATAAAAGACTAACCAAGGTTGAAACAGCTATGACATAGAACAAGAAGTTCTCCTAGTCAAGCACTCCGGCACTGATGTTCCATCCGCACCTATGCCAAGGGGGAAGGAAGGGGAGGGTGATCTGCTCTCCCGAGATGGCACCCTTTAGTTCACAGTGTAGCTTTGGCAGGCCTTTTGTGTTACCCATTCGACCACATCGTTTCTCTGTCTGGTCAGTTCAGTGGCACAACAACGGTTACTGGAATGTCAAGACCTCTTGCGGGTATAAACTACACACAGCTGAAGTTAATTTCCTGCCCACCGACATATTACTTGACTAGCTTGGTAGTTCCTTCCAAGGCCTTCCAGTTGCCTTTCGATTCACAGTGCCTGATGCGTATGAAATACACTGGAAAGGCTGTTTTTGCTGTTGTTATTCTTATACCTAAACCTATATTTCATGTCCATGAGGTGAACCTGACACATCTCTTAGTCCATCTTGATTCTGATGCCTCTCAGCTCTGTATCCTTTCTAATCCACGATACCACAGAGTCTCTGGACAATAGTTGAGATTTGGCGTTAAACTCAATCTGGATTTAGATACTGACTTTTCAGTCGATAGCTCTGACCTTGGGTAACTTACTTAATCTCACTAAGCTTCGGGTTTTGTCTATGTAAAATAGGAAAAAGTTTTTGTGTAATGTTTTTGTGAAATTTTGTGTGATGAGGGATGTAGACCACGTAGGCAAGTGCAAGGCACATGTAAGTTTTATTATTTTTCTTTCTGTCCGAAGCATGCATTCTTTTTGATTATTTAAAAAGCCACATGAAGAATGACACAAAATTCTTGTGAATTTTAAAATGCAAGATTTGAGAGATGGATGTTTTATACATGCACTATACTTCTCTGGGCTACACTTTCAAGTTTTCATGTATTCATTTTTATTTTTCCCAGCTATTTCAGAGGAAAATTTTAAGAAGCACTATGCATTAGTTGGGATTTTACCAATTACAAGTGATGGAAACATCAGCTGAATTAGACACAAGTGAAAAATGGTATTTAATGGTTCCCATTGCTAAAATGTACAGGGATGAAATTAAGGCATAGCTGGATCCAGGATTCAAATGCTACCATATAATAAGATTTTAATAAGCTCCTATTATACTTTACTTGAAGAATTTTTCACTCCTTATATCTCTAATCTGGATTAACTTACTTTTCCCCCATTTTCCGTCTCTCTTTTTTCCTTCTGTGTCTGTATTTTCCTAAGAAAGTCCTATGAGATCTCAGCGACTCTGACTCACTAGTGTCATCTTTTTCGAGTTTGGTTTAAATCGCAACTTTCCCATAGATGGTCCTGCTTGTTTTATTTTTATTACACTAGCACTAACTTAAAAGCCCATGAGAGTACTGAAGAAAATTTTAATCTGACAGTGTAGTCACTGAAATGTGAAGTGACAGGTGTATGTCACAATCTTCAATCAAAAAATTAAGGAGCCAGGGTTCCTGCTTTTTCTCACCTTTTTTCTTGATCCTTATACTGAGGTGGTGAATAAAGGATAGTTTTTAGAGGAGAAAAAATCAAAACTTAAAATTTTTAAACAATGACTACTATTTTAAAACGTTATCACATCTGATCTAAAATATTTCATCTGAATGTATTTGCATTCATTTGTATTTTATTTATCTTCCCAGGCCATGCTAGTGGTAAAGAACTCGCTTGCCAATGAAAGAGACATAAAATATGTAGATTTGATCCCTGGGTTGGGAAGATCCCCTGGAGAAGGAAATGGCAAACCACTCCAGTATTCTTGCCTGGAAAACTCCATGAACAGAGAAGCCTGGTTCGGGAGGGGGGTGCGTGGTGCGGCTTCAGTCCATGGGGTTGCAAAGAGTTGGACATGACTGAAGTGACTTAATGCGCATATTTTACCAGCATAACCTGCTTATTTCCTTGACTACAGAATGAGTTTCCCAAGTAAACAATATCTTCTTTATTTTCCCATTGATTTCTAAAGCTTAGCGCAGTTCCTGGCATAGAATGGGAAGTTAAAATACGTGAATATATTTTATTTTAACCCCAAATCATAAGTAATATCTTTGCCCAAATGTTATCACACATTTTCATTTCTAAAATGATGCTCTTTTACTTTTGTAAAATGGAGAAATTAAAATAGAGAATGGGATATCCCTGATGGTACAGTGGATTAGAATCCACCTGCCAAGGTGAGGGACCAAGGGTTTGATCCATGATCTGGGAAGATTCCACATGCCTGGAAGCAACTAAGCCTGTGCAGCACAGCTTCTGAGACTGCACTCGAGACCCAGGAGCTGCAGCTGCTGAGCCGGTGTGCTGCAGCTCCTGCATCCTGCGCACCTAGAGCCTGTACTCCACAGTAAGAGAAGCCATCAGAATGAGAAACCCGTGCACTGCGATAAAGAGTAGCCCCCGCTCACTGCAACTAGAGAAAGCATACATGGAGCAGCAAAGACTCAGTGCAGCCAATAATAATAATAATTAGTTAAAATAATAAATAAAATAAAATATGGAATTTACAAATACAGAAATGTTTTCTGTAAAGAAAACAGCAGTAAAATTTTCAACTTCGCAGGCCACACAATCCACTGCAACTAATCACTGTAGTGGGAAAGCAACCCCACACAATACATAAGTGAATGGGTATTGCTGTATTCCAGCAGACCTTTGGCCTTTATTTACAAAGACAAGCTGCACACTGGCTTTGGTGCAAGGGCCATGGTCTGCTGACCCTTGTCCTTAAAAAAAGCAGAAGGTATGTGAAGTAAACTTACATTTTCTAGGGTGACCTAACATTAAGGTTTCCAGGGACTGAAAGTTTCCTAGGACAAGCGACTGTCAGTTTGAAAAGCAGGACAATTCTGAGAAAACTGGGATGAGCTGATCACTCTGCCTTGACTAGATCTCATTCATTCATTCATCCAACGTTCATTGAATGCTGAGTACCGACTAACATTGAACCAACAAAGTTTCAAATTAAAATGAAGCACTTACCATTTTTCTAGATTTGCAAGGCAGGAAGAGAGACGCAGATGTAGATAGAGAACAGATGTGTGGACTTGATGGGTGGAGGAAGAAGGGGTGGGATGGACTGCAGGATTGGGACTGACATTTGTACATGAGCCTGTGTGAAATAGATAGCTAGTGGGAACTTGCAGCAGAGTGCAGGGAGCTCAGCTCATCAATGACCTAGAGGGGCGAGATGGGGGTGAGTGGGTGAGCGAGAAAATTAACAGGGAGGGGATATATGTATACTTACAGCTGATTCACTTCATTGTACAGCAGAAACTGACACACCATTGTAAACCAACTATAGCCCGTTTTTTAAAAAAAAGAAAAAGCACATTATCTGAAGATCGTATAACATGTACCTTTAAAACTGATTGTAAAAGGCACTATTTTTACTACATTAACTTTTAAAATTTAGATAACTTGAAAATGAACAGGCTGCAGTAAATATCAATGCAAAATAATAAGATATTACTTTTTAAAAAAATGGTGTAACAATATAAACTTTTCAACTTACATCATATACCAGTTCTTCACCTAATCTGTTTCACTAACACATGTTTTATACAGGCAATAAATGATGTCTTCCTGTCATAAAAATCCCAAATTAGACTTCTTTATAGGCAAGAAATTTGATGAGGATGCCAAGCATACTTAGGAAAATCCCAGTGACTTCATGATTCATCATTTGTATTGAAAATTAGAAGGTGAGAAAATTGAGAGGGAAAAAAAAACTCACTAATAAGGATTAAAAACAAATGATTCATTTCTTAAACTTTTTTCAGAGAAGCAAATTATAGCCAAATCACAGGCCTGACAAACCATAATTAAGGCATAAGAGGAATTATGGGGGATTGAGAGGTGTAGAAGAAGGCTATGTTTCAACTTAAATATCAATTTTATTTAACATTATTGAAATTAGCTCTTTCCTGCTACAAATTCTTTCAGTTTCTGAAGTCAATATTTAATGAAAAGGGAAATGAAATATTAGAACTTACATATATAAATCAAATGGAATTAAACATAAGAAGAAACATACATAGAGTTTAAAATAATGTTCATATGCAAACATGTATAATATTTTTACCTGGAAAATAGAAGGGAGGCTTCAAGTCTGAGAGTCAAGAGAACAGTAAATGCACACATTTCTTTCTCCCCTTCTGCAATCTGAGTGCTTCAAGAAAGCTTCTGAAATTATCTTTGCTCTGAACAGAGTTTCACTTCATGTAGTTTTGAAATCTTGAGAAGAAAATGACACCAATTTTTATTCCAAGCATTCATATAGTAAAAATATAATTTTTTAAAAGCTCAGCTTACTAGAATATCTTGAGACTGGATTGAATGACTTTAAAATAAATGTTTGCTTAGCTGATTATTAATCAGAAGTGTATTTTATTTTACTACTTTCCATTTTGTTGCATGTTTTATTAAAATGACATGAGAGAACTGTACTTTTCCTTCAATAATTCAGTTATAACCACAAAAGAACCTTTCAGCTGGATAGCATTTTTATTTTATATCATTGCACATGTTGAATAGATACTGTGTATGAATCTAGATGCGTTAGGTATGCATTAAATGAGGGCAAAAGGGTTTGGTTTTTTACTTTAGAATTTTAATTTCATTCATTTGCAGTCTGGTAGAGGAAGTAAACAGCATAGTAGTAACATTCATCAATGAGAATAGGGTAAAGAGTGATTTCAATAGAGTCTGAGTACATGAGCCTAATCAAATGAGGCCAGCAGTGTTCACACTAGCTCCCATTCTCTCAGTAGTAACAGATTATTCATGAAAAACTTTATAATCATTTTATTAGCCATTCTTGTCAGAGGTCTAGTAACTTTAATTTCAGGGTCTTTGACTATGGAAGAAATGGAAGTATAAAAATGTAAAGGGGGCACTTGTGGTCTGAATGTGTTCCATGCAGTTAGCATATCCCCCTTTTCCTGCTGGAGAACATCCAAAAGCAACAAGGAGAATGGGAAACAAAAATGCAAACTTCATTTTCAGCAAAAGTAAGAGACAGCTCAAATCTCCAGAGCCCAAAAGAGGTGTAAGGGCTGCCAAAAGCAGTGGAGACCAAACAGGGCAGAACAGGGGTTGAGTGGAAGGAAGCTGAGAGAAAATGCCACACAGCGAATTCCCTGGCAGGAGGCCAGAGTGCAGGTTCTGCAGATAACAGAAAGAAGCAAAATGACAACTCTCAGATGTGATGGGTGCAGGTTCATCATTAAATCTAGATACTTGCTTGCAACACAAAATTAAGCAAAAGAAGCAACATTGCACCTGCACTGACTTTTAGACACAGAAGAAGGAGGTCTAAATAAAGAACCACTCAAAAAACTGCCATATGCATAGAGAAGCAGTTTGTCATATGACAGCAGGGTTAAAGGTAGTCTTTGCACTGTCTCACACCTGCCTATATCCATGGATTGGTGAGAAGCAGAAACTACGTGAACCAACGGGCAAAATTGCCACTGCCTGGCACCCTGCTCTGCTTCTTCCTCCACATCTGAAAGTTCCTGCAATCATTGGTCCAGAAAAATGCACCTTTTTCAACAATGAGTGCAAAAGCAAAAACAAAAATGAGATACTATAAGAAAAAAAAAAGAAATAGTAAAAAGTAAATAACAAAGAATACTCACCTGGGAGGCAGTATAGCATAGTCATTAAAACAGTGAAATCTGGAAACAGACTGTGTATTTACAAATTTCTAGAATAGGTGAATTCATATCTTAGTGACTCATTTTCCTGAGTTTGTAAAATGGAGTTTAAGTTAATACATATTGCATGAGGTTATTATGATGATTAAATGAACTAACGTTTATAAAATGCTTAGAGCAATGACAGAACAAGTGTAATATAAATGTTAATTTTTAAAAATGATACTATGAAATGCATGTAAATTAACCATGATTTAAAAAAATAATTTGGTGGTGTAATTGTCACTCTGAAGCAAGACCACAAAGCAGATATACAAGAATAAAAGGAAATAATGTTGAGATATGAGGAGGAAATAAAAAATGAGCTAGTATTAATTAGGGAAAGGAGTATTGCTCTTCAATCCTGCTCTAATTGTCTACATTTGTTTGATTCTTAATTGCACAGATAAATATAGTCAGTTCTTACTACCATCATTGGGTCTTTTTTCATAGTGCTCTTTGGTCTTCTGGAGATGCTACTAGATCTATGGTATTGCCTGTTATTATATGATAAATATAATTTGTTAGCTTTATGCTTAAATAGCAATTTAGTTTGGTATAAAATCCTTATGTTGATTTTTTTTCCTTAAAGATTGAATTAAGTAATGTGGAGAAGTCTATATTCAACTTTATACAGACTTCTCCACATTACCTAACTCAGCATCATAAGAGTAACCCTAACAAAAACCTTTAAGAATCAAACAAATGTAGACAGTTAGGGTGTGATGGGAGAGGAGTAAATTGTGGGGGGGGGGGGTAGGGGGGTGTAGAAGGACTAGTAAAAATATGGAGAGGAAGAAGGAAAAAAAGCAGACAGTGAAGAATGTTAATTTCTCATCTGTATCAATCAGGATTCAAAGAATATTATTTAAAGCTGACAAACCAAGTAATAGCAGTATAATCTTATATAATAAAGAAAAGCAAACTCTAACAAAATATGAGCAATGGGTTAAAATTGGGTGATAGAGGAAAAAGAGAGAAAGGGGGGAAAGATAATAAAATATATTGTTTTCCTCATTATCCCTAGTAGGAAAGTAATAAGTATTGTCTATTGAAATAAAATCCTGAAAGGTGAGGCTGTGAAAGTGCTACCCTCAATATGTCAACAAATTTGGAAAACTCAGCAGTGGCCACAGGACTGAAAAATGTCAGTTTTCAGTCCAATCCCAAAGAAAGGCCATGCCAAAGAATGTTCAAACTGCCATACAATTACTTATTTCACTTGCTAGCAAGGTGATGTTCAAAATCCTTCAAGCTAGGTTTCAGCAGTATGTGAACCAAGAACTTCCAGATGTAGAAAAGGTAGAGGAACCAGAGATGAAATTGCCATATCAGTTGGATCATAAAAAATGCAAGGGAAAATTAAAAGAAAATCTACTTTTGCTTCATTAATTATGCTAAAGACTTTGAATGAGGGGATCACAAAATACTGTGAAAAATTCTTCAAGAGATGAGAGTATCAGACCTCATTACCTGCCTCCTGAGAAACCTGTATGCAGGTCAAGAAGCAACAGTTAGAACTGGACATGGAAAAACAGACTGGTTCCAAACTGGAAAAGGAGTACGTCAAGGCTGTATATTGTGTCCCTGATCATTTAACTTACATGCAGAGTACATCATGTGAAATGCCAGGCTGCATGAAGCACAAGCTGGAGTCAAGATTTCAGGGAGACATATTAATAACCTCAGATATGTAGATGATACCACCCTAATAGCAGAAAGCAAAGAGGAACTAAAGAGCCTCTAGATGAAGGTGAAAGAGGAGAGTGAAAAAGCTGACTTAAAACTCATCATTCACAAAATGAAGATCATGCCATCCAGTCCCATCACTTCATGGCAAATAAATGGAGAAAAAGTGAACACAGTGACAGATATTATTTTCTTGGTCTCCAAAGTCACTGTGGATAGTAACTGCAGCCATAAAATTAAAAGGTGCTTGCTACTTGGAAGGAAAGCTATGAAAAACCTAGACAGTGTGTTAAAAAGCAAACTTTGCCGACAAAGGTGTGTATAGTCAAAGCTATGGTTTTTACAGTAATCATGTATGATTTTAAGAGTTGGACCATAAAGAAGGCTCAGCACCAAAGAATTGATGCTTTCAAACTGTGGTGCTGGAGAATACTTTTGAGAGTCCTTAGACTGCAAGAAGATCAAACCAGTCAATACAAAAGGAAATCAATCCTGGATATTCATTGGAAGGACTGATGCTGAAGGTGAAGCTCCAATACTTTGGCCACCTGATGGGAAGAGCCAGCTCCTTGAAAAAGACCATGATGCTGGGAAAGATTGAGGGCAAGAGGAGAAGGTGGTAACAGGATGAGATGGTTAAATAGCATCACCAACTCAATGGACGTGAGTTTGAGCAAACTCTGGGAGATGATGAAGGACAGGGAAGCCTGGCGTACTGCAGTCCATGGGGTTGAAAAGAGCTGGACGTGACTTAGCAACTGAACAACAACAACTGAAATAAAGGTCTAAGAATATAACATACAGTAATAACTGTAAAGTTAACTACTGTAAAAAAATGTATAATGGCTAAAAACATGTATGAGAAAATCATATATCCCAGAAAAGCAGGAAAAAAAAATACAACTCAGGTTTAAACAATGTTTAAAAGCTAGTAAAACAGAATATGCCATAAAATTATGCCAAATGAAATCAAACATATTTCTATGGCATAAAGTGACATTAAAATTTTAAAAAGGTTTTCATGTTGAATCATAAAACAAAATTTAAGAGATGCACCAAAAGGAAAAAGGTTTCCAGCAATGTAGAAAACAAACCAAACACTAATGTTAAGTAAAGGAAATTGGCATGACAGTCTTTGTAAGGAATTGAAGGTAAATGAAATGCTGAATCAGGGTACCTGCCCCAAGGGTAAATTATAGCGAAAAGCAAGGGAATGGAGATCAAAAGCGAGGACAGTAGCTATGTCTGAGCAAAGAGACGAGGTAAAGGCTGAGACGTCTCAAAAAAATTGACTTGTTCTGAATTATGATGTAAAAAGGTATAATCATTTTGGGAGGAAATGTTTTCTCTATAGAAAACTCTTTCTAAATACAGAGTTAGGCTATAACATACTCTTGAAAATATAGTGTTTATCTTGGCAGAATGGGTGTGTGTATGTGTAGTGTTGTCATTAAATTATTCCCCACAAACAATTAGGTGCACAGACTTAGTAGAGTACAAAAGTCAATATGGAGGAACTTCCCTGGTGGTATAGTGATTAGGACTCCACACATGAACTGCAGTAAGTGTGGCTTCGAGCCCTGATTAGGGAACTAACTATCTTGCCTATAATGGCAAATATATGAAAATATTATTTTATAGGCAAACTATGTCCTCCTCTCCTTTCAAATTTAAAAAGATATTTACCATTTTTATTAATAGAAGACAATATTTGCCCCACTAAATGAGTGGACACTTAAAAATATCAATTGGAAGCCTGGACAGAATTTTAGCTTGCCAGGAGTATTGCCTTACTTAAATAGACTTTGGAAGGGGGGAAGTTTTTCAGCCTGAAAGAAATTAAAATAACTTCTTCCAGTCATCCTGGGAAGATCGAATTCCTGAGGCGGAGGGGTACCTCTGACAGGATGTATTTTTCTAGTGGGAACGGAAAAGCTTCCTCCCTTCTCCTACCGCCCTTCAGTGAGCCTTAGTGGGTACAGAGCCAGGTTCCTGGGGAGTGGTAAGCTCACCTTCCACAGGTGGGGAGATGGAAAGGAACTCCAGAAGTACCTCTATGGGGGCTGAGGACCGTGAATTCTAACAGCAGCTGAAGTGAACTTCGGTTTTAGGGCCCCTTTCAGTTTTTCTCATGCCTTCCATGGTCTTGTCAATATTATGGCAATACCTTAGCTCTGTTACAGTGAATTCTGGAAGAAACCTCTGCCCAAGCTTGGGGAATATGGTCCAGGCAAAAAGAGCAGGGGTGTGACAGATACTCAGTCTCAAGACAGCGAGATGTTACCTTCCAAAGAGGAGCATGGATCCTTCTATGTGAGGGGAGTGAAGCTGCCATTTCAACCCAGGCAATAGGACTCCAGAGGCTTTTGTCTTCATTCTCTATGGCTTCTAAAGCTGGCGGGGCTGGATTCAACGTGTTCAATGTGCTCAGCCACTCAGTCACATCTACCTCCTTTGCAGCCCCTTTGTAGCCACCAGGCTCCTATGTCCATGGAATTTTCCAGGCAAGAATACTGGAGGGTAGGACTTCCCTGGTGGGGCAGTAGCTAGAAGACTCTGGACTCCCAATGCAGGGGGCCCAGTTTCCATCTCTGGTTAGGGAACTAGGTCTCACTTGCTGCAATGAAGATTGAAGACCCCAAGTGCTGCAACCAAGACCCAACACAGCCAAATAAATAATTTTTTTTTAAAAGAGTACTGAAGTAGGTTGCCATTTCCTACTCCAGGGGATCTTCCCAACCCAGGGGTCAAACCCTCAACTCTTGCATCTCCTGCATTGGCAAGTGTATTCTTTACCACTAGCCCCATGGTTGGATTTCCTACATTCAAATGGAATGTCAGCTGCACTAAGGGAATCTGATCAGTCAAGGGAAGCGTGATATTATAAGCATGTGAGAGGCTAAGAGAAGAAAATGTGTCTCAGAGAAATGAAGTAACTGGCCCAGACTTGAGAGAATCTGAGGCTAGCCTGTTGAACTCTGATGGCCTTGCTCTTGATGACTGTGATATATAATACCCTCTCTGCCTCACTTCTAGGCTTGGTGTAAGGATCAGACATGAGCTATTTTTCAAAAGCACTGAATAACTCTAAAATGTGATGTAGATATATAAGTTATTATATTACTCAGCTATGGCAGCCTTGGCTTCACTGTAGAGAAAGAGAAGATACCTTAATCAGAATAGGTATACAAGCCAGTCAGAAGGCAATAAAATTGTTCCTCTTCCTGTCTTCTCCAGGACAGAAACAATTACAGTCCAAAACCATTCCCTGAAAGTCAGTAAATGTATTCAAAGTCGCTGCATTTGCTGGTGTCTGCCTGAACTGATCTATGCCCCAAGCCTCCTGGCTTCTCAAAACCATATTGACCTTATGAAACTTGTTTCACACATCACCTCTCCTGGGAATCTTCTCAACTAACCCCACCCCTGCCCCCAACCCATACACACACACCAGACTTAATGGCTGTGCTATCCCTGGAGAAGGAAATGGCAACCTACTTCAGTATTCTTGCCTGGGAAATCCCATGGACAGAGGAGCCTGGCGGGCTATAGTCCGTGAGGTTACAAAAGAGTTGGACATGACTTATCGAGTAAACAACCACCTGACTGTATTCATTCCTCTAACCTCGTGTAACGTGATGTGCTTTCTCCCTTCCACTGGCCTGTGCTGTCCTTTGTGCACAATAAGTCACAAGCCTTATTCTCCCCTGAACAGCTAGGCTAGAACAATGTTTAAAAACTACTAGGCATTTAATAATGGTTGCACATCCTTGGTAGAACAATGACTTTGCCTAAGTGATTAGAGCTTATGTCAATCCCTGAAGGTGATTTAGATGGAAGAAAACATACACTGATCCTCTAAATTTCAATATATCACAGTATTATACGGAGACTATGATGGCCACGCAGGTGTTGAGCTTCTATTTCACTCAGGTTTCTAATTTTGTTTTTGTTCATGGTAACTATTATAGACCACAGAATGACAGATGTTTGCCTTTGTTGGGAGGGAGAGTTGAGCAAATTGTTGACAAATCAGAGGCCAGAATATGAGATAAGAGAAAGCAGATAGAAGAATATTTCAGGCAGGATGTCGGTACTATTAGGTGGAGGAGGCAAAGGCCAGATTAATGTGTCCTGAGCAGGTCAAGAGTTCTGGAAGTAATGTGCAGAGGTACGTGGCGGAAGGCCTGGCTGGGCAGTGATAAAGGCTCTTCTCTCCAGTCTTGTATTCTGCTACCACTGATGGCAGCCCACTCCAGTATTCTTGCCTGTAGAATTTCTTGGACAGGGGAGCTTGGCCAGCTACAGTCCATGGAGTCGCAAAGAGTCGACTGAAACAGCTTAGCATGCACCACTGATAAAGTAGGTTGATGTTAAATATAGATCTAATCCAATCACCACTGAAGACAGATTTACCAGAAGAGAGATTAGAATTTACAAGATACTTAAGAGACCAGGAATATGGTTTCTCAAGAAAAATATCATAAAATAGTTTAAAAGAAAAACTGAATATGCAGAATAATTCCAGGAATCATGGAAGCTGAATAAAAGATGCCAAAAACTGAAATATATAATTTATCAGATTCCATTCTTTGATCTTTAAAGCCCCAATCCTACATTGTCTGAGATATTCCAGGCATATTTTAACCACAAGTTCAAAATGTTTTGTCAATATTTTCTCATGATTTCTCCTAAACGACCTTTGTGGGAAGAAGCAAGATTTGTTGTCATGACCATTTTACAGTTGTGGAAATACCAAGTTCAAAGTCACAGGGAGCTGGTCTGGGTTTCTGAGATCTACCAGTTTGGGTTGTATTTACTTTAATTATAATTGGCTTCCCTGGTGGCTCAGGTGGTAAGGAATCTGCCTGCAATGCAGACTTGGATGCAACCACTGGGTAGGAGAGATTCCCTGGAAAAGGGAAACACTAACCACTACAGTATTTGGGTCTGGAAAATTCCATGGACTGTGTAGTCCATGGAGTCGCAGAGTCGGACAAGACTGAGCAACTTTCACTTTCACTTGCTTTTAATTGTAGCTGACCAGTCTAAGAATTTTCTGCCAAACAAGTACACTTTCTTACCAGGTAGTATGCTGACTTTTCTTAGGATCATAATGAGGTCTGATGAACATATAGAACTGCAGATAAGTTGTGGAGCATTCGTGATAAAAATAATTCTCTGAACTTTGTGTTATTATACTTGTTAGAAAAAAGATAGTGAAGGACAGGGAAGCCTGGTGTGCTGCAGTTTACGGGGTCACAAAGAGTCCAACAGGACTTAGGGACTAAATAACAACAACAACAGAAAAGACAGATGAGAATACAAAAACAGAAAATTATGTCTATTCTCGAATGCCATGCCAAAACCTTGCCTCATTCCCTCAATCATTTATGGTCCTTCTTCTTTTTTTCTCCAGAGTATTTTGTTATAATGGGTTTATGGTAACTTACTTAAACCTTTACATTTATTTATATTATTCACGTAATTCTTACCTAAATAGAGTACATACTTGCTGATGAGTTTACTTATTCCTGTGCATCATGTGTTGCTTAATAAGAAATGTTTATATAGAAACTCCAATATATATTGAAATTTTATGTAGAAACTCCAAAATGTCAATATATTTTAATTATATTAATACCACAAAATAAGCACTAAAGGATTTGATCCATCAACCATGAAACAATTCCCAGTTATGTTAGTTCATAATAGTTATTTCTGTAAAAGTTGAAAAGTTAAAATATTTCATAACTAATTCTCTTTATTGGGAAGATCCCCTGGAGAAGGGCATGGCAACCCACTCCAGTATTCTTGCCTGGAGAATCCCATGGACAGAGGAGCTTGGTAGACTATTGACCATAGGGTCACAAAGAGTCAGACACAACTGGAGTGACTTAGTACGCACAATTCTCTTTATTAATTTATTCATTTAGTATATTTTGTTAGCCAATTATTAAGTGTCAGCAGTGAGGATACAGTAGAGTACAAAGAATAAAATGTCCCTGAACTCCTAGCACATAAAAGGAAGGGGAAATAAACAAGTAATAAATAGGATAAATCCATGTGATGATAGTGCTGTGAAGATATTACAGGATATTATCATTGAGGGTGATTAAGCAAATGGCTACTTTAAATGAAGTGATGAGAAAAGGCTTCCATAAGGAAGTAACAACATTCAAGCTGGGATCTGAATGTGAAGAAAGTCTTGCAAAAATGGGTGAGAAGAATGCTGTATGCACAGAGATTAGCAAGTACAAAGATCCTGAGGCCAAAAATATATGTATTTAAAGTTGATAATGATTGAAATCACTGTGCTCAGAGACTTGTAACCTAAAGCGATGTTGAAGACAGAAGTAGATTTGAAATCATATAAAGCTGAAGCTGCAATATCTTGGCTGCCTGATTCGAAGAGCCAGCTCATTGGAAAAGACCCTGATGCTGGGAAATATTGAGGACATGAGGAGAAGGGAGTGACAGAGAATGAGATGGTTGGATGGCATCATCAACTCAATGACATGAGTCTGAGAAAACTCAGGGAAATGGTGAAGGACAGGGAAGCCTGGCAAGCTGCTGTTCAGGGGGTTGCAAAGAGTCAGACATGACTAAGCGACTGAGCAACAACAATTAGAGTATAGGCTAAGGAGCTTAATGTAAAGTTCTTGAATAATAGTGGTTTAACAGTCTAAAGCAACAGTCCCCAACCTTTTTGGCACCGGGGACCAATTTCATGGAAGACAAAATTTTTCCAGTCCAGGGTGGGGGCGTGGAGGGGGGAGAGGGATGGTTTCAGGATGATCCAAGCATGTTACATTTAACTGTGCATTTTATTACTACCACATCAGTTCCACCTCACATTATCAAGCATTAGATTCTGGAGGCTGAGGACCCATGGTCTAGAGTTAAGAGCTATTCTAAGGTCGGTCTGTATTTCTGTCATCTTCTATAAGCCACCACTTGCAAACTTGAGATTGCATTCTAGCTGCTCCATTTTCCAGGCATCCAGAAAGGGTGAAAAGCCTAGAGCAGCACACATCCAGTTATTTTAAATGTAAATCCATGAAGGATACTCATCCATTCTGTTACAAATAATTGGCCAGTACCTAGTCTGACGGCCATTTGTAGCTTCAGGGGAGGCTGGAAATGCTAACTGGACATTCATGTGTCATGAAACTATATTAATTTGGAAGAAGGAGAAAATGGGAATTGGGCAGAGCTGGGGAAGGTACGAGGGCTTCCCAGAAGGCTCAGACAGCAAAAACTATCTGCCTGCAATGCAGGAGACCCAGATTCAAACCCTGGGTCAAGAAGATCCCCTGGAGAAGGAAATGGCAACCCACTCCAGTATTCTTGCCTGGAGAATTGCGTGGACAGAGGAGCCTGGCGAGCTACAGTACATGGGATTACAAAGAGTTGGACATAACTGAGTGACTAACACTTTGGGGCTTCCCTGATGGCTCAGGGAATATGCCTGAGCCATCAGGAATATGCCTGGTAAAGAATATGCCTGCAATGCAGGAGACCTGGGTTCAATCCCTGAGTCAGGAATATTCCCCAGAGAAGGGAATGGCTACCCACTCCAGTGGGTAGGTCCTTTGAAATGAGATGTCAGATTATAAAATTGGAACTTATTTATTTGAACAATGCAAAGCTATCAAAGTATTGTAAATAAGATAGCAGCATAATCTGAAATGTGTTTTAGAAGATTACTTGACAGCGGTGCGAGCGTTTGCTGCTCCATGGAGCTGAAGTTGAGTGGGGTTCATAGCACTGCAATAGCCCACATGGGAGGGAATAAGATTTCCTTTGAGAGGAAGAGGGCAGATGTGGGAGAAGCAGATGTAGCCACTCAGTGTGTCTGAGCACACAAGGGTGAGGATGGAGTGAATCAGAGGAGCTCATTTCTATGACAGGGAGTCTGGTGCTGAAATTAACTGAAAGGTGGAAGTGCAGAAAGAACATGTGTAGGGGAAAATGGTGAGTTTTGTGGTGAACTTAAGTTTGAGGTCTCATTATGGGGGGAGGGGAATGCAGTCACTATGACATGTGACTAATAAAAATGAGCATTCGTGCTCTGCAACAGTTTGTACTACGGATATTCTCATAATGTTCTGGGAAACTCTCCCAGCTCAACATTTGGCTGCAGTCATTGTAAGCCCTTGAGAGTCGTTCAGGAAATTCCGTTCACTTATGACTGCTTTGACAGTGCACACCCAGGAAAGGACAGGATGGATTCGGATGCAGTTCGTAGAGTCAGGACTGTGCAGTGCTAATAGTAGTCTGAAGAAATCTGGAGACCTTGAGAGATTTGCTCTAGGAAACCCCAGATGTGAAGCTAGATCTCAGGGGCGATGCAGATGGAAGGGCTGACTTGAAAACTCTTACCTAAAAGTACAGCATAGAATAACAGGCATCTAAAGAGAGATAGGAAAGCAGAGAGGAAGGAAAGAAGGAATGAAGGGAGGGAGGAGAGGAGGGAGGAATGGAGGGAGGGGAAAAAAGAAGGGAGGAAGGAAAGAAGGCAAAAACCAAGGAAGAAGAATCAAAGAAGCTAGCTGAGTCTTGGAAGAGTGGATAGTTCTGTAACAATTTGGCATCAAATGTCATTAAGTCAAAGATTCACAAATCATCAATAATTCCATCCTGAGCTGCCAGCCATTTGAGACTCAGTCTTTAAGGGCAGGGGGCTTCCCTGGTGGCTCAATGGTAAACAATCTTCCTGCCAACGTGCCAATGCAGGAGACACAGGAGAAGCAGGATCATTTCCTGGGTTGGGAAGATCCCTGGAGGAGGAAATGGCAACCCACTTCAGTATTCTTGCCTGGAGAATCCCATGAACAGAGGAGCCTGGCAGGCTACAGTCCATGGGGTTGCAAAGGGTCAGGGATGACTTAGTGACTAAACAACAATTTGCTAATAAAACATTTATCATATTAGAGCAATGACTAGAATAACAGTTTTCAAAGTTTATCCACGAAACTCTCTGGGCACAGGCATGGCAGGAGGGATTCTCTCAATACATTTCAGGGGCTTCCCTGGTGGTCCATTGTTTAAGAATCCATCTTTCAATGCAGGGCATGAAGGTTCGAAGCCACAGCAATGAGAAGCCCATACATCACAATGAAGAGTAGCCCCCCCCCCCCTGTCACAAAGCTTGCACAAAGCCAGGAAGACCCAGTGCAACTAAAAATAAATAAATAATTTTTTAAAAAACCTATTTTCATAATTGTGCTAAAACTTGGAGACTTCCCTGGTGGTCCAGTGGCTAAGACTCCATGCCCCCATTGCAGGGGGCCCAGGTTGCATCCTTCATCAGGCAACTAGATCCCACAGGCAGAAAGTAAGAGTTCACCTACTGCAAATAAAGATCCTTTAACTCGCAACTAAGACCTGGCACAGCCAAATAAATAAATAAATATCAAAAAATAACAATAATTACACTAGGACTTTTTAATGCTTTCACTATCCTTCTGTCATTAACATTGAGAAAAGATTTTCAGAGTCTGTGTGCAATGCAGCAGATTGAATGCAGAAAGAGTTGACTATTAGGGCAATATTAAAGAGATTTTTCAAAAATGTAAAAGAATAGCACTCACTATATTTTCTTACTGTAATTTTGCTTTAGAAAACAGGATTATTTTCCTGGAAAAAACATTATCGATTTGAACACATAATAGGTAGATTTACTTTTAATGAATTAATAAAAGAATACTTTAAATTTTTTCTCAGCTTCAATCTCTAATGGGTTAGATATTGGTAGATATAACTCATGTAATCAAAAGTGCTTTGAGTTGCTCAGTAATTTTTAAGCATATAAAAGGCCCTTAGGAACAAACAGTTTGAGAACTGCTGACCAAGAGCAGTTAATAGCTCTCAGAATTGTAAGGAAGTAATCTGCTTTTCTAACAAAGATGAGAGCCAGGAATTTTGGAATAGGAAATAAAAATACATTCCAGAGAACTGCACATAACATTGTTGAGCAAGGAAAGCATTGTTTTCACATAAGGGAAGGAAGAGATTGAAATTATACTTCTTCTTGGAAATCTGGCAGAGCCTCAAGAACGATGTGAGGACTAGATTCATTTGACCCTTGGAAAATCAATAAGTGTATTTCAGTTCATATCTACTTCCTGGAGAGCAAGAGTGCAACTTAACTTGAGAAAATTCTGAAATATAAAAAGTCAGAAACAAATAGGTATTCCTTTAAATTCAATAGTCAAAGGGAAAATAAGATGTTAATGCTGACCCGCCAGGCAAAGCCTTAGTGAGATGCTTTATGATCTGAACAATAACTCTATTGTAATTAACACAATTGCTGCATATATTCTCTTCTCAATTTATAGGCACAGATTCCATGGAGTCAAAAGGACTTCAGTACATGTGTCAAGAGAATATCATAGCCTGGAGTGTGAATATGTACTGATCAAAACCTATTTTTTATGAAGGACTCTATCATTAAAAAAGTATATCACTTTCCAATTTCATATTTCAAATTAAAAGCTTTATTCTCACAGGTCTAAATATTTACAGCAGGGATATTTACAATAGCTAAAAACAGGAAACAATCTCAATATCCATCACCAGGTGAACAGGTGAAATATACAACCATACAAAGGAACACTACTCAGCAATACAAAGAAATGAATTACTATTACAACAAATGAGTATAATTTGATCATAGCACTGTACATGCTGTCAAAACTGGTCAAACTTCATACTTTAAATGAATTCAGCTTATTGGACATAAATTATACCTCAATAAAGTTAATCTTTTAAAGGCACTGCCACATAAATAACCACATCTGATCATCTCCATAACTTCTCCATAGTAGATTGTGATCTTGTGAATCACAAGAGGAGACTGGAGATCAAAAGACCAAATGACTTGTGATGGCTAGTAAGTCTTGGGGCTTGAGGAAGGCAGATGTCTAGAGTAGTAACATTTAAACTTTTCCTTATGACTTCTTTTCTTTTTTAAAAAAAATTATTTTTTAATTGAAGGATAATTTCTTTACAGAATTTTGATGGTTTCTGCCAAACGTCAGCGTGAATCAGCCATTTCCCAATGACTTTTTGTTACCGCTATGTAAAACAGGAAACTCTGGTATGCTGTGTTTGGAGCAGAGATGGAGTGTGAGTGTTGGCTGGAAGGGGTGGTGTGAGGAGTGTAGGGTAGACACCCCGCAGGATCCTAGGAGTCTGACAGCTTGAAATCTCTGAAGTGGTGACACAAACATAGATAGTGCATCCAGAAGACATTGCTTCAGACCTCTGTTCTGTCATGTATGAGCTTGGAAGTCTACATTTGCAACCTGAAGTTGAATATAGTCACAGGAATCAATCACCTAGAATTTTACAGTGCTTATGCCATTTACTTACTTAATATTTCCTAAAGTTCATTTGTTGTTTTTCAGCTTCCTGTTTGTTGTTGTTGTTGTTGTTGTTATTCCATTGCTAAGTCGTGTCTGACTCTTTGCCACCCCTTGGACTGCAGCACACCAGGCTTCCCTGTCCTAAACTACCTCCTGGAGTTTGCGCAAACTTATGTCCATTGAATCAGCGATTCCATCCAACCATCTCATCCTCTGTTGCCCCCTTCTCCTCCTGCCCTCAATATGTCTGATATTTTGGATACTCTCAAGAGTGCTGGGGGTATAGTAACATTCTGCGAAACTACTTACGTAGGAGAAATCATAAACTTTTGACCAATGGTGTTATATTAATGGCAGTAGGGAAACCATTAAACAGCAACCTGAGCCTTATCTTTGACTCTTATCTCTCCCACATCTAATCTGTCACCCACTGATTCTCACTTGAGTGGTCTGATTTATTTCCTCAATCACCACCATTTTTCAGAACAATCAACATCCTTCTCATTAATGATAGCAAAAGTTCAGCTCCATTCCCATCCAATGTACTCAACACACTGCAGCCAAAATATTCATTCCAAAATGCAGTAAACTCCTGCCATTTCTCTGTATAAAGTCCTCTTGTGGATCCCAGCTTCCTCCAGGAAAATGTCTAAATTCCCTCCTAGGGTTTACAGGGTCCTAATGAACTAGATTCTCTCCTAAATGCTCAGCAACATTTTTTTGCAAGATGCATCCCTATGCTCTATCCATCAGCTGAGTGAAACTTTTCCAGTTTGGAAAATATGTGACTTCTGGGCTCTCAAACATGCTATATTTCCTCTCCCAGAATACTCTTCCTCCCTCCTATTCATCTACCACCCATTCCTGCCTCATTATAGCTCTCACTTCTTTTGGAAGCCTAACTTCATCTCCTTTCATCTCCTCCATCTTGGTCAGGTGATGGGGTCAAGTGCTTGGTCATTTGGGGCCAAGTTCTTTATCAGGGGCTGTTTTTTTTTGTTGTTGTTGTTTTTAAACAGCATTACAATGAACCATTTGTGTACATATTATCTCCCTCAGAAGTGTAAGCTCCCAGGCACACTTACATCTTGCTCTTCCACCCTTATCTTTCCAGTTTCTAGCATTGTCCCTGGCACAGAGTAAGCCCTCAATAAACATTTCTTGAATGAACTGACTGAATAAGCCATCCTAACAAATGGGCAGAGCAGATGGCTCGAGACTGCTCGATGGCACCAGATTAAGGTAACATATTTGCCTCCTGGCTTTCTCCCAAAATGAAGGAAACAGAAAATGAGCGTGGGCTCATGACTCACCATCTCTTCTGACTGAATAGTACATGGCGTGGCTGAATCCAGACCCAAATCAAAAGTTTTAATCTCCATCAGAAGAATATATCATTTTCTTCAGTATTATTCTTTCCTGGGCAAGAAGAGTTTTCTAAGCATTTTAATCCATAAAGCACTTCCATGATTAAATTTAAGATTTTCTGTGCAATGAGACTAATGCACCAAGGTGGAAGAGGAAAAATACTGGTAAGTTTTAAAACATGTTAGGATAATTGGGTTCAACATGCGTAAATTGCTTTCAGATGAAAGGCTCTAAGCAATTGTTAAATTATAAACATTGAAAAAAAAAAGAGTTCTCTGCATTCAATCTGGAGAAGAAAGGGTTTCCATTTGTACAGCAAATTAGAATCAGGTATTTCTGTAGGTCAGCAATTTCTTTTCTTTTTTTTTTTTTTAAGGCCAGGGAAGTTCTCTTGGCATTTGCCGTGTGTGATTCAGAGAGGGAAGCGCCTTGGTGACTGTGGAAGCCGTTTTCGCCTCGCACTTGTCCACAGCAATTACATTGGAAGGGGTCCTAGACTTGTGGGGTGTGGGATGTGGGATAAATTTGGAGAAAGACCACAGTATGTAAACAAAACCTGCCAGTTTTCCAAAATACCCAACCACAAGACTTCACATCTTGGCAGCTGAGAAAGAGTCAAATGTGCTTTTATTCTGACAAAAAATTTTATTCTCAGCAGGGAGAATTATAAATCCCCAATAAAGCAAGAGACTACCAATAACCAAAAGTTAACAAAATTTTAAAATATAGCCTAGGTAGTGAAGCTTAACCAGCTCATCTTCTGAGACAGTATTAGTCAAGAAACTGAAGGCAGTAATGGAATCTTTGAAGTATTGTATTTTCAAAATCCTTTAGATTAAGAAATCCTCCAGAAGGTGAGCTATTTCTGAAGATAGATCATTAGCATAAGCTGCTTAGTTTCTGTTGATAAAAAAAAAAAAATCTAACTTGCAGCATTATCAACTGAATGAGAGCATTTGTGTCTCAGATAAGATTTTATGATGATTTTTAAGTTTACAGTGTCCTAAAAGCGTTATATTTTTATACCATTGTCACATGGCTTTGACTAACGAGCTCACTCTTTTAAGGTAATCAGGGAGTCAGAAATAGATAATCCACGTCAAAGCATTGCTGTATTTCCCCAGAATTTAAATATTTCTGTTGGTTCTGAGCGAGGAACTGGTTTGAATCTCAGGTGGTTTTCAACTTAAACCATATTCATTGTCAACTAACATTTAAACAGGGCCAAGGGAGCTGTTCTTCCTCCTAGCCTTCTGGAAGCAAATGGCCTGCAGGCTTTCTCCCTGAGCCAGAGGTCTCCAGAGCTGAGTCGTATCAAGTCTGCAGATCCTAGGAGAGGTAAACAGCTTAGCTGTCTTTAGGAATCCCGATAGCATTGCTTTGATCAGTTTCCAGCCAGGAAACAGGGTAAGCATGGACCAAGAGGTCTACAGCATCTTTGCTAAAGTCTGAGGTTCAGCAGTGAGGGTATGGTGGGCCTAATAAACCCCTTGAAACAAGCATAAAGTAGGAGAAATTCTAGTTACTGTCTCACAAGGGCGTCAGGAACCATAGATGAAGACGACACAGTAGAGATTTATTAAAATGCTGGCATTATTAGAAGTAAAATACCTGTTTTCTTAAGGTGTGTTTATCCATCTGTCCTCCCATTCATCCAAGAAATATCTGCTGAGGATTTACTATCTACTCTTTTCTGAAATGAACGGTGCCTGGCACTGGGAGAAGGGACAGTCAAAGAGAACTGTTGCTGTTTTTCAGTCACTACATCGTGTTGGACTCTTTGTGACCCCATGGACTGCAACATGCCAGGCTTCCCTGTCCTTCACTATCTCCTGGAATTTACTCAAATTCATGTCCATTGAGTCAATGATGCCATTCAGCCATCTCATCCTCTGTCTCCCCCTTCTCCTTTGGCCTTCAATCTTTCCCAGCATCAGTCTTTTCTAATGAGTCAGCTCTTTGCATCAGGTGGCCCAAGAATTGGAGCTTCAGCATTTTTTTTTAAATGCTGGAGTTGATTAGAAGTAAAATGCTTGTTTTTTAAGGCATATTCATTCATCTGTTCTTCCATTCATCCAAGAAATATTTGCTGAGGCTTTACTACCTACCCTTGTCTGGAGTGAACATTGCCTCAGTCAAGGAGATTAAGACACTGTCTTCATGAAACTTCCGGTCTGGCAGATGTGTAATGTGTCTATGTGTGTGTGTGTGTGTGTGTGTATCTCTAAATATAGAGATGGGGAGATATACAGCAAAGAATTCACCCTTTTGGGGGCAGGAAAATCTACAGAGTTGTCAGGGGGAGAGGGTGCCTTGCTTCCCACTTTCCCACTGAAGAAGTTAGTAAGAAACCTTTGTTCTTGTCTATCTCCAGCTTCCAGAACCAGACATGCTCTTTTCTAGGAATTTCAAATTTCAGGGCACATGACAATGGCTCAGAAGCAAATTGACATTCTTCAGAAATGTCATGCCAACAGAATTCTGAGTCCAATAGTGTAGCAGCAGGCTCAGTGATGAAGTTCTAGACAGACAGTCACCCACGTGTGACTTGGCTCATCTTAAAGCTGCCCATCCTTGGGCTTCCTGCCAATTTCCCTTCCTGGAGCTTTCAGTCATCTTGTCAACCTCTCTCCTATTTCTTCTCGAGCTCCAGTTGAACAGTTAGTGTTTGATGATTGCCACCAAGAATAGATACTTGCAGAAGAGAAAGTATTAAATAAAGAGTACTGGAATTATTCATTCATTGCAAACACAGTAAGTGCTATGGAGGAAAGGTGTATTTGTCTTTGGAGGTAGCAAGCAAAGAAGATATTTGGGAAGCCTGAGGGATTTTGTTAGTGATCCCATGGGTAAGTTCCAAGCTCCCAGTGCACAGGGCCCAGGTTCAATCTGATCAGGTAACTAGGCCCAACATACCAAAACTAAGAAGCCCAACTGACACAAGGAAGATCCTGCAAGCCAAAACTAAGACTCAGAGTAGCCAAATAAATAAATACACAAATACATAAATATTTCTTCAAAAGAGGAAGCCTGGGACCCATACTGCAGCTAGACTGGAGCAAAAAGTCCTCCAAAGAAACAACAGGATGCTAGAGTTACTGAAGGAGAGCAATTGAATCCCTGAACCCCAGCACGGGAAGAAAGGCCTGCACTGGGATCCAACAAGGTCTGTAAAGACGAAAGGCAGGAAGACCTCTGTAGGATTTCGACATTCTGACTAGGGTAACCTTTGCTATTCATTCATAAACAGCAATTCAAGAAGAGTCTCAGAAAGGATTTGTATTCCTGCACTTCATGCAGTCCCTCTCTCCAAGTGCTGACAGCTTTATGTCTCCTCCATTCACACCATGAGGGCCCAGTGCAAGGCCCCCACCCCTCCCCTATCGCCTGGAGTCTCAGGTTCTAAAGTTTCACCCTTCAGATCAGATCTTTCCTTTTTTTTTAAACCATCCAGGTGATCACTCTAAAATACTATGTGATTATGTCAATTCTCTTTCTTAAATTCCTTCTGGACCCACTCCATCCCCTAACACCTAAGGGATGAAATGCATGCTCTTTAAAAGCTCTCTCTACTTGGCTGTTTCCCTAGCCTTATTCTTCTGTCAACTGCAACTTTGACTTTTAGCAACATTGCACTGTGTGTAATTCTCCAGACATACCAGGTGGTTCCATTCCTTTGTGCCTTTGCTGGGGCTGAAATACTCTTTTCCCCTTCCCTTACTCCTTTATCTGCCCCCAGTTAATTCTAATTCATGTTTAATGAACGAGCTCAGAGGTCATCTTTTTCTTCAGAAACTTTCCTGAAACCCCTGGGTTGGATGAAGAGCTCCTGTAGCCACTTGCGTATATCTCTGTCATAGCACATATCATATTTTATTGACATTATCTTTTTAAAAAATTTACTTTTTTACTTGGCTGTACTGTGTCAGTTGCAGTATGTGGGATCTTTAGTTGTGGCATGCAAACTCTTAGTTGCTGCATGTGGGATCTAATACCCTATCCAGAGATTGAACCTGGGCACTCTACATTGGGAGCATGGAGTCTTAGCCTCTGGACCACCAGGGAAGTCCCTTGACATTATCTTTTTAAGTCTTGGTCTTAGCTTGGGCTACATGGACATATAGACTGGATAACTTAAGCAACAAAGATTTATTTCTCACAGTGCTGGAAGTTGGAAAGTTCAAACTCAAGATGCCAGCCAGTTAGGTTCCTGATGAAAGCCCTCTTTCTAGTTCGCAGATGGCTGTTTCTTATATTTTGATGTGGCAGAGGGAGACCATTTCTCTCATGCTTTTCTTTTAAGGACACTAATCCCATTCATGAGGGCTCTACATCATGACCTAATTACCACCCAAAGACCCTGTCTCCAACATATGAACTTGGAAATGACACACTCAGCCCATAATACCCCAAAGATTTTGTGTCTGATTTATTTTCATATCCCCAATAGCTAGAATACTTCCAACCAAAACTTAGGCTCTGAAAATAATATGTGGTACTAATTTATGTATATCATGTTCTTGGTAACATCAGTTACAAAGTTATAACCTCTGGCTTTATCTAGCACCTTGACTTATTTGATATGTATTTTTAATGTTTCTCCAAGAGCTGTATCTTCCATCTTTGCCTTCAATAATTTTAAAAATCAGTAGGCTCTTCCTAGAAAAGTTGAAAGAAACAGGGTTGATGGAGAATATAGCAAGATAAGAAAAAGAAATATGAGGGGGTAGTATTGCTGCAAAAAGATGAGTCACAGATGGAGACATTTGCAAAATGAAGAAGGAAAGAGTAGGAAATGAGAAGGCTTAATTATGGTACATGATTCAACCACAGATGAAGCTGCTGTTCTTACTTCCAGTTTCCTCTACTTCTATTTAAAATGGATAAATCTGACTTCCTAAAGTAATCTATTTCTAGTAACATATATTCGTCCCTGACATGAATAATTCCTGTCTTGGGCCACATCAACCTGAGAAAGACAGAAACCAGATTCCTGACAACACTTGGCCTGGAAGCCCCTGTCTTAATTCTCAGAAAACAAGCATGGTCCTCTGTAAGAGGAGCAGGTCCCTGTGGTCCTCTGTTAGAACCTCAAGGTCCCAAGTGCATCAGTCTTTTTCATCTCTGCACAAACTCCACCAACAGGCCTCGATCTTTAACTGAGGATGAAGACACGTCGAACTGCTCAAAGCAGAAGGTTCTGGTGATAGATAATTCTGGGTTAATCCTCAAGCCTATCCCTTCTTAGTTTGTATACCCAGGCTCTATTTTCCCATTTCAGAGATGGGGACATACTGGTTTCCAGCTCACAGGATTTTGGTGACAAATGAATACTGATGTGTGTGTGATGCTCTGAGCTCTGTGCCAGGGATGCAGTGAGTGTGTTGAGTAGATGATACATGCTCCAGTTCCTTCCAGCCACAAGGAATCCATCTGGGCCCATGGTGACTCATTAGGTCATGTAACATAAGGGCAGATACCAACCCCTTCCTTCTGTGTCACGTCTGCTGTGTCTCCCAGGTAACCAAGTGTGCCTTCATCATCTTCCTGGGATGCGATGAACCTCATTCCTTGTCCAGCAGCATCACTGCCTCTCTGGAACATGGGAAAATCCTTCTCTAAAGCACGCTGGACTCACGAATGCACTTTCAACCTTTCCAAGTTTGGCCACATCTGTGTGTGCTTCCACATGGCTCAAATGTAGAAGGGTGAGTAAGCCTAACTGATTATTCATCCTCTGTATCTTAATCAGTACTTGTGGATTCAGGGATTCTAGAACATCTCAAAATGTTTTCTTTACAAATGTCAATAGTGTACCATGTATGTGGATCCCAGGTCTTCAGGAAAACATTCCTACATCAACTAGAAACACATATATCTTTTTTTTAAGTTTTTTTTTTTTTAATATGAACCATTTTTTTAAAGTCTTTATTGAATTTGTTACAATATTGCTGTTTCATGTTTTGGTTTTTTGACCATGAGGTATGTGGGATCTTAGCCCCTGGGATCAAAAGCGCATCCCTTGAATTGCAAGGTGGATACCTAACCACAGGATCAACTGGGAAGTCCCAAAACAGATAAATCTTAACTGAAGGCAGGTCATAGGGTCCTGTGTGAGGTTTCCTCAAACAGGCTATAGACTCTTGCTTTGAGGCACAGCTCCTCTGTGAAGTCCTCCTGATTTTTCTCAAATAGTGGTTGCTATTTGTTTTTCTGTACTTTGAGAGCATTGTATGTGTGACCTATGATTTATCACTTTAGACTTGGTCTCCTTCAGTAGCCTTAGTTCCTGAATACAGATTCTCTCTTTATCTTTGTGTCCCTACCACTTATCTGTTAACCATCTGGCATGCAGTTACCGCTCAATCATTTTTCCCCATAAGAATACACTGGTGAAAGCAGTACCAATTCTGTACTGGCAACTTTCCAGACCGTAAATCTATGGGATTGAGTTTTATCTGCTGATTCCACTGTGCTTAATGTGGATGGACTGCTCTGCTTCTGTTTTCACTGTAGAGTGCATTCCTGGGCTTCTCCACTGCCCTGTAGGAGATTCCTTCTAGACTATTCAAAGGCTCCTTATATTCACATCTCCCAAGGTTTTGGTTCTTCTGTCAAATCTTGTCCTGAATTTAGACCTCTCTGTGCCACGTGGGTTCTATCTCTGGGTGGGGAAGATCCCCTGGAGAAGGAAATGGCAACCCACTGCAGTATTCTTGCTTGGAGAATTCCATGGACAGAGGAGCCTGGTGGGCTACAGTGCATAGGGTTGCAAAAGAGTCAGACAGGACTGAGCATCTGAGCAATGACAAAGACTCATCTTCACTAGAGCTTCTCTGGTGCTTGCTCTGACCTCATCTAGTGAAAGGAAGATCTATGCCTCTTACTGTTGGTAGTTAATTACAGAAATCTAGCCAATATCCAAGCAGATCTACCAAGACTGCCAGAGCAGGGTTATTAAAGAGAAATCCTCAGAGATGGGAGCAATAGTAAATATGCCCTTCCCCACTCCCTGTTGCATCCTGGAGCATTAGCCAGGGACTCCAGAGGTATAAGTGTCAATCTCCAGAGAAGAACCCCAGACCTTTGAACTGAGAGACTGGGAAATACCAGCTCCTCCCTGGCATAGTCAGGGACTGACACACACCAGCAATATGATGTATGGAACCCCAGCTCTGGCCTTGGCTCATTGGCCAAGAGCCAGTGGTCACAGAAACAAACATTTGGGAGTCCAAGCTGTGTGGCTGAAATATGGCTAGCTGGTTGGTTGATTCGTACATCCACAGTCAAAGACCTTGATGCTGGGAAAGACTGAGGGCAGAAGAAGAAGGAGGCAAGAGAGGATGAGATGGTTGGGTGGCGTCATCGACTCATTGGTGGCATCATTTGCTCAAACATGAAAACCTAAGTTTGAGCAAACTGGGAGATGGTGAAGGACAGGGAAGCCTGGCGTGCTGCAGTTCATGGAGTTGCAAAGAGTTGGACCTGACTGAGTGACTGACTGAAAAACAACAAATCATGGTTGAGGTAGCACCAGCCCTCCCCTGGCATAACCTATGAGATTTAGGTCGCAGATTACATGATGTGCTGGATGGCAACATTTGTCACCCTTTAGCCCTCTATCAAAATCCATGGCCTGAATCATTCAGCTGCAGCTTCTTTCATGTGGCTTTCTGGGAGGTAAGCCTGTGGGTGATTAGTACTGGATAAATTAAGTTCTGAGCTTTCAACAGACTTAATCCCTATGTGGTCCTAACTCATTAGCATCTGCAGGGACTAAAGTAAAATTAATGGATCAATTTCAACCAGATTGAAGTACTTCTTATGGACAAAGTCACTAACATTCCTCACTCTAAAGTAAAAGTGGTCATTAATCTCCTGAGGGCAGGCGCTCTATCTAATGCCCTAATGAATCCCTAGTGTCTATACTACTGCTTTTGTTGAGTGCATAAAAGGATGAATTCTCAATTATGGGAATTAGACCTCATTCTTGTTTAACATCAAAGAGGATTCAAATGTGTTTATTATTTCCTGAAAGTGATCCCAACATAATGATAATAAAAGCCAGTTTTTAAAAGTCTCATCCTTCCTGGTGACTCAGAGGGTAAAGAACCTGCCTCCAATGCAAGAGAACCAGGTTCAATCCCTAGGCCAGGAAGATCCCCTGGAGAAGGGCATGGCAACCCACTCCAGTATTCTTGCCTGGAGAATTCCATGGACAGAGGAGCCTGGTGGGCTATGGTCCATAGGGTCCCAAAGAGTCAGAGATGACTAAGCGACTAACAGTTTCACTTTCATCCTTTCCAAAGCATGTCCCTCCATTTACCCCTGATGTCACACAGTACCCTGATAGTTTTTTCTGCTGTATGATAAATTCCCTTAAGGAAAAAAAGTGGTTCATCTGCTGAGAATTTAAGAAAGGACAGGCTAAGAAGACCCTGCTTCACCCCCAAATTTATCTCTAAACACTGAAGGTTTATTTAAGTACAAGAGGCTATAAAGACCACTTTATAGATGACCACTATAATGATAGCATTTCCTTTAAAATTTGTACCTTAGAATTACTTAGAAATTCTGTTTAAAAAGAGAGAGAGATTTAGACCCTACTCCTAAGATTCGGGTTTAATTGGTCTAGTAGTACTACTCAGATTTCCCTGGTGGCTTGGATGGTAAAGAATCCACCTGCAATGCAGGAGACCCTGATTTGATTCTAAGGTTGAGAAGATCTCCTGGAGAAGGGCATGGCAACTCACTCCAGTATTCTTGCCTGGAGAATCCCCATGATGGAGGAGCCTGACGGGCTATCATCCATGGGGTCCAGAAGGGTTGGATCCAACTGAGAGACTAAGCACACAGCAGCACAGCAATGCTACCTAAAGCCAGTCTGTGCACTGATTTTGAGAGCTGTTTGTTTGTACAATCAGGTGAATACAGAAATCAAGACTAAGTGTTCAGAAAGGTTTATAGCAAGTTCCCAGGGTAATACATGTCTGTCTGTCAGCCAGTCAGTTCAGTCGCTCAGTCGTGTCCGACTCTTTGCGACCCCATGAACCGCAGCACGCCAGGACTCTCTGTCCATTTCCAACTCCCAGAGTCCACCCAAACTCATGTCCATCGAGTTGGTGATGCCATCCAGCCATCTCATCCTCTGTCGTCCCCTTCTCCTCCTGCCCCCAATCCTTCCCAGCATCAGGGTCTTTTCCAATGAGTCAACTCTGCATGAGGTGTGGAATCTAATAATAAATACATTAAGGGTTACATTTTCTATACCCTATTTTTTTGATTACTTCACTTTTCTAGTAATGAAATTTGTTTGCTTTGCATTAGAAACAATGTAATCCATAATGGAGTAAATGTTTAAAAAAGCAATATACACTGTGCCTTTACCTCAGTTTGCTCTTTTTCTCTCTCTCTGCGCCTATGTATATCTCTGTCTCTCTCTCACACACACATACACACACACACACACATACACACAAGGCCAGAGGAATAACTGTGGAGGCTCTAAGGGACAAGATTACATTTGCAAAGGTGTATGGTAACTCTGGTTCTGTCCCTGATTCCCAATAAGAGCAAAAAGAAATAATTATCCTGCCTGTGACTGGGCAAGTTACATGATTATCATCTAAGGAAATTTGCCTCTAGTAATGGAAAAGGCTGCATAGTTTTAAGTACCTTCTCCCTGTGGCATTCTTCCCAGCAGGATTATCTACTGCTGTTTAACAGTCCATTCAATTGAGCAGAGCTTTGACCTCACAGAAATGTGAAGGACTCTTTTTTCTACCTACTCCCGGGTCTAAACCTGATGTCAGATGTCCCAGTGTTTATAGGATGTCACAGAGAAGGAGAAAAGGTAGGAAGCTAAAAAGACAGAAGAAATCAAGGAAAGAGAAAAAAAGAAGAGGAAGGAGGACCAAAGATAATCATCTCATAGAAACTGTACTAATGGCATTAACTTAAAGTTAAAAGTATTTTATTTCATGACAGGAGAAGGTTGCATCAATCTATATATAGTATCTTTAGGGTTTATACCTTATTGCGCTCTGTGTTTGATTTCTAACAATACCACTAGTTATACCCCAGAATATATATATATAATTTGAACATTTAATAACCCAAATATATTTCATTTATATTTGGTCTTTGCCTACAGTTCCTGGCTCATAGCTCTCAAAACTTCTGGAATTCTGCTAATTCCTTGAGGCTAAAAAAGGTGTCTTTTGTTGTGTTAATGAGGTGACTTTTGGCCTGCCTCAAGAATGGAGGCTGGTTGCCAGTGGAGCCATTAGAGGGCTGGAGTTTTCAGTCTAACCCTTGACCTTGGAAAGGGGAGAGGGAATGGAGTTATGAAGCGCAAGCTGGAATAAAGATTTCCAGGAGAAATATCAATAACCTCAGAAATACAGATGACACCACATCTATGGCAGAAAGTGAAAAAGAACTAAAGAGCTTCTTGATGAAAATGAAAGAGGAGAGAGTGGAAAAATTGGCTTAAAGCTCAACATTCAGAAAACTAAGATCATGGCATTGTGTCCCATCACTTCATGGCAAATAGAAGGGGAAACAATGGAAGCAGTGACAGATTTTATTTCGGGGCTCCAAAATCACTGCAGATGGTGACTGCAGCCATGAAATGAAAAGATGTTTGCTCCTTAGAAGAAAAGTTATGACTAATCAAGGCAGAATATTAAAAAGCAGAAATATTACTTTGCCAATAAAGGTCCATCTAGTCAAGGCTATGGTTTTTCCAGTAGTCATCTATGGATGTGAGACTTGGACTATAAAGAAAACTGAGTGCTGAAGAATTGATGCTTTTGAACTGTGGTGTTGGAGAAGACTCTTGAGAGTCCCTTGGACGGCAAGGAGATCCAACTAGTCCATCCTAAAGGAAATCAGTCCTGAATATTCATTGGAAGGACTGATGCTGAAGCTGAAACTCCAATCCTTTGGCCACCTGATGCCAAGAGCTGACTCACTGGAAGAGATTCTGATGCTGGGAAAGATTGAAGGCACGAGGAGAAGGGGACAACAGAGGATGAGATGGTTGGATGGCATCACCGACTCAACGGACATGAGTCTGAGTCAACTCCGGGAGCTGATGATGGACAGGGAGGCCTGGAGTGCTGCAGTCCATGGAGTTTCAAAGAGTCAGACACAACTGAGCAACTGAACTGACTGAATGAATGATATGATCAATGATGCCCTTGTAATGAAGTCTTCCTAAAATCTCACAGTGACTGGGTTCAGAGAGCTCTTGGGTTGGTGAACAGATGGAGATTTGGGAAGAGTGATACCTGGAAAGGGCAGTGAAGCTCTGTGCCCCTTCCCACATACTTTGTCCGTCTCTTTCATCTGGCTCTTCCTGAGTCATATCCTTTGATAATAAACTAGTAATCTAATACATCAGTTTTCTGAGTCCTGTAAGCCACTCTAGCAAATTAAAGGAGAGGTGGTGGGAACTTGGTTGGTAACCAGTTGGTCAGAAGTACAAGTATCAACCTCAACTTGTGACTAGCATCTGAAGCCCAAGGAGGGACTCACTGGGGCCCCCAGTGTATGGCCAGTGAATCAGAAGCTCAGGTGACAACCTAGGTTTTCTCTGGTGTTGGAAATGAGGAGGAGGTACAGTCTTGTAGAACTGAACTCTTTCCTTGTAGAACCTGACTCCATCTCTAGTAGACTGGAAAAGAATTGAGTTGTACTGCAGGACACCCAGCCACCATCCACAGCATTGTTTGTCAGTATGTGTGGGGGAAGCCATATGTTGAAATTGGTAATCAAAATCCAAAATGTTTCTTGATCTCAATAGTTGATTTAGACAACAAAATCAGAGGAAAGTGTGTGGAACTGGGAACCAAAAGTCTTGAGCTCCAGTCTTGCTTCTGCCATTAATCAGCAGAGTGAAGGTGTGGCAAAGCTGCCAAGTCTTATGAGCTCTAGTTTCTTCATCAAAAGATTAAAGAGTATGACTTGACTCTTTTTAAGTTTCATGCTACAACTGTACTTTTTAAAAGGCATTTGCTTGCTTATAGTTTTCTTAATTTACTTACCTAACAAAAAAGGTTAAAATATAATATTTACCCTTTGCCTTTGGTTATTTAGGATGAGGCAAAAGTGAGGGGGATTTTGTTGTTGTTGTTGTTGTTGTTTTTTCTGCATGTGACTTTGGCTCTGGGCTCATAAATATTTTGTTGCTCAAATTCTGCATCTCCTGCACATATGAGAATATGTGTGTAAAGAAGCTAGCATACTGAAGTCTGAGGTAAATGTGAGCTGTATTTATTAACTTTGATAATTAAAATATTTATTCATCTAAGCAAGATGAGTCTATAAAAGAAAACTGCATATTAGACAGGCTTCCAGGTGGCACTAGTGGTAAAGAATCCACCTGCCAGTGCTAGAGAGGTAAGAGACACAGGTTAGATCCCTGGGTCAGGAAGATCCCCTGGAGAAGGGAATGACAACCCACTCCAGTATTCTTGCCTGGAGAATCCCATGGACAGAGAAGCCCAGTAGGCTATAGTCCATAGAATGGCAAAAGTAAGATACAACTGAAGAGACTTAGCCCTTCGCATGCATGTTAGATGTCTGCTTTCCACATTAACTTTATTCTTTATGCCATTCAGGAACTGAAAGGCTGAATGATGGTAATAATTTGGAAGGTACTTCTGTGGTTAGAGTTTTCAAGAGGTGCTTGTGGAAAAGGATATTTTCACAGTAATTTTCCCATTAATCTTCTTAAATTGTTCAAATAATAAATATTATTACCATTTACTGTCTGATCAAGCAGACATTAGTTCTCTGTCCACTGTTTAAAAAGAAACTGGTCCTTTAGCTGTCTTAAGAGCATTAAGGCGTATAAAAGGATTTCTCTGATGGCTCAGGAGGTCAGGAATCTGCCTGCAATGGAGAAGACCTGGGTTGCGTGATCCCTGCCTCAGGAAGATCCCCTGGAGGTGTGCATGGCTCCCCACTCCAGTGTTCTTGCCTGGAGACCTCCATGGACAGAGGAACCCAGTGGGCTACAGTCCATGGAGTCGCAAAGAGTCGGACATGATTGAGCTAGTAACATACACACCCAGCAATAGAAAAAGCTATTCTTTCCTGAGGGGGGAAAAAAATCTATTTTTTCCCCAAGAGGCAAAAACAGAGTCTTTATAGTATCATAATGAAGACTAGTTCTCTTTCTGTGGTTTCTAATACCATTTACCAATTTAAAAAGATCTAGCACTCATTGGAAGATTGATTCTAGGGTTGAGATGGGAAATATGTAAGATGAACCCAGAGTATCTTGTGGTACCAGGAAGTAAGGAAGTACTCAAACAAAGAAAGTTAAGGACATATCACAGAACACAGAAGCCAACTTGGAAGGCCTCCCAGTGGTCAAAATTGTAATAATGGGAGCAACAAAACAAAAAACACAGCACTGACTAAAGAATACGTAAGCCATTTAAGTAAATAAATGGAGGAGAAAATTGTTTTTCTCACAGAAGAATTCCAAAAAATATATAGAGAGATATTCTCTCCTCCAGGAGATGGAGTTCAATTGTCTCCCATCCACACTCCCACTGTATCCTTGAGTTTTGACTGGAATTAATGACTTGCTGGGGCTTCACAGATTACTCGGTGGTAAAGAATCCATCTGCAGTGCAGGAGAAAGAAGCATGTTTGATCCCTGGGTCAGGAATATCCCCTAGAGAAGGAAATGGCAACCTACTCCAGTATTCTTGCCTGGAAAATCCCACCGACTGAGGAGCCCGGCGGGCTACAGTCCAATAGAACATGCATGCATGCTAAGTTGCTTCAGCTGTGTCCAAATCTTTGCGACCCTAGGGACTGTAGCCTACCAGTCTCCTCTGTCCATGGGAATCTCCAGGCAAGAATACTGGAGTAGGTTGCTGTGTAGAAAGGGAAAAATAATAACTTTACAATGGAGAAGCCTGGCAAACACTGCCTTAACCAACTGATCAAGGACTTTGATGACATTTATCCTCTGATAAAATGTTATAAGAAGGGTATTTCACTTCCATGATATTCTTCTCAAAATCTGTAACCCCAGTCTTTGTCATAACAAAGCATCAGACAAACCAACCTTGAACATTCTACAAAACACCTGCCCAGTTTTGCTCAAAAATGTCAAGATCCTTAAAAACAAGGAATCCGAACAACTGTCACAGCCAAGAGGAGCCTAAGGAGACATGAGGACTAAATGTAACACATCTGGACGATATCCTAAAATAGTCGAAAGGACTTTAGAGAAAAACAAGTGAAATCAAAATGTGGAGTTTAGTTAATAGTAATGTATGAATATTGGGTCTGTAGTTGTGATAAATGTAAAGTAAGATGATAGCAATGGGATAACTTACAGAGAAGTGTACAGGCACCGCCTTTTTATCTTTTTTGGTAGATCTAAAACTACTGTAGAGCAGACTTTACTTACATCTTTCTCAAAAAGTGAATACTCCTTGATAATTTATGTGGAGGTGTTTACAACCACTTGACTGAAAGCAGGCAAGAACCCGGCACCTAAAACAGGGTCTGGCATACCATATGCAGTTGATAATCTCTGTTGAATAAATGTAATGGATGCTAAATATTTATAGATCATATAAGCTATTTATTTGCAATTAAAAAGAATTTTGAAAAATCCTTAAATTTTAAGGTTGTGGGAGAAAACTATTTTCATTTACTTAACGTTTCCAAAAGATATTGAATCCAGGAATAATTTTTTTAAAGTTACTTTATGGCAGAGGCCATCATAATATTGTAAATTATTCTCCAATTATTATAAATAAATGTTTTTAAAAAAGAATGTTACGGAGGAAGTGGCCCATGTAATCAGTCAGTGAGCTTCCAGGCCAAACAGGACCGTTACCCTGAGAAAAAAGAGGAAGAGCCTGATTAAAAGTAGGTATGTTTCAGTAAATGCTGGAGAGGGTGGAGGAGAATAGGGAACCCTCTTGCACTGTTGGAGGGAATGTAAATTGAAACAGTCACTAGGAAGAACTGTATGGAGATTCCTTTAAAAACTAGGGATAAAACTACCATATGACCCAGCAATCCCACTGCTGGGCATATACCCTGATGAAACCATAATTGGAAAAGACACATGTATGCCAGTATTCATGGCAGCACTATTTACAATAGCTAGGACATGAAAACAATATAGATGTTCATAGACAGATGAATGGATAAAGTTGTGGTACATATATACAATATAATATTACTCAGCCACATAAAGGGATGAATCTGAGTCAGTTCTAGTGAGGTGGATGAACATGGAGCCTGTTACACAGAATGAAATAAGTCAGAAAGAGAAAAACAAATTTTTTATATGATGTGTGTATATAGAATCTAGAAAAATAGTACCGATGAACCTATTTGCAGGACAAGAACAGAGACACGCACACAGAGAACAGACTTAAAACACAGCTGGGGAAGGAAAGAGTGGGATGAATTGAGAGAGTAGCTTTGACATGTATACGCTACCATGTGTAAAATAGATAACCAGTGGGGAGGTCCTGTATAGCACAGGGCGCTCAACCTGGTGCTCTGTGACAACCTAAAGGGGTGGGATGGAATGGGGGGGTAGGGAGGAGGCTCAAGAGAGAGGGGACATATGTGTACTTGAGGCTGATTCATGTTGCTGTATGGCAAAAGCCAACACAATATTGGAAAGCAGTTATCCTGCAATTAAAAAAATAAAATAAAACAGAATGTCCCAAAGTACACAAGGGAGACATATTCAGGTTCATTTCTATAAAGGAAGTCGATATCTGAGTTAATGATTTAAACAACCTAATTTTGGCAGCAAAAAATTAAAAAAATAAGTATGGCTTCCCTGGTGACTCTGATAGTAAAGCTATGTTTCTTATGTGAACTTGAAAAACTGATAGCTTCCCCTTCTTCCTTTTGTTTGTTGCGTATTTTCTTCCTCTGTGACCTTTCTCGTATTTCATTTTTCTTCTTTCTTACACCTCTGATTATCTTCTGTCTCTTTTCCCCCTCTCATAACCTGGCACCCCCAGACTGAAGGTTGGTTCACTTTCATGTGAAAAGCTCGGCCTCTCTCTTCTGTTCTTGGCACCTGGCTTTGGGCTTTCTCATTGCTTATTAGCATTTTCTCTAGGGACCCTTATTGTTGCTTAGTTGCTAAGTCATGTCTGACTTTGCGATCCCATGGACTGTAGCCTGCCAAGCTCCTCTGTCCATAGGATTTTCCAAGCAAGAATACGGGAGTGGGTTGCCATTTCCTTCTCCAAGTGATCTTCCCTATCCTGGGATAGAACCTACATCTCCTGCATTGGCAGGCAGATTCTTTACCACTGAGCCACTGGGAAAGCCCTTAGGGACTCTTATAGGCACTTTATAGAGTACTCACTCTTCCTTCTGTCATGTATATCTGAAAACAAACATATCTCATCAGGTTTGCAGATGAGAGATTTGTAAAATCTGGAAAACACTGTTGACTTTGGTGGCAGAACTTGTTTTCCCATGAATAAAATGACATAAAACCAGTGTTGTCCCCATTTAATGTATATTCAAAGAAGAATTGTGTAGGAAAAAAAAAATACTCAGCCAAACATTTTTATCCTTTGCTTTCAAATATATTTTTTAAACCTTCATCAATTTCAATACCATTCTTATTGCCCAAGGAATCAGAAAACAGTTTCTGGTCTCCTACCTGGAGGACTCATTGAATCCTTCAAGACTCCATGTGTCTAGTTGTAATATGGAAATTGACTATACCACTTTGCATAAACAGAGAGACAGCCAAACCTAGCCTGGGTAGATGGTCCTTCCAGATATAAAATCCATGATACTAAGTTTGGATCAGTATTTGAGTGGCAACTTCTATGCACACTTCACTTTGCAAATCAGTGAAGTTGGAGATGACACTGCAAGTAGTAGAGTCTGAGAGAAGGATTTAGCAGGTGGGGAGTGGTAGCCAGGAGAGAGGAGAGAGATCCCCAAGTTTTCATATGCTTCTCTCCCTAAGATCAAGCACACCAGTAACAGACCAGTTGAAATGGGAATGGGACTCTCCTGCCAGTCACTCCATGGACAGATGTAATTATCAGCCTCTGAGTCTACTAATGAGAATTTCCAATCTTACCTCCATGTTGGTTAGTAATTTATATACTTGAGTTGGATTTTTAAAGAAGATCAAAGTGCATGTTCAGATGGCAGGTGCAAATTCAGTTTGGGTCATGTAATTTATGTTACTTCTAAGACAAATCTAAAAAAATTTAAAAAACCATTTACTGGTACATAATTATTTGTACAATATAGTGGGATCTTCTTTTTTTTATTCTCACTCCCTCCCTCCTAACCCAAGCAGCTCTAAGCCTACATGAATAGTAGTTAAATTTCCCTTGAAGATTCTTTAGTGGTCCAGTGGTTAAGACTTCCATTGCAGGAAGCTCAGGTTCAGTTCCTGGTCAGAGAACTAAGATCCCACAAGCCAAGAGGTACAGCCAAAAAAAAAAAAGAAAAAAATGACACTTGAAATTTCCCAATCTGTGATTTTCTTTTCCTTCTTTTTTTCTTTTGTAAACTAACTATATAATCAGACAATGTTTTTGGTAATCTATCTGTCTTATTAATAAATGATAATTTCTTACATATCTTTATTTTGTATATTGATACATAGAGCTCATAGCTGATAAAGTAGAACAGTAGGGAATTTTCACAAAATCATGATTTCATTTGTGTGCACAAAGTGACCATTTCATTTTCCTATTGCCTACACATATTTCCTTCCTCAAAGGAGGAATGGTAAGATATTGCCCTCCCTCATGGGACTTACTCTTAAGTATTATTCGATTCAGTCTTCATATCATTCCTATGATGGATAGAACAATGTTATTAACATGAGGGAATAAAATAAGAATTTTATGTATAAGTAAGTGATAGGTAAAAAAATGAAAGCAATTTGAATATTTAAATGTAAGGTAGTCCACACATCATTACAATCCATTTATTGGCATACTACACAGTCATTATAAAGCATGTCTATGGAAATATGCTTGTGACCAATATATATATATGCATTGATATAGAAAGTTTCAATATATTGTTATAAAAGTAGGTGTTCAGTATGTTCTAATTTTAAAATATACATTTATATGTAGATTTTTATACTTAGAAATATATATTTGGAAAGGTTTATTGAAAGATGAGTTAATATGGCAAATTGATTAACAGCATGAATCTACAGTGAATTGAATTATAATTTCTGAATTTACCACCTAATCATTGACTATACAATTCTGAATCAATTGCTTGTTCACTCTAAGTCTATGTCCTATTCTATAAAGCTGGGATAAAAGTCAGATCCTCCCCTGGGTTAACACCATGGAGATCAAGTGATATGCTTGTGGAATCTTTAGTTTTCTGCACATAGAAGTTATTCAATAAACTTTGCAACATTCATGTATATCCCTCCCTGGGTCACAGAGTATGGATTATTTTGATTTCATTTCCCTGCATCTTTTGATTCCTTAAAATGATTTAAAACCTTTTTATTTGATCTTGTTTTACTCTGAAGAGCCCAACCAGAATGAGAACTTTCTCTTGTATCCGAGTATGGTCTTATTTCCCTGTCATTCTGTGTCATTCAACTACAAATGTGACCAGGGATCATGTGGGTGGGGATTAACAGCTTGGACTCTGGAGACAGCCTGCCTAGGCTTTAATGATGGCTCCACCATTCTCTCCAAGCAACCTTATTGAATCCCTCTAAGTCTCAGTTGGGCTTCCCAGGTGGCCTCAGTGGGTAAAGAATCTGCCTGCAACGCTGGAGACACAAGCAGATGTGAGTTCAATCCCCAGGTCAGAAAGATCCCCTGGAAGACGGCATGGCAACCCACTCCAGTATTCTTGCCTGGAGAATTCCACAGACAGAGGAGCCTGGGGGCTACAGCCCATAGAGTCACAAAGAGTCGGACATGACTAAAGAGACTTAACACACACAGACACACACACAAACAGAAACTACATCAGATTATTATTGTGAAGGTTGAATGAGATAAGACCTATGAAGTTTTCAGCTGGGTGTTTGGCATATAATACATATTTAGTTAATGCTACCGTTATTACATTATTTATCTGGGTCCATGGATGGACTATGCATATAATGCATATTCAGTTATTGCTACTATTATTGCATTATTTGGGATTCCCTGGTGGCTCAGATGGTAAAGAATCCTCCTGCAATGCGGGAGACCTGGATTCAGTCCCTATCTGGGTCCGTGGATGGACCCTGAGAATCTGTGAGCTTTCTGAAATTTGAGGTAGAATTTTGTGTGTGTGATTACATTTACATATATTACATGTTTAGAGGTCAAGGGTCAAAATTCAATAATTTCTCAAAATGCTCCATGCACTCAAAATAGACTAAGAACCATTGCTCTAAACACATAGACACAGAGCAATGGGGATAAGCCACAGAGCAAGTGTCGCTGCATTAGAAAGAGCTCAAAATTTTTTCCAATAGAAATTTAATCAACGTGACCTAGAAACAACCCCCCCGCCCAACTCATTATTTAATCTTTGTGTCGTTGGCTCAGATGATAAAGAGTCCACCTGCAATGCAGGAGATCTAGGTTCAATCCCTGGGTTGGGAAGATCCCCAGGAGAAGAGAATGGCAACCCACTCCGGTATTCTTGCCTGGAGAATCGCGTGCACAGAGAAGCTGGCAGGCTACAGTCTATGGGGTCACAGAGAGTCAGACAGAACTGAGCAACCTTTACTTTTGCACTATCATCCAGATACTTGAGGATCTGGGAAGCTATGTCTGTGCAGACTTGCGCACCACCTTCCAGGTCTCCTCACTTCTTGTTCCTCAGGATCTTCCTCCCTCTATTCAAGGGGTGTCCTTTGAGCAGCCATCTCTGCAGTGTGCACAGAGGCCAGAATCCTTGCCTGGGGAAGATTTATACAATTTCAAGTATTATGCAATTCAGGGTTAAAACAGCTTACATGACAACTCCAAACTATTTTTCAAATCTGTTTACTCTACCCTTGAGTATTGTAACCTTATTTTAGCCATTGGCAGGGGAAAAAAAACAAATAATAATCTGTGGCTGATACAGGTCTTCACCTGTGAACTGGCTACTTCTACATCCCTCCTGCTGAGCTAGTCTTGATTTTCATAAGGGTGTGCTTTAAAGCAGAGGTTGGAAAGCATTCTAGATATTTCGGTGACCCGGACATGACTGAGTATTTGTACTCATAAGCATTTCTATGTTTACTTTTCTCCAAGTCCAAACTCCATAGCATTTATTAGGAAACCTCCCCTTATCCATCACCCCTGAGACACAAACCAGCACCCACAGTCTCCCCTACCTGTAAACCTCCAACTCTGCACGTTTTTCATATTCTTTAGGTTCTTCTTTGCTTCTGAGTTTTTATGCATGTTTTATCTGCTTAGAGCACTTTTTATCCTTTTCTCCTGCCCTCATTTGAAAACAATGTAGTGACTCCTGTTTATTCACAGGTCACTAAGATGCTGCTTCCGTGTTTGTTACTCACCAGCATCGAGTCTGTGACTCGCCTGGGTTCTCTGGTAGCACAGAATGTGTCTTGCATTTCCTCATGCTGTATTGAAATGTCCCCTCTCCTTGTCTGGACTCACATCAGACTATGGACAATGACAGTGGGGTCTCTGTCTAGGCCATAGTTGTGTCTGCACCTAACAGCACCTTGTAGCGTATCAGGCATCCAAGAACTAGTGTCATGATTTTTAGCTATTTGTTATTCATCCATTCTATGCTAGATAATAATATTTCTAGTGGAGAAAGACAAAAGCAAGGGAGAAAGAGAGAGTAAAGAAAGGAAGGAAGGAGAGAAGAAAGGAAATTTGGTTAGCTATGGAATTATTTTGCCAGTAAATTCCTTTTGAAATATTAGATATTAATTCCATTATCCCACACTGAAATTATGTCAGTGAAAGAATTAAGAACTGTTATTCATCTTTGTTTCTTTTATATAGAAACATATTTCAATAATTAGATATACTAGTTATAGTGAATATAATTGACTCTCAAAGTAAATGAACAGATAAATTATGTGGATGAATTATTGTATATATGTATATATATCGATGCACAACTATTGTATGATGTCTTTGAAGAATAGATCATTATTTCTTCTCCATTGAGAATTCTATAGAAGAGTCTGTACTGTATACAAATGTGTAAATACATACAATTTTCTACAGCTGTTTCATATTTGAAAATGAAGCCATTTCCTTTCAAAATTAGATGTCTCTTCAAGACAGACAACTGTTTTTAATGGTAACAGATTTGGGGGTTATTTGAAGCACTATTAATGCATTACTGCTGCATGACTTGTGAGAGACTATATAAGATTATTGAAAACATCAAATATCTATTTCCAAGCATAGGCTTCACAGAACAGAGCACCACTTTTATTACTAACGGCACTTACATTCATCAGAGACTTTTAGGGTGTCTTTCAAGAAAATCACTGGGGCTTGGGAGTGTACTCTTTTATTAGGGGTTTTAAAATGGGGATTATAATAAGACAGTTAACAATTCTAGAACCGGAAATAGGTCTTTGGAAAAAATCTTTTCACTCCTGTATTTTCTCTAGGTTTCCGTTGTTCCCTTGGACTTTAGGTGATCTGTCTTCTGTTTCCTGTCTGTCAGCTTTCCTTATCTCTGAACATACTACATATTTTAACTTGTCTCTTCTTTTCTTGTCTTTTTGCTCCTGTCCCATGGCCTTCAGCCAACACCTGGACTTGACATCTCAAGCCTGGGGTTCCACCTTGGCTATCAGTAGCCATGTCTTGGGCTTGACAACTTCCATTTCTATTCTATTTTCCCTGTTACTAGCATTATTAGGGTTGATTCCATGCCCCACAGTTTCCATTAGGCCAGCTAAATCAATAATGTGATATTTTTAATATTTTCATATGATAATGCTTCAGTGCTGACCTCCAACATAACATCACACTTATTTCCAGGAAATCAACACTGTTTTGTCATAAACAAGTGAAAGGCATGAAAAAAAATTTTTTTGTTTCTTTCTACAGTGAATATAGGGACCAAGAGCCATTGCCAGAAAGAGAATGGTTTACAGTAGATAAAAATGCGAGTCAGAGGCAGGACAAAGACTTGATTCCTCGTTCTTTTGCTTCCGAGCAGGGCTTCAACTTACGGAATTGGGAGCATCATAATTCCAATTCCCCCATATCCTGTGACAGTATTATACATCTCTATTGGTGAAGGTCAGACCTAGGACACTTTTGCCTTCATCTGTACCTAGTTCTCTTGCTTTTTCAATGATCCAGTGGATGTTGGCAATTTGATCTCTGGTTCCTCTGCCTTTTCTAAAACCAGCTTGAACATATGGAAGTTCACGGTTCACATATTGCTGAAGCCTGGCTTGGAGAATTTTGAGTATTACTTTGCTAGTATGTGAGATGAGTGCAGTTGTGCAGTAATTTGAGCATTCTTTGGCATTGCCTTTTCTTTGGAATTGGAATGAAAACTGACCTCTTCCAGTCCTGTGACCACTGCTGAGTTTTCCAAATTTGCTGACACATTAAGTGCAGCACTTTCACAGCATCATCTTTCAGGATTTGAAATAGCTCAACTGGAATTCCATCACCTACACTAGCTTTGTTCATAGTGATGCTTCGTAAGGCCCACTTGACTTCACATTCCAGGATGTCTGGCTCTAGGTGAGTGTGAGTGATCACACCATTGTGATTATCTGGGTCGTGAAGATCTTTTTTGTACAGTTCTTCGTATATTCTTGCCACCTCTTAATATCTTCTGCTTCTGTTAGGTCTGTACCATTTCATGTCCTTTATTGAGCCCATCTTTGCATGAAATGTGTCCTTGGTATCTCTAATTTTCTTGAATAGATCTCTAGTCTTTCCCATTCTATTGTTTTCCTCTACTTCTTTGCATTGATCGCTGAGGAAGGCTTTCTTATCTCTCCTTGTTATTCTTTGGAACTCTGCATTCAAATGGGTATATCTTTCCTTTTCTCCTTTGCTTTTTGCTTCTCTTCTTTTCACAGTTATTTGTAAGTCCTCCTCAGACATCCATTTTTATTTTTTGCATTTCTTTTTCTTGGGGATGGTCTTGATTCCTGTCTCCTGTACAATGTCACGAACCTCCGTCCATGGTTCGTCAGGCACTCTGTCTATCAGATCTAGTCCCTTAAATCTATTTCTCACTTCCACTGTAGCTAGTTCTCTTTTCTGTCTATAAACATGTATAAACTGAATTTTGATAAGTAGAAATATGTCTGCACTGAAACTCTGTTTCTTAGCCATGCATATATTGTTTTAGCCACAGTCCTAACAAGTTTGATTTTTTGAATCTTCATAATGGCTTAGAAGTAATACATAGAAAGTGGAAATAGTATAACAAGAAGCATATTGAAATGTGGACATGGACAGCTGAAACAGCCTGTCTGCAAGGAAAAAGAATAAATGAATTAGAAGTTTGGGGTCATTTTATATAAAGATGAAATAATCTATTATGTTTCTCAAAAGACAATGAAGGCATCAAAGCAATGTAGGACAATTCAATAACTGAGATTAAATTAGGTTCATTCTCTCTTTGAAGACATAGATGAGTTTGAAATGTATCTGAGACTGTTTCCAGCCCAAATCCCCCCTCCATCCTGCAACCACAGCCCTATTTCTAAGACAAAAATGTCATCCTGTCATTCCCCCACTAGAACCCTTCGATGCTTACCTTTGCCTGAAGGCTAATAATCCAAACGTTTTAGACTGGTGTACAAAGCTCTTCACAGACACTGTAATTTATATTTCTTAGCTGGGCCTGTACCACTTCTCCACAAGACATAGCTTAGTATGTGCTGGATTTAAGACCTAGAGATGACCCTGAAAATAATACTTAATATTTCTTGACTGTTTGCTGTTTCCAAGTATAATTTTAAGAATTTTTGAACACCATCTTACTTACACACATAAAAAAAGAATATTGATTGTTTTATAGATCAGGCAATTGAAGCTCAATAAAGGTTAACATTCAAGAGTTTATAGGTTCTAAGTAGCGAAGGTCAATGTTAACCAAAGAGTCTGATTCCTAGTAGGCAGTGGCCTCAAGTTTTTGCCTGAGACCACAAGAACACCTGTGGTCATCCTCTTATGAAAGGATGGCTTCCACTTTGCCATCCCTATGAGTCAGGATTTCTTTAAAAAAAAAAATCAGTAGGAGAAATTAAGATTATTTCAGTGTGTTGGTCAGCAAGATTTATAACTCAAAGACACATTGGGTAAATATCTAACAAAGCATGTTGTCTTTTTGATGGGGTAGACAGAAAACAGAGGTCCTGATCCACTTTGAATAATTAAAGGGTCTGTGACACATCTTGAAAGTGAAGAGTATGAATTCCAGTGCCCTGGCCAGATTCCAAGCCACATAATTATACCCTCCCCTTTCTACCTAAAAATTCTCCTCAGAGTTTCAACTGAAAAATAAATTCTTCACTTCCCATACTAAATGCTGTCATTGCAGCTTGAGACATGATTATGCTTCTTTAAGCAGATGCTTCCTATATTTTACTGGAGAGTCAAGTTTATCTTGCAAGATGGCCCAGAATAAAAGATATTGTTCTATATATCTTTCCACACATCTTGGATAAATATGAGATGCATGGCCAACTTAATCCTAGGAAGGAGCTAGCTAGCTAGATGATTGAGTGATAAATAAACAGGTATTAAAAACATACTAAAGTCAAGGGCAATAGAAAATTAGAATTATAGGTAGCCCTCCTTACAGGTGGCTTCCACATCTGTGAACTCAACAAATAGATCAAAAATATTGGGGAAAAATTTTTCAGAAAGTTCCCAAAAGCAAAGTTTGAATTTGCTCTGTGCTGGTAACTATTAATATAGCATTTACACTGTATTTACCTAGCATTTAGGTTCTGTTGAGTAACATAAGTAATCTAGAAATTATTAAATGATTTAAAATATACAGGAAGCTGTGCATAGGTTGTATGCAAATACTACATCACGTCATTTAAAAGATTTGAGTATAGAGTTTGGCCCTGGAACCAATCCTCCATGGATATTGAGGGATATCTTTATTAGATTTATTTGAATTATTGTATGAATGCTTCATTTAAACTACAGCTTACCTCTTGTATAACTGGTGGCTCTGACCCTTTGGCATGATTGTTAACAAGATGAAATAAAATGAATTATTTTAACTGTAACTGATTGGGTCCCTTGCAAGTGTCTCTAAACTGCATTATGCTTTGGCTTTCAAAAATAGTTGAAATTTGTCCCAGTGAATTATACCAGAAATGTTATAACCAACAGTAATTAAAGTAGATGTCTCTTTATTAAAAGTTATAATGTCCTTTTTACTACTCTATAAACTTGAGTAGAAATTCTTGCTAAATATTCAAAAAATAGAGAAAAGGGGTAAAAAGCAATCAGTTTTGATTGTACTTCCATTTGGAATGATCACTAAACAAATTTATTAAAATTACATACTATATTAAATTAGTGAACTGCTGACCTTTCTTGAATAACATCTTCAGCACTCTTCTCTCGAAGAAGAGGACTATGGACTTCCCAGAACTGCCAAAGAAGGAAATGAGACTAAGTCATCCACCCCATTTTACTGTTGGGAAACAGGAGTCAAGTAGTTCCAGCATTGTGTTTTATACTAAACTCACTATATAATGGAATGACTTTAAATTTTAAGTTAATTTTTGGATAAAACAACACTTCAGAGGAGTGTTGAACTTGCGATGAGGCTGCATGGTAGATGAAGAAGCAAAACACGATCAGAATAACCATAAGTGAAATGATTATTCTGTGAATATTATTTGCTTTAATATGATGAATCCGTATCCATTCCAAGTCAAAAAATCTTTAGCCTTTCAGTTTTTTTCATCTAAAAATTTAAAGTGTTTGTTCTAATTCACTTTCGCAGAGATTAAACTCCTACTCTAACCATTATTATGTATGTGCTTATACAGTAAACTATGCAAAACAACCTATAGGTGTTTAGGTTCAGAATCTGTGCTGTACATATTATTTTTTCTCTGTATGTGTGTCCATATATTCAAACACTTCTGTCTTTTCTGAAGAAGCAAACACAAACAGACAAAAACTAATATTAAACAGTTTCCATTTGTAAGCTGAAATTTTGATTTAAAAAAAATCTTAGGATTTCATCCTTTTGTTTCATTTCTTTCAGTTCACTATTATCTTTACATGATGCACCTCGTTAATTGTCATTTGCTTCTTAAGGTAAATTACAGCCTTGTGAAATGGTCGATGCTACTCACAAAATGCTGTCAAACTGAATTACAGGAGCCTTTGATGGAGATAATAAAGATCAAATAACATTGCCTTCCTTTTCCAGATGGCATTTCTTTCCAAGATTTAGTTTCAATCAATACCATTATTGCTATTCATACATTTTTGTCATTCCAACATCAACAAAAAATTCTTCTTTGTCTTTCTAACTTCTGAGATACCTGTTTTAGCCATCAGAATATTTTTTTAATGTATACTTTTTAGTAGAAAGGTATTAATTTTGTAAATGCTATGCTTTACCCAACAGAGTCCTTACTTTTGGGTGTAAGGATGGTGAGTTGTACAAGTATTTTGCAGCATCACTGAACTAGGACTAAAACAGTAACACTTTGAGAGAGAATTAGATGTTCCAGTTTTTCAGCATATTCTTCTTTCTACGCAGCATCACAGTAGCATGAATTATTTTAGAAATAATGTGTGATTAACAAAATTATGTCCAAGACCAACCCTAGACAATCCAGGGAAGACTCAGAGGCTCGATTTTTTTCAGGAATCTCCCATGATGTCCCACCAGGTTGCCTCACCAAATTCTCAGTCATCAAGCGCTTGACATCTCCAGCTTATATTAACCATGTTTATCACTATTCACATGATGTCCTGTCCCCATTAGAGCAAAGACTACAACTTATCCAAGTCTATCTCCCTAGGACCTAGGAGAGTCCCTGGCAAAAACTAATTGTTTAATTAATATAGTTGAATGGATACATGATCAAAGACAGGGTTTTACTTTTCAATTTGGGTCACTATTTTCATTTTTTTTGTTCTAGTCAAGAACAAGCCTACTTGGCAACAAACAGCCCGAAGGTAAGGAAGAGAGAGAGATGGAGCAAATTGAAATCTCTATAGGGGTCAGGCAGGGCTGGTCATAGGGTGCAGGATCAGCCCTGAAAAAAGAGGACGATTCAGTTCAGCTCATTGTAGCCATGTGACAAATCCAGATCTGGTTTTTTTTTTCCCCCCAAAGAGAAGCTATTTCTTATATTTTCACATGAAATTATCAGATTGGCAATACTTTCTGACTTCTTAAAATACATTTTAGGCCATCAGAATATGACTGCTGCCTATCTCAGTGCACATCTAGCAAATCTGCGATCTCTGGTCTATGTCCCCTCTCCTTCAGTGGATAGATTATTATAAAGAAATATTTCTTGGTAGTTACTGCTTCACTTGCTAAGATATCTAGCTAGGACCCATATCAAAAATCAAGGTTAGAACCCAACTTTGTTATATTCCTTTCTATGCTTTCTGGTTCTTTGGTTCAATTTTAAATTCCGTTTCTCTTCTACCAGGGGGTTCTTCTGATGATAAAATGGTGCTATGCTTCAACCCAATGATGGCTGTCTCTATTTTTATGTTCTGGTTACAGTGAGTCATGTGCTCCTACTGACTGCAGTTAAAATAGCTAATGTTAATCGCTTTATTCACTTGTCCCTTCAAACTTGGGCTGAGTTTTATCTCCCTTTCCCCAGCCATCTTAAAGTGACTATTTCTTCTCTTCTGAAACAAGTCATGTGCTCCATTTTTTGTCATTCATATCCCAGACTTCATTCATTTTATTGTAAATCAGTTAGCTTTGCTTTTAATTGCCTGAGAATTATTTGTTTTGATTCTTCATTCTTTGATACCCAAAGATATTCATTATAATAATGTTGACTAAGCGTATCCTAATCTACTTCTTTTCCTCTTATATCTGCTTTGATTTTCCCTACTATCTCTTCTATTCTCCAAATATTTTAATTACAAATTCTGCCCCAACCACTTGTAGATTTAGATACAAAAACCTTTGTGCAAAGAAATCTGAAGTTGAACAAAATGTTTTACATTTACTTAGAAGAGCACTGATCTGAAATCAGAAACTCCAGTGCCACCACTTAGAAGTGACTTGGACTTTGGCAAACTAATCTCTCCACAGTTTTGTTTCCTTATTCATGACTTAGGTATGCCAGCCATATAATTTTTATGGTGTTGCCATGAAGATTAAATGAGATAATATTTGCAAATTACTTTTGGGTTCAAAAGTACTACATGAATATATGACAATATTATTAAATGAAGCAAATTTATATTCTACATTTATTACTGCCTTGAACGATAAGGCCACATCCTGCTGTGACTGTTTTGATGCAGGTGGTATGTATTTCACGCCGCATTTTCCCAGTTAAACACCATCTCCTCAAGTAAGCAAAGATGTATGTTGCTTTTGGCTGTGCTCTGGAACATGGGTGTGGTCTAGAGGGTGGGTTGTAAGAGGAATGAAAGAAGCAAGGAGACTAACTTTTCTTGGCTTCTTGTTTTAGATTGACCCTTTCCTAGTATTAGCTGGTCCTCTGCATTTAATGATTTCCTTTGCTTTACATCAATGGCTTATCATTTGGTCCGATCATGATACCTGGTTTCTGCCCATTGGGCACACTTATTTGTTTGGACTTGGGCTCCAGTCTTGCCTTACTCTGACTGTACCTCTGTCCCTATCAAGGACCCCTAGTCTCAGAAGATGTTGTTACACTCCCCATGGTATACAATTCCTGTCTTTTTTGTTGTTGTTGTTAACAAAAAATTACTTATTTCCATTTTGCTTGAAAGTTTTTCAGTTTATAAGTGATAACTCTTTTAAATGTAAGTATGTATGTTATAAGTCTAATGCCAAAATCAAATTACACATTTGCTTATTTCTGTGCACTTTATTAAAAAGGGTTCAAATCAGTGTGCTGCATAAAAACAAGCTGATCTTATTAGATACTTTTTTATACTACTATACTTCTTAAATCTTCTTTGGCTTGCCTACACAGTAACGAAACACTATTGAAAATAGTTTCAGGCTACTTTTCCAGGTCACCAAAGTTTTGGGTTTTTTTCCCCCTTTCAGTGGCTAAAACAAAATGAGATTTAATATCCACAAGGCAAAATAACACAGGAAAAGGTAAAGATAAATGAACCTAACTATATATGTTAAATGGGTTCAGGGATCTTAGAATGAATTGAAATGTCTCAAAACTACAATTCCTGTCTTATGTGCCGTTCATTGAATATCAAGTCTCATCTATACAGCCTGGTACATGGACGCGCCAAGACACTGGATCTCAGCTCATATTCCTGTCCCCAGGGACTCTGACTCATTCTACCTATTGGACCTCAGCATCAGGCACTAACTATTTAATTTGATGACCTGACCCTTAATAATTTTGCTGTGATTATGGAAATGACAACAAAAAGTTTAGAATATTGCACAAACTTAGTTGATAAAGTAGTGGTAGCTTTCAAGAGGACTGACTCCAATTTTGAAAGAACTTCTACTAATGCTATCAAACAGCATCACATGCCACAGAGAAATGGTTCATGAAAGGAAGAGTCAATCAATGCAGCAAACTTCATTGCTGTCTTATTTTAAGAAATTGTCATAGCCATCCCATCCTTCAGCAACCATCACCCTGATGAGTTGGTAGCCAACAACATTGAGACACAACCCTCCACCAGCAAAAAGATGATAACTCAATGAAGGCTTAAATGATGGTTAGCATTTTTTTAAAACAATAAAGTATTTTTTAAATTGAGCTCTGTACATTTTTTAGACATAATGCTATGGCATACTTAATTGACATTAAGTGTAACTTTTATATGCACCGAGAAACTGAAGAAAATTCATGATTGCTTTATTGTGGTGGTCTGGAAAAAACTCCACAGTATCTCCAAGGTATACCTGTATCTAGGCTTTGACTGCCCTGATTCTCAGAGTCCTAGAATCTTTGGTTTATGTCTGTTCTATATCTAACTGGAGCATTGACTAGCTTGCTCAACTTCTTCTTGCTAACTTGCTCCATATTCCAACCCTGTTGCTGACCCGGTTTCTCCACTCTTCAAACCTGGGGGTAGCCCATATGTGGAGGTTAAACTTAGTGCAAATAAGGATACTTAGAAAATCAGGTATGATTTCACAAAAGGTTTCACAGCATAGGCATCTCCTAAGAGCTGAATCAGAATCAGCATTTTCATAAGATGCCAGATGAAGTTATTCCTATGCCAAATAAAGTGTGAGAGGCAAACTCACTCACACAGAGTGTATAATATAATATGTATAATATAAAATAAAGTACATCTATTATAGTTTAAGATACATTATATATATAAACTATATAAATAATATGTTTAATAAAATTAAAGTAGAGCTTAAAAATTCTATACTACCAGTTGGTTTATTTAATTTTCCTTATAAAACTTATAAATTACATTAAAATAGGAAAATGTCTGAAAAGTAGCAACAACCAACTTTAAAGGCAGTGTAAAGTAGTAAAATATCTAGGAATTCAGTTTTATAAGACCTGGTTTCTAGTATAACTTTGCTGTAGCTTAAGCAAATCAACCCTTTTAGGTCTCATTTCTTCATTTCAATTCAGTTCAGTTGCTCACTCATGTCTGATTCTTTGTGACCCTATGGACTGCAGCATGCCAGGCTTCCCTGTCCATCACCAACTCCCAGAGCTTGCTCAAACTCATGTTCATTGAGTCATTTGGAAAACTGTACCTTAAAATTAAGTGAACTGGAAAATGTTGTCTTCCTCTAACTCTGTGTGTATTTTTTAATTTTAAAAAATTATTTACTTATTTATTTTTGGCTATGCTGGGTCTTTGTTGCTTCCCGGGTGTTTCTGTAGTTGTGGCTACCAGGAGCTACTCTTGAGTTGCAGTATGCAGGCTCCTCATTGCAGTGGCTTCTGTTTTTGAAGAGAACAGTCTTTAGGGTACATGGGCTTGAGCAGCTGCAGCTCCCCAGCTTGGAGCATAGGCTCAATACTTGTGGTGCATGGGCTTAGTTGCTCTGTAGCATGTGGGATTTTCCCAGATCAGGGATTGAACCTGTGTCTCCTGCATTACCAGACAGATTCTTTATCATGGAGCCACCAGGGAAGCCCTTGTGGTTTTTTATACCTAATTATTCTCTAACATTTTTTCAATTCATAGTTTGACAATTACTGAGTCTTGTCTTATCAATTTAAATTTTTTATCCATTTCCCTATTTATTGCTTTTATCTTTCTTCTATGAGTGGGATCTGTTCTAATCAGGATTCTTTTGGTTGCAAGAAGTAGAGACTCAGAAGGTGACCAACTGTCCAGGTTTGCTGGGAATGGAGATGTTCCCTGCTAAGATCAGGAAGGTACCATGCAAATTGGGGTGGTTGGTCACCCAATTAGCCCAGATCATGCCAGAAAAGGGACTATTGAGAGAACACACTAATATTGAATGCAGGGGAAATTTAATAAAGCTCTAGAGGAACTACCACCAGTCAGTTTTTTGTTTTTGCTTTTGTTTTTTGTTGAGGTCTAATTGATGTATAGCATTATAATATTTACTTTCAGGTGTGCAGCATAATGAATTGATATTTATATCTATATTGCAAAGTGATCATCAGTATCATTCTAGTTAGCATTCATCCAGCCACTGAATAATTTCTTTATCTCTAACAGTGTCTTTCCTTTTTCCTTACATGAACTCCAGTCCTCTCTGTCTAATGAGTAGTTACTTTTCTTATTTGTTTCTATTCCTGTACAACTTCAGTTCAGTTCAGTTCAGTTCAATTGCTCAGTTGTGTCCGACTCTTTGCAACCCCATGAATCGCAGCACGCCAGGGCTCCCTGTCCATCACCAACTCCCGGAGCTTACCCACACTCATGTTCATCGAGTCAGTGATGCCATCCAGCCATCTCATCCTCTATTGTCCCCTTGTCCTCCTGCCCCCAATCCTTCCCAGCATCAGGGTCTTTTCCAATGAGTCAACTCTTCCCATGAGGTGGCCAAAGTACTGGAGTTTCAGCTTCAACATCAGTCCTTCCAATGAACACCCAGGACTGATCTCCTTTAGGATGGACTGGGTGGATCTCCTTGCAGTCCAAGGGACTCTCAAGAGTCTTCTCCAACACCACAGTTCAAAAGCATCAATTCTTTGGTGCTCAGCTTTCTTCACCATCCAACTCTCTTATCCATACATGACTACTGGAAAAACCATAGCCTTGACTAGACAGACCTTTGTTGGCAAAGTAATGCCTCTGCTTTTCAATATGCTATCTAGGTTGGTCATAACTTTCCTTCCAAGGAGTAAGCATCTTTTAATTTCATGGCTGCAATCACCATCTGCAGTGATTTTGGAACCCCAAAATATAAAATCTGACACTTTCCACTGTTTCCCCATCTATTTGCCATGAAGTGATGGGACCAGATGCCATGATCTTAGTTTTCTTAACATTGAGCTTTAAGTCAACTTTTTCACTCTCCTCTTTCACTTTCATCAAGAGGCCTTTTAGTTCCTCTTCACTTTCTGCCATAAGGATGGTGCCGTCTGCATATCTGAGGTTATTGATATTTCTCCCAGCAATCTTGATTCCCGCTTGTACTTCCTCCAGCCCAGCGTTTCTCATATAAGTTAAATAAGCAGGGTGACAATATACAGCCTTGACGTACTCCTTTTCCTATTTGGAACCAGTCTGTTGTTCCATGTCCAGTTCTAACTGTTGCTTCCTTACCTGCATACAGGTTTCTCAAGAGACAGGTCAGGTGGTCAACTTCAGTCTATACAAAAATCTAAACTTTGTGATTATATTGTACCTTTAGAGCCATGGCACAGATTTTAATGCCAGATAAATCATAAACAGGCTATTCCTAGATTCAAACTGATCATGACCAGAGGTGGACAAAGAAATAAGGGCATGTGTGACCAAACATTGGAATTTTGGATATCAGAACCTGTGAGTCTGGACTTATCCCTTAGACGGGAGCATGAATAGGGCAAGCTTTTCAATCTATATCTACTATACCAGTCTCATTACTATTCATTCTTGGCTCCCTGTGTTCAAGTTTATTTGCAGATGCAGGTTCACACAAAAGTGTAAAATACAAGCATAGGACTTCTTAATCTGTAGCCAAATGCCCTTAAATGATCTCAATTTTTGTAACACAAAATATTCTTTCAGTCTGAAGCCCAGTTCAAAGCCTTTCTTGAGTCTCCAGCCATCTGGTTCCAAACCATGATCTGCTCTTAAAGACTTTTCAACTGTCCATTTAGAAGAAAAATTATAATATCACAGGCCATCCTAGGTTTTCCTAATTTACTCACAAGACTTACTCCGTCACCAAAAGGCTGATATCATCTGACTTGTATATTTTAACATTCTGATTTTATAAAGTTCAAGGACTTTCCCCCCAAATACTTTAAAAAACTACAACATGGCTTTGAACAGTTAAAACCTCCCAGTCCTCAAATTGTCTACAATTACCTTGTAACATATATATGATTTACAACACCAATGTCCATTGGATAAGTGGTTTTTAAGAAATTCACTACAACTGAAACTTCTGATTTGATTTGTATGTGAACAATGCAATGAAATCAGACAACAGTGTCTTTTCCTGCAGGTGAACTTGCTCTTTTGCTATCTTTCTACATAATGTGATTACTGATCCATTTCTGCCTCTCATCTCAGGGCTTTAATTTGCTTTAACTATTATTTAGATTAATACAGTAGAATCAAATTTTAGGAAATTCTATTTCAATAAAGATTTATTTCTACTACATATAGGAAGTCATCCAGGAATAGAAAAACACTTCTGTAATTGACATATTTTATTCTTTATAAAGTCAATAACATTTGTCTTCCCAAGAAATCTGCCAGATAAATTTTTAATTTCCAGTTATCAAGAAAATCTACTTTTATAGAATAAACTGAGTGCCTCATATATTAGGTATAAGTGGCAGTAAGTGGATTTCTACTTCTACTCTAAAATAGCAATCAAAATTTAATTAAAGGTAAGACTTACACTCTGGAATCCACATAGAATTTATTAAGCTAAAAGAGTTGGCCTGACTCATTGATTCACAGAAAATACCCTCTGAAATACTTATTTTATAATCAGCTAGGTATATTCGACATTCAAACATACATGTCATCAATTACTGAAAAGATATAAATGAATAAGAACTTTTTACTTATTGGGTTAGTATAAACATTCACCTGTAAGTTCATGATGCAATTTTATAAGCTCAAGTCCACAATCCACAGGCAGTTTAGACATTTTCTTGAGCTGATAAATGAAAATCTTCTACCAGTTATATTTATTTGCCAAATGTCTATTTTATTTAGTTAAAAATTGGTTTGTTTTATAATCATTATATACATACATATTTCTCATATTTTTTTTCCTTCTTCATCCTTCCTACAGTTGCTCTTATATAGAACTTCATCATTCTCAACTAGCTTATTTTCCATCTAAGCAGTAAAATTCTCTTCAGCTTTTCCCCTCCATCATTCACATGGCATATTCCACCAGTATTCTTGCCTGGAGAATCCCATGGACAGAGGAGCCTGGTAGGTTCCCAGTCCCTGGCGTCTCAAGAGTCGGACATGACTTAGTGACTAAACCACCACCACCACCACATCTACCACATCAATCTTCTTAAAGCTCCGATTTTAAAATGTAATTTCTCTACTAGTGGCTTTTAATTTTATGTCAAAAGATCATCTTGAAACACTGAAATTATGAAATAATAAACATGTTGGTCAGAAGGAACCTTTGAGCTATCTAACCCATCCTCCCAAACCATCTATAGTATAAGTTTCATGTATCTATTCTGCAAACATTTACTGTATTCTTGGTGGCTCAGCTGGTGAAGAATCCACCTGCAATGTGGGAGACTTGGGTTCAATCCCTGGGTTGGGAAGATCCCCTGGAGAACGGAACAGCTACCCACTCCAGTATTCTGGCTGGAGAATTCCATGGACTCTATAGTCCAATGGAGTCGCAAAGAGTTGGACACGACTGAGCGACTTTCACTTTCACTACTATATTTAAGACATGGGTATAGGCTTAAGATATGGTGGTGAACAGAATGGATTATAGTTGCTCTATTGGAATTGATATTCTAGGTGAGAGAGAAAATAATAATAAAAAGGAAAAGTTATAAAAAAAAAAGTGTTAAGTGCCATTAAGACCAAAAAAACACAATGACTCTAGATAAGAGTGAGTGCCATAGTAATTATGTGAAGAGTTTACAATGTTATTGCAAGAGTAACAAATGGCTCTTAAGGTTTCCTAATTACTAAAAGGCAAGCACATTAACAAGCTTGGGAAAACACGTAGCAAACCAGGAGTTCCTATACATGGTCAATCAACTGTTACACTTTTTGCCCAACCTAAGGATTCAGAAACCAGTTGAAAGCTTCATTTCAAGCAGCACAGCTTAGCGCTTACAGAGTCAGTGTGCTCAGGTTTTACTCTCTCAGGTGAAGAGCAGTCAGCCTTAGGTCAGTGCCCCATTGACTTAATGCTGGAAAATAAAATGCAATTTAATAAGGAAGCAGCCTCAGCTATCTGGGACCCTTTAGTTTTTCTTCTATCTCAGCAACCACAAGGCAAGATTGTTTCCAGGATGGGCAAACTGACAGCATATAATGCATAAGTAGCTACAAAGTATCCATGAGGAGAGTACTTTGTTATAGAAACAGACAGCCCTGTATAACCTAGCTGTCCCCAGGGTCATCACTGGAGAATGGCAATTTCAGTCTTCAAATCTATTTCTCTTGGAGAAACTAAAATACTTGGGATTTTAATTCGGCTCTACTATGTAGTAATGTGTGACTTTATAAAATTTGCTTAATTTCCCTGAATCTTAATTTTGTTTTCATTTGTCAAATGTTAGTAACATCACATCTCACGGAGAGATGGCAAAGTTTGTAATGGTGTCTGTCAATTATCACCAAATTAAAATTCCACTTTTGCAGATTCTCAGAGAATTAGAGTGCATTGACATCAGTTTTAGGAGAACTGGTTAAAAATGAAATCTGTAGGGGATGATCCAGGAAAAGCTATTACAATACAAAAGAAGGTTATATACCACCACCACCCACCACCACCACCACCACCACACACACACACACAGGGAAGAAGAGGGAGAAAATGTACAACTTTCAGAAGAGGAAAAGAGTGCAGATCTTGAGAGGAGATAGAAAAACTCAAAGGCATTTTACTGAGGGTAGCTAGTCTAAAGGGAATTGGGCTACCAAAGAAATAGTACATTGAGAAGTGATGAAATACAATGGTAGAAGTCTGGGGAAAGGTTGTCTGCTTAGGATTCAAAAAATATCTGTCCACAAAACTAATTTAGCCTTAATCTCTGTATGGGGTGGTGGTGGGGGTGCGGGGGGGGGGGATAAAAGTAGCAACAAGAACAGCAAAAAAAACCCCAAAAACAAACAAACAAAAAAAACCCAGTAATATCAAAGGTAACTTGAAATGGTAAAATGTGGATTTCTCTAGACTGATTAATATTTCTGGCATCATCAGTCTATTTGAGTAAGTTGTGATGCATAGTTTTAGCTTGCCTCACATATATATGGTATGTACCACAACATTTCCTCCACAATAAAATAGGCTAGTTGTGAATTTTTCGCTAAGAAATTGTGTAATCTAATAATAAGATAAGAACACCATGGACCAAAGGTACTTCAGAAAAAATAAACAAGAAAAGGTGCAATTTAAAGATGTTTATGGAGGAGACATTGCCCTGATCTTTCATAAGCAATGAATTAACCAAACAAACAGAACCTAACTTGAGAGTCTCCTCTTTGGAAGACTATCCAAAGAAGAGTGAGAGAGATATTTATCTACAGAAAGAAAAAGTGTTTGGAGATGGCATCACATTTTTTGGCACCCAGATCTTTCTTTGGTCTGCTATTCTGTTACCTAGCATCATGCCATTAGCTAAATTCAAAGCTAGACGAGAAAATAGCCTTGTGTCTACTTAAAATTTTAATGCACCAGAGATCCGAATCTCCTAAATGAAATAACACCAGTCCTGTCTCAGAGATAGTTCAGTAACTTGAGAAAAGCCAGAAGTTCCAAGTGAAATTATGTTCACAGAAGAAAAAGGATAAAACAGATTGTGGCCCACAGACACATGGGTAGGTTGGTTTCTTTTAAATATCATCAATGAATTCAGGATATATGAGCAAGCTCCAGGAGTTGGTGATGGACAGGGAAGCCTGGCATGTGGCAGTCCATGGGGTCACAAAGAATCAGACACAACAGTGACTGAACTGAATCAGAATCAGCTGCCTCCTTTTCAGAATCAGCTGCCTCCTTTTCAGGCAGTAGTACTAGTAGCGTTGGTCGTTCATTTGTGTCGACTCTTTGTGACCCCATGGACTGTAGCCTGCCAGGTTACTCTGTCCATGTGATTTCCCAGGCAAGAATGCTAGAGTGGGTTGCCATGCCCTTCTCCAGGGGATCTTCCCGACCCAGGGATCATACCTGGATCTCCTGCATTGCAGGCAGATTCTTTACCATCTAAGCACCAGGGAAGTCCCTTTTCAGATAATACTCTGTAAATCCTTAAAGAAGTAATGAAAGTAATAAAATTACTTTTTTCATTTATTGGCCCAAGAGCAAATAAATCCTTAAAATGACCATAGGCTATCAGCCTAACTGTACTAGCACTTGGGTTATGCCTTTGGTACCAGGGACTGTGATCCTGATACTCTCAAGGCCACAGTTGCTTAAAGTGTGTCTTTGTCCCATTAATGTAAACTTGAATGCCTTCCCAGGAATGATGTCTGGGAACTTCATTTTCTTTTTCCCTGGGCCCCTCTCCTGGAGTGAAACACTGGACACAGGTAGCGTCCCTGTCTTCCTGGGGCATTGCTCAACATCCTGACTAATGCTTCCACCTGAGCTCCTGCCCTGGTCCCATATTTCCATTGTAACTTGAACCCTAAGCCTAAGCCTAACTGGATGGTTCTTTCCCATTAATTATCATTTAACTGGTTGGTTCTTTTCCATTAATTATCATTTAACTTTGATTTTTTGGAAAGCATCTAGCTAGAGAGTAATTTCTAACTGGGCCAGAATATGACATCTATCCTTTTCCTGGCTCTGAGGTTTGGGTTAAATCATTTCCCTTTCTCTGATCTAAGTAGACCTTTGTTGCATGCGTGCTCAGTCACGTCCAGCTCTTTGTGACCCTATGGCCTGTAGCCAAGTTCTGTCAAATTCTTCTGTCCATGGGATCTCCTAGGCAAGAATACTGGAGTGAGATTCCATTTCCTGCCTCAGGGGATCTTCCCAACCCAGGGATTGAGCCTGAGTTTCCTGTGTCTCCTGCATTGGCAGACAGATTCTTACCACTGAGCCACATGGGAATCCAGACTTTGGTAGGTGGAGTCTATTGCTCTTATCCCAAGGGTACTCTGTTAGTGATTCTGATTTCCTGTGCAGTTACCAATGGAAAAAATTGGAAAGGATGTGAACATTGTCTCTGAGAGAAGATAATGAGTTCAAGTTTGGGCACCTTGGGGTTGAAAAAATATGAATGGGACAGCCAAGTGAATCCATTATTCTTTTCAATTATACTGAGGCTCAGTTATGGATCTAAAGCTAAATATCCCTAGAGTGTATTTCTGTTACCTGAACTTGTCCTGTGCAGAGTGTTTTAAAAACCTTCCATGGCTCCCTGCTTTCCTTAAGCTCGAGTCCAACAATGGCATGAAATTTAAAGCTATTCCTATGCTCCGCTTTCTCTCTCTAGGTGTGGTTTTGCTGCGTTTGATATGGGCTCTACCTTCCTGGGGGTTACAGTGCAAAGCAGATACTCACCTGGGTACACAAGCACAGGCCAGAGATGAAAGATCCTTGAGAATCAAGGAAAGCAACCCAAGAAGTTAAGCAATCTTTAATTTTGAAAAAAAACATGTGTAATATTATTCCTTTATAACAATGATCTGTACCTATCCTCTGTATTCAACATCTTTGGAGAAGAATCTTCTATATGTCATATATACAGTTTATTACTTATAATACTTCTTGGCACAATGCTTTTCTAGATTCTAACTTAAATTTCTTGCTATAAGTCTCCCCCCTGCTATATTTAGTGAAATGAGATCTGCTTAAATAAAATTACTTCATATGTGCTTGCATTATATGCAGTAGTCTTTTTGAGTCTTGTAGAGGCAAAATCTAAAAATCTTATCCTTTAAATCAGTAATATAATTTTAAGAAATTTTTTTAGTGAAAGTATTTCTTTTTATCTGAAGCCTTTATCAAACCCAAGTTATATTTTATTAGTAGTACATGTCCCATATTACAAGTAACAGAAAAGATACTAATATATAAGAATATGTCTTTGTTTTCAACAAACAAATATTCTGGGGAAGACTCATGATTTCTCGTATTTCTTGTCTAGGTAGAACCCTGTGGCCATTCTATATCTATTTCATCCTGTCTTTTGGTAAAATGCTGAACTTCCATATTTGTCCTTTCTTAGCTTAATTGTTACACATTTCAAGAAAGTATTAATCAACTTGATCTTAAAATCTTGATCATTGTATCATTCAAATGCTGGTGTGGATGACAAGTTCAGGTAACGGATGTACCAGGGATATTTAGCTTTAGATCCACATCTAAGACTCAGTATAATTAAAAAGAATAATGGGTTCGGTTGGCTGTCCCATTCACACTTTTTCAACCCCAAGATGTCCAAACTTGAACTTATTATCTTCTCTCAGAGACAGTGTTCATCTCCTTCCCAATTTGCTGGTAACTACACAGGGAATCAGAATCACTAACAGAGTACCCTTGGGATAAGAGCAGTAGACTCCACCTACCAAAAGTCTGGCTTCCCAGGTGGTTCAGTGGTGTAGAATCTGTCTGCCAATGCAAGAGACACAGGAAACTCAGGTTCAATACCCGGGTTGGGAAGATCCCCTGAGGTAGGAAATGGCATCCACACCAATAGGTCATAATGGTTATCTTTATTAGTTAAAATCAAATTATTTTAAAAATCCATTCTGTAAACCTTAATTCTAGGCTGGGAGAAGATAAGTAATCTTATCCGAGAGGGGTCATTCCGAATTCCTCTGCTATTGGAAACCTTAATGACTTGTCTAGGTCACTTAGGGAGGTGTATGTGTGTGTGTGTGTTTCATAATTCTACTTGATATTACAGGAGTCCTCGTTTGCTCTTTCAAAATATTGGCCCTGAATTTATTTTAAACTGACTTAAGTTCACAACACACCCATCAATATTTTTGACCTACCCTAGTGTTTCAGATGAATTCTTTATCCTGACACAAATCAATAAAGAGACACAGTTTAGTTAAGGCTTCCATTAGGCCTGATTTTTTCAGGGGTAATATATGACGGAGTAGTCAGCATCTTGCTTTTGCTTATGTGGTACTTCTGAGAACTGAACAGTCTGCCCTCGGGCAATTGCATCCCCAAGCCAAGGAGGGATGCACCCTCATATTGTGTTAATTGATTGAAAGGGCAAATGATCTATAGGAAAAGTTGCATCATTAAGTTAATTGAGGGGAAAGCCTAATTAAGGGGAAATGGAGTAGACAGAGCCAGAGACACAGCAGGCCTTCATCTGTGATGTCAACAAACAGAGCTTGTAACTAGAACCAGGGAGACTGCAGGCCTTCATTTACATCTTCAGTTTCAATGTGAAAAAAATCCACTCAGTGTGTACACGTGTGTGTGTGTGTGTGCGCACATGTGTATACACGCGTACATGTTTGGCCAGGGGAAAAGCAAAAGTTTACATGATTGGATGGAAATCTGTTCCCCCCAGGTGGAACAGTCTACAGAGAATCAGTATGTTTTAAACAAGTTAGCTGAATTGTATATGTTCGAGAGAGGGTAATCTGAAACACATTTGAACTTTAAATCTGGAGGAGGGACTGGTTTTATTCTCATTTGTAGAGTGGCCTTACAAATCAACCAAAAACAAAGATTGTTTTTTCCAACTTGCATGTGGGCAGATTACAATGGGGATTTATTTTGGAGCTGATCATACTACCATCAGAACAGATGTGAAGTATTTGAACATATTTTGATCAACACCAATTTATCCTATAATAAATAGTCTTCCTGAAATAGGTTCAAAATTATATTGTGTTACAAAAGATGAGAAATACTAATTCCATTGCAATGCAAGTTGAAAGTAAAGATATCCAGCTTCTTCTACATTCTGAAACTGAACTGCTTCTTAGCTCCCCCTGGTTCTTCAAGGATCTCCTTAGATTCAGAAGCCACAGTAGCATAAGCGGGAGTATTAAATTTTAGATGCTTCTAGAGTGTTTCAAATTTGGGATTCAGATTTGAGCTGAGACAGGTGGTGAAGGTCAGAACATGTGCTTTTTATTCTTTCAGAAAACTTTCCATGTCCAACTTGCCAAAGAGTGTACTTTTCTCTGACTGTAGCAATACAAACAAAATCTTTCACAAGAAACACCACTCAAGAGAAATAAAGAATTCAGGCAGACATGTTTAGGCTATAGCACTAAATTGTTAAAAATACATGGAGGTTATTTCTCAATTCAACTGTAGTCCTTGACTTTGTAAAAACTGGGCCCCATTTCTTATTTCTCATGGTTTTACACAGATAAATATATACTTGTCAGGGGACGTTCAACTGTAAGTGATCCAATATTTTGTTTTCTTCCTTTGTATGCAGTTTCTCAAGGAATAAAGTACCCTTGTTCCACTTGAGACTTGGGTCCCCTGCATCCTTCTTGTCATCATCTCCAGTCCCCAGGTCCCTGTCTACGAAGACCGTGACATATATTATTATAAATATATAAATACACAGATAAATAGATACACAGATTTCTATATTTAAATAAGAAAATCATAGCAATGTTAAAAAATAGAAAAAAAAAAGCTAAAAAATTATTTTAGCTAGGAAAGAGAAAAAGTACACAATACTATTTCAATGAGCATATCAACTAGGTGCAACATATTTGAACAATATAATCAGACCTTTTATATATAAGGGCTTCCCTGGTTGTTCAGACAGTAAAGAATCCTCCTGCAACACAGGAGACTGGGGTTCAATCCCTGGGCCAGGAAGATATCGTGGACAAGGAAATGGCAACCCACTCAGGTAGGTTGTCTTGGAGTCTCCAATCTCCAGCCTGGAGAATTCCATGGACAGAGGAGCCTGGTGGGCTGTAGTCCATGGAGTCACAGAGTCAGACATGACTGAGTGACTAACATTTTTGTATATAAAGAAGAATCCTAATGACCTTGGTCAGGAAACGTAACAATTTGTACCAGTAGAGACTTAAAACTATGTTGATACATTGTGTTATTAGAAAGCTGAATCAATTAGTATTCTCAGACTTGGTTAGGAAAATTCTTTCTTTTCTTCCCTTATTTATCACTCTGAATATTTAATGCTTTTCTGAATATATTGCTTTTCAAGTTGGACTCATGTGCAAACCACTGAAGATTTTCAAATTGTCAAAACCAGATCAAGAGAAAGAACTAATGACAAAGTTTCTTCTTAGAGGTCATGTGATTGTAACGAATAAATCTAGTCACAGCCACTGATCATCAGAAGAAACATGCTGGCGTTTCTTCCAGTCTTTTCTTTGCAAACAGCTAAGACCACAAATATCATTCAAAAAGTAACAAAGGATAAGGGACTTCCCTGCCAGTCCAGTGGCTAAGACTGTGATTTTCTTTGGTTCTGTTAGATAGTTAGAATAGGAAACAGGAGTCCAAAATGGCAGTGGCTAGAATACAAGGAAGGGAAAAGCCCACGAAAATAGAACAAGGAAGGTCCGAGGACCTGAGTGAGAACTGCAGATAGAACAGCACTCCTGTCTAAGCCCAATTTGCATAGGACAGGCCCAGGGGGCAGAAATAAACATATAAAAGAGGAGCCAAAGCCTCTCTCTCTCTCTCTCTCTCCCTCTCCTGTGCCTCGAAGATGGACTCTCCCTCTCTCTCCCATGCACTGCGGTGTTCTTCTCTTCATGGCCTTGTAGAAGATGGACTCTCCCTCTGGACTGTAGCCTGCCAGGCTCCTCTGTCCATGGGATTCTCCAGGCAGAAATACTGAAGTGGGATGCTGTGCCCTCCTGCAGCGGATCTTCCCAACCCAGGGATTGAACTCCCATCTCCTGCATAGCTGGTGGATTCTTTACTGCTGAGCCACCTTTGGTTCTATATCATGCTGTTTTTGCTTCTGGAGAAATATAACTGTGGGCTCTTGCCACCTGAAGGGCTTGGAAAGAAATGGTCACCAGCACTATGTTAAAAATACAGCCCATAACCTCTTATATAGCACAGGGAATGGCACTAGATGCTCTGACTACCTGACTGACAAATGCTCAGTCTTGTTTGACTGCAACCCCATGGACTATACATAGCCCACCAAGCTCTTTTGTCCATGAGATTTTCCAGGCAAGGATACTGGAGTGGGTTGCCATTTCTTCCTCCAGGGCATCTTTCCAACCCAGGGATTGAAACCATGTCTCTTGCATCTCCTGTCTTGGCAGGCAAATTCTGACACCAGTGACCAATAAAGGAAGGAAATCCAAAAAATAGGGGATATATGTATATGTATAGCTAATTCGCTTTGCTGTACAGCAGAAACTAACACAACATTGTAAAGCAACTACAATAAAAATTAATAAAAGGAAAAAGGTTAAAAATCCATAGTTAATTTTTTTAATTTTGAAATAATTGGTTTACACAGTGTCAAAATCTATAGGATTAATATTTTATTTTTTCCAAAATGCTTATATTAAGTAGTCATAATGCTTATCCTCACATTGGGTCCTCATTCTTGGATTTTAGAAGGGGTTCGTATTTCTTTTTTTTTTATTAGACTTGAACCTGGATTTGAACCTGAGTGCTATCACCCTCGCATGATGTATTCTGGTCCTTTTAAAACTTTCATGTGTAAAAGTGAAACAATAATAATATATATTTAATTATAAAATTGTAAGCGTTAATGAAAATTAAATGAGAGGGGATTGGGGGGATAGGGCAATCAACATTTTCTTCAAGGTACAAAGTCTGTGTCTCTGGAGTCAAGACCCTTGCCATGGGACCACACTGAAAAGACTCTAAGGAAGTGGAAAAGAGGGTAAACTGATAACAATAAAGGGAAGGAGGGAGTGGGTGTAGTCATTAGCAGATAAGAGATTTCAACAAATTCTGGGAGAGTAGCTGCTGACCAGAAAAACCAGAGAAACAAAGGGGGAATCCACATTCCAGACAGTACCCTGGGGGAGCTTGGTGGCTACCAGCCTTCTTGACTGTGGCACTGTGGGCTCCGTCCGAGCTGACAGCATGGAGAGTGGGAGTGAGGAAGGAAGCTAAAACAGCGGGATTGAAAAGGAATTCCACCTACAGCTAGCTCAAGCCCTCCCACCCTACTTCCTCATCCCCACTGCAGGCAGAAAAACTGGATATGCAGCCCAGCATTTACCTTCAGGCAAAACAGTGTAGGGCTTTATCCAGAGAAAAGTGAACAAGCTTCCTGTTGAAAGCTCAGACTTCCAGTGTGGATGAGGAGGATAAAATTCCTTGCTCCAGCCTTGCAGAGCCCAGAGAAGCTCTGGCTTTCTCCCTGAACAAGTCCCTGCAGTAAAATGAAGTCTGTCCATTGAATTGAGGTACTTCATTTGCATCCTCAGTAGTTTTCCCACTTGGGGGAGAAGCCCTTGTGGAAACTAACCTAGCTGCATTATAGTTCCCTACATCTGCTTCCATGGTGGCTCAGATGGTCAAGACCAGCAATGCAGGAGACCTGGGTTTGATCCCTGGGTTGGGAAGATCCCCTGGAGAAGAGAATGGCAACCCACTCCAGTATTCTGTCTGGTGGTGGGCTATAGTCCATGGGGTCACAAAGAGTCAGACACAACTAAGCGACTAATACACACATCCACACTAGCTGCCTAAAATAAAGTAGACATTCATTTTTCAGTTACAAGGGAAAACTACAGATCACTACACTAATGTGAAAGACCAATAGTTTCAGCTATAATTTATTAGTACTTACTACTGCAAGGAGATTAAACCAGTCAATCCTAAAGGAAACCAGTTCTGAATATTCATTAGAAGGACTGATGCCGAAGCCCAATCTCCAATACTTTGGCCACCTGATGCAAAGATCTGACTCATTGGAAAAGACCATGATAAGGAGAAGGGGATGACAGAGGATGAGATGGTTGGATGGCATCACCGACTTGATGGACATGGGTTTTAGCAAGCTCTGGGAATTGGTGATGGACAGGCAGGCCTGGTGTGCTGCAGTCCATGCGGTCGCAAAGAGTCAGACTCGACTGAGTGGCTGAACTCAGCTGTATAACAGATACCATTCAATGTCTTTACATTCTTCACTTATTTATTTAATCCTTTAGAAATAAAATCTCTGTCAATCAGGTGCTATTAGAATCCCCATTTTACAACTCAGGAAGCTAAGTCACATTAAAAGTTTAATCACTTGTCCAAAGTGAAACAAGAGAGAAGGGGACTGGGCACAGACTTTAAAGGAATGGCATAGCCCAAGGACAAAATATAAACTGATTAGACCCAAATAGGTCGAAGATGACAGATGAGTTGATGTCCACCAGAACTTGAGCCTCAGCATACACTCATTGTAACACTTCAGCAAGCTAAATGACACACCCAAGGTGCCATCACTGTTCCAAGGCTGACCATAAAGGTCAAAAAGTGGACAGTAGCCCAATTTCTAGAAATCCCCATCTGTTCCCCCAAATAGCTGAAATACTCCTCCTGCTCATTAGCCTATGAAATTACCCATTCCTGTAAAAACTGACAACCCCATACCTTGGTGCCTTCTGAGATGGCCCATGCTCTGTCTGTGGAGTGTGTTTCTCTTTAAATAAGTCCACTTCTTACCAATCACTTTGTCTCTCAATGAATCCTTTCTTCTATGAAACACCAAGAACCTGAACTTCAGTAGGTCCCGAGTCCAGGTGTGCAATCTCAGTTAAAAGACAATGGGTTCAGTCCCAGTCTGAATTACATGATTTCAAAAGCCAGAGTGATAGAGTGATAGAGCTGAGCTTGAAAGCCAAAATCTACATTTTTAAAAACTATGAAACATTACCTAACATTTTTTAAAGTTTTTTTTAAACAGAGCAAAATAAATATAAATAATTCAGAGAACAGGGGAAAAATCCATTTTTAATTATTATGCTCAAAGAGATTTGAGAGCTTAATTCATGAAAATAGAAACAGCCAGAGGAAAATAAATTAGCTTTTAGAAATTAAAAATACAATTGCCGAACTTAAAAACTGAGAAATAAAACATTAGTTAAAAAGAAGAACAACATAGAGATTTATTTCAGAAAATCCAAAATTCAATTAACAGTAGTTCCAAAAATATAAGCTATGGAAAATGGACAGGAGGAAATTAAGATTTATTAGAACAAAATTTCCCAATTAGTTGGGAATATGAAAAATCACTGCATTTACTTTATAATTTTTCTAAAGATTATCTTATAAAATGTGACTATTTCAAACATTACAGTTGATACACTTTGGTTTTTGTGTTGGTTCATTTGTTGTACTTCAATCGCTAGTCATGTCTGACTCTTTTAGACCCCAGAAACTGCAGCACACCAGGCTTCCCTGTCTTTCACTGTCTCCTGGAGTCTGCTCAAATTCATGTCCATTGAATCAGTGATGCCATCCGTCTCATCTTCTGTAGCTCCCTTCTCCTCCTGCCCTCAATCTTTCCCAGCATCAGGGTCTTTTCCAACGAGTCAGCTCTTTGCATCAGAGGTATTTGTCAGTCTTAGTAGAATGTGACCTCAGAGAAGGCAATGGCCCCCCACTCCAGTACTCTCGCCTGGAAAATCTCATGGACGGAGGAGCCTGGAGGGCTGCAGTCCATGGGGTCACTAGGAGTCGGACACGATTGAGCAACTTCACTTTCACTTTTCACTTTCATGCATTGGAGAAGGAGATGGCAACCCACTCCAGTGTTCTTGCCTGGAGCACCCCAGGGACAGGAGAGCCTGGTGGGCTGCCATCTATGGGATCGCACAGAGTTGGACATGACTGAAGCTGCTTAGCAGCAGCAGCAGCAGTAGAAAGTGTCATCATGAGAAACATTAAATTCGGGTCCACAATTCAACTCTCCAAAGATAGTCATTTAAATATAATGTAAAAGACATCCATGATCTGGAAGAGTTATAAACCTCTAGTCTGCAACAAAGTACTGGCAATTAGAAATGTTGGATGCTGTTAAAGTTTCTACTTGAAATATGACTCTAAAAAATCATCAAGATCATTCCAACCCTCATTTTTTTGGAGATGGCCACATACTAACTACCATATCTTAGTGAAATACTATTCAATGAAAATTGACTTTAAGAGGATATGCTAAATGTATTGGGTTCCTTATACTGCTGTAACAACCACGAAGTTAGTGGTTTAAAGCAACACTAGTTTATTGTTTAATAGTTCTGGAGGTCAAAAATATGTAGTGGGTTTCACTGGACCAAAATTAAGGTGTTGGCAAGACCACGCTTCCTCCGAGGTTTTGGAGACAGTCATTTCCCTTGCTTTTCCAGCTTCTAGGGGTCATGTTCATTTTTAGGCTCATGGTCCTTCCTTTCATCTGCAGAGTTCATCGCTTCAACTCCCACTGTCATATCCCCTCTCTGACTTGACCTTCTACTTCCTTCTTATCATGAAACATTGGGCCCAGTGGATAATCTTGGATAGTCTCATTTCAAGATCCTTAATTTAACCACACCTGCAAAGTCTTTTTTGCCATATAAGGGAACATATTTTGCAGGTTCCAGGATGTGGATATCTTGGGAAAACTTTTATTCCATCTCCCACACTGAAGTATGAAGTTAATGTCAATAATAGAACCTAAAGACACACACATCTTGAAAGACACCAATAAATTTAGTCAAAATGAATAAGCTAATGATATGCATAGAATCAACCTTATTCTATGACTAACACCAAGAAGAGAAAACACTACTTGACATATAATTACACTTGATTGGCATAGTGACTCAGGAGTTCACATTTTTAAAAAATACTTTACCTTTATAGATGCAATGTATTAATGAATATGTGGGATGGAAGAGGAGGATGGGGAAGTTAGGGAGGGAGGAAATAAAGCATGACTCATTTATCATTTTATATCAAAATGAGTCATGAAAGTCATAAAATGGAAACTTTTTTATCCACTGAAATAACTGAATTTGAGAAAGTAATCCAAAGTAAAGGTCAAGAAAGCAGACTTTTAATAGCATATAGTGGAAAGAGGAGCTTTGGATCCAAGTCCTATGTCTTATATGTGACCTTGAACAAGTAACCTAACTTCTATGAGCTTTTTATCTCTCTTTAAAACTGGTTCAATAATATCTGCCTGGGGCTTTCTTGGTGGCTCAAATGATAAAGAATCTGCCTGCAATGTGGGAGACCCGGATTTGATCCCTGAGTAGGGAAGATCCGTGGAAAAGGGAACGGCAACCCACTTCAGTATTCTTGCCTGGAGAATTCCATGAACAGAGGAGCCTGGCAAGCTACAGTCCATGGTCTCTTAAAGAGGCGGATGTGATTGAGTGACTAACACAAATACACAGTATCTGTCTGACAGATAGGTTGTAAGAATTTAATGTAATTCTACCAGTTTCATAGTGAGCAGGAATTATACATAGTCTTCATAATCTCCCCAAAATGTTAGCTGTCAATATAATATATAACTGTCCAAGTTTACCTCTCATAAATTATCAATCTTCAGATAACTACAATCCAGCTACTCTAGTTTAGAAATCACTAAGCTGGAGAGTCATCTTTATCATTTTTTATGGTGTCATTGATTTTCAGCACTTACTTCTGAGGTTAATTTGAATCAGTCACCCAAAATTAATGTAAATGCTTTCTGTCTAATTCAAACACATATGAATTTTATTATAGTTCTCCTTGCACTGGTTGCATGAAAATTTAGAGCTAAGTGATTTTAAATATGTAAATGTCATGATCTTTTCCTCTGTAAAGTACTGTTCACCACCATTTCTAGGACTGCCTTCAATTTTCTAACTTATTCCAATACTTACTTCAATATAATACAAGACACATTATACCTAATGTGGTCCTGAGTATAAAATATCCACCTTTTTTTCTTTAAATTTTTGAGACATATGAATATTATTCTTTCTGTGTACATAGTTAGAAATTACTTGACCTATATCATCAGTTTTGACCTCAGAATATCAAGTAGATATTCAGGGAAAATAAATTCAAATGAAATTATAAAATTTCAGCATTTAGTCTGATCTCTTAGCAATAGTTAAACTCTGTATATGCTAATGATACAAGTACTGATATCTTAGTGAAATTTGTGATAATTAAGGCCTATTGGAGGCAAAGATTTCTGACATTGTCCACTTAGGTATCCATTATCCACCTAACATACTTTTATAAAACACCACACTTGTATGGTACTTTAGATATTTCACAAATTCTAGCCAATGTATATCATATTATCCACATTCATATTTAAAACACTGTAATTTGAAATAAGGAGAAAACAGATTTGCAAATAGGATTTGACTCATGCATCTCACAATATCTGAAATGGTTTACCATTTCATAAACGTATAGTGTGGAAAGCAAATATATATAGTTTGGTAAATAACCCTAACAGGGTGTAAGAATTTTGCTGGTGTTTACCCAGGCCCAACGGAGGTTGATAAGTTCTCAAGTTTGAAGGAATTTGCCATTCCATCTTGAGACTTAAAAATTTTTTGTAATTTTTGGTAATTACATTCATTTCATCTTATAAATTTGTACATTTTGTACTCAGAAGGTAACTAATTCAAGTATTAATATCAAAAAAAAGTAAGGCACTCCAATTTTGTCTTGAGAGTTAATTAAAACACAGTTAAAGAAGAAAATTATCAGAGAGGTTTAAAGAAATGAAGAAACAGCAGATTTTCTAACAAATAGGCCAAGGACTACCGGTAACAGATGGCCAAGGGTACACATTAAAAACGAGGCTCTGTGGGCTGCCTGAACCACTCAGTCAAATTATGAGGGTGAATATCAGAAATTCCTATTTGAGTAAATGAATATGATTCACAAGTACACTATAGTCTGCAAACTATCCATTGAATCACAAATATTGGGACTGAATACTTACTATTTGTGGTGGTGGTTTAGTCGCTCCATCATGTCGCACTCTTTGTGACCCTCTGAACTGTAGCTCTCAAGGCTCCTCTGTTTATGGAATTCTGTAGGCAAGAATACTGGAGGGGGTTGCCATTTCCTTCTCCAGGGAAACTTCCAAACCCAGGGATCGAACCCAGGTCTCCTGTAATACAGGCAGATTCTTTACCAAATGAGCCACCAGGGAAGCCCATTTACCATATACCAGGCACTATTCTAGGTTGGAGATTGGCAAACTAAGCATGAAGACCAGATCCAGACTACCACCTATTTTATACAGCCTGTGAACCAAGAATGGGCTTTACATTTTGAAAGTTTTAAAAACTCAAAAAAAAAGAAAAAGAATAACATTTTGGGACAGATAAAGATTTTATGAAAGTCAAACAGTTTTACTGGCACACAGCTACTCTCATTAATTTCCACATCGTCTGTCTCCTTTTGTGTCACAACAGCACTTTCAGAGATAGTCACAACAGGGTCGAGCGGTGAACTCATTGGTTTCGCACTACTGCTAAGCCCAATACACACAACTGTGACCCAGTTATAACTCAACAGTGTTTCTAAGTTCATGTGTGTCACTGTACTGCATCTCATTTTGTTCATTTATTTATATTTGTTTATGGCGGATCTTCACAGCCGTGCATGGGTTTTTTCCTACTTGTGGTGAGCAAGGTCTACTCTTCGTTGGTTCCCCAACCAAGTGTCAAACTCACATTTCCTACATTGCGAGGCAGATCTTTAACCACTGGACAACAAGGGAAGCCTCTAAAAAAATGGATTTTGAGTGTTACACTTTCAAGGCGCAGTTGAATGTGGATTATTTTGGTATGGAATTGGATGGTTAAAGCATTATGTTTAGTATGCAAAGACAGCATGGCTATGCTAACAGAACACAATGTACTTCAACACCACCAGACCAAGCACTCATTTCAATATTTCCAACTTGAAGGAGAGCAGAGGTTGAGACAATTAGAAAAGTTACAACAAAAGAACTCATCTTAGTACAATGTCTTCACCAAAATGAAGAGTTAAAATGAGCTGCTACCAAAAAAATTACATTTGGTAGCCATTCAAGGAAATCTGTTCACTGATGGTGATGTGATTAAATCATGTTTGACACACTAAACAAATATGTCCAGAGGAAGAAAAAAGTTTTTTAGACTAGTAGTCTATTGGTGAGAATTCTTGGGTGAAGACTTGAGGACATTGAGAGAAGCATTAATAGCTAATTAAAGTACAAGGCACATGATTTTGAATAATTTTGTCTGACTCTTTATGAATTGAAAGATGTTAAAGCTATTGTCAATATTGATAATATTGGCAATGTTCAGCCAGACTGAAGAACTAGCCACTATGAATAGCCTGCATTTAAAAACTATAGGCAAGAATGTTCTCAAAGATGTTAACAAAATATTAATTCTATACAACATGAAGTGGAATCTGCTAAGATGTTTTAAAACTAATGGTAGTAAAAATGTAAACAGAACAGAAAATGCTTAGTTAGACGAATTTAAAAAGTTTGTGACAATGCGAAGTGTCTAAAGCCCACGATTATTCATCAGCAGGGCTTTTCAGAAAATACATTAATCTGCTGTGTGGTTTTGAACTAGCAGCGATGACAGCAAATTTCCTTCACTTTCTGTGGGCTAACCAACATCATTGGTTCCATGAATTCTTGTCAGAAATAAAAGCTGAATATTCTGACTTGCCCTTAAGCACAATAACTTGTTGTTTTAGCAATGAGAAAATTTAACTGTGATTTTTTGTTGTTGTTGTTAGTTCAGAGCCAAGATGAAATTTTTTTCTGAGAGAATTTACCCTCAATCGCTATTATCAAATACTGAATGGTCTTAGAAATTAGCTTTTGCTGTAGTATTGATTTTGCTTCTTTATGAACCCAAGCTACGCTTACAAGTCAAATAGCACTATCAGAGAAACTTGTACTACAATAAAGACATTTTGACAAAAACTAACACTGTTTGAATCACCAGTAATGTCCAGAGCTGCTGAAGGTTAAAGAAAGGAGTGAGATTTCCATTTGCACACACATGTGTTGTGAATATAGCTTCTGAACCTCCAGTAACACTGTCCAACATGATGTAAATGTGAAGGAAATTTCCAGATTTCAAAATTCATTTACATATGTAATTAAGGAGATCCTGTATAGCATTCTATTGGAAGTTAATGCAAATATCAAAAGATGACTTTAAGAGAATTCTAGAAATGCCTTATAAAAGATGAATACACTCACTCAGTTGAAGTTAGATGCTAATGGATACCTATGTCTGAAAGGACATTTTCCAAGATGAAATACATAAAATTTCATACACATTTTAGCAATCATCATTTGTAAATCAGATAAACCTTATAGTTTTGAAGATAGATACCTAATTTTGAACCCTAATTAAGTGAAATGTTATCAACCTTCCCCAAAAAGGAATTATATTCTCCTTGTTGGTAGAACTATATTACAAAAACTTACTTTATTAGTATTATTTTAGATTTTATCAATCCAAAATTTGTAGAAAATTTTACTTTTACATAATACCCTTGATTTTTTGCCACTGCTCACAACAGGTAAAATCTTTACTATACTGACTCTTTTTCCTTTCAGTTTCTACATAGTACTTTATCTTCAAAGGTCTTATCCTCTGGATATCTTTTCCTCAGTCTATGCTTTTGCCCCCAAACTATGCACTTGCCCATAGCTCTTTTCACACTGATTCCCCTATCAGATTGCCAAGCTCCTAGAATATAACCAATCACTCTGTCATCCATCTATTTATAAATACTGTGTTTTCATATTTATAGTATCTGAAATACAGTTGATTCTTGAGTACCTATCTTCTTGATCAAAGCTAGACCACCGTATACAAGGCACTGAGCTCAACAGAACAATAATAGTAATTAATATTTACCAGATGTCTTCCGCAGCTTAAAACTAAAAAGGCCTTTCACATTTTATTCTCACAGCAACAGTGTTAGGTATCATCACTCTTTTTTCACAAGTGAAGGAACAGAGTTTGCATTAGGGACGCTAGATCATATAACAAGGAAGTGTTACAGCTAGATTCTGCCAAGCTGGGTCTGTCAGTTATACCTCTGTGCTACACAAATCCACCTACGAAGCAATGGACTTCCATGCGAACCTGTTACGTTTTTTGTTGGTTTCCAACTTCCTAAATCTAGTTTCACGAACCAGCTTCTACCGTGATGTTAATGGGTTCATGTACTGCCACTCATCCTCACTCCCCATTGAAAATATTTTGGCACCAAGCAAGTATTCTAGGGAAGATATTTTCCGCCAACCATATTCAGGGATTATTGTGATCTTTCCAAGGTTGAAGGGATTAGGAATGAAGCTACCTAGTTCAGTTGGTGGGATTCACCTAAGTAACTTTACACAAAAATTCACCCTAAGAGCATATATTGATACTGTTACTTATAAACAGTAATAGATGTACAGTAGTACTTCCCTTATCTATAATTTTCTTCCCATAGTTTCAGTTCCCCTAGGTCAACCACAGCCTGAAACAGTAAATGAAAAGTTCCAGAAGTAAATAATTGGTCTGTTTTAATCTCACACCATTCTGAGTAATGTGATAAATCTTGCGCTATTCTGCTGGGTGCCCCTGAGACGCATCCCACTGTCTGGTGTCCCCTCCCTCAACATGCCCCCCTTGCCCCTCTAGTAACTTAGTATCTATCTTGGTTATCGGATAAATTGTGAACTGTCTTATGTTCAAGTAACCCTTCTTTCACTTAATAATGGTCCCAGATTAGTGACAGTGGCAGGTCGGGTATGCCAGAGAGAAGTCATGAAAGCGTTTCTTCTAAGTGAAAAGCTTAAAGTTCTTGACTTAATAAGGAAAGAAAATAATTATATGCTGAGGTGGCTAAGAATACATCTATTCATCGAATCATGGAGAAGGAAAAAAAAAAATTCCTGCTAGCTTTGCTGTCACACCTTAGACAGCAAAACTTACAGTCTCAGTGCATGATGAATGCTTAGTTATTGTTTACTAGAGTTTATTGTCAGAATTATTGTTTGATTAGCTATTTTTGTTAATCTCTTACTGCCTAATTTATAAAGTAGATTCTAACGTAGGTATATATGTATAAGGAAAAACATACATAGAGTCAGTCCTATCCACAGTTTCAGGCATCTGCGGAGGCTTTTGGAAGATAGCTCTTGTGGATGAGGGGGAACTACTATAATATGCAGCCATTAGGCAAAGTATATAATTGAGACAGCTGGCCCCAGAAACAGAATAAAGAAAATTCCAGATCCTCAGACCTGTTTGCTAAGAACCCAGGGAAACTTTGCAGCCAAAAAAAAAAAAAAGAAACAAAACAAAAACTAATGCTAGCTGCCATTTGTAATATTAGTATTTGTTTCATTCTCTGTTTGGGCTTCCCTGGTGGCTTAGATGGTAAAGAATCTACCTGTGGTACATGAGACCCAGGTTCAAACCCTGGGTCGGGAAGACTCCCCTGGAGAAGGAAATGGCAATCCAGTCTAGAATTCTTGCCTGGGAAATCCCATGGACAGAGGAGCCTGGCGGGCTACAGTCCAGGGGGTCGCAGAGAGTCGGACACGACTGAGGGACTAACACTGACTTTGTTGACAGAACACCATGAACTGAGTAATGTGATGGGCATTGATTTATCACAACAACCTATATGAGAGGTACCATTATACAAGCTACTGTGAACCCTGGCAAAGGCAAGTTTCTGTTTTAAAATGTGTAAAATTTCTATAAAGAAGAAAATGCCAAGATTCAGGGCATTCAAGATTCTTTCCTCAATTCATGCTATAGGGTCCTCTACTTCAAAAATGATGCACCATCCTCTCCAGACATACTATACACAGGGATCAGATTAGGAATTTTGCACCTTCGGAAGAGGAAGGGGAGGAAGTTCATGTGTGTGTGTGTGTGTGTGTGTGTGTGTGTGCACGCGTGTATAGAGTGGAGGGATGTAACACAATAAAGAAACTCTGAGGTAATGGACTGTAATGGGGGGCAGTGAAGTGATGAGGTTTATTCATCCAGACTTCCTCCAGAGCCCCATTCTGAGTGTAGAGGAGACCCTCACAGGCCCTCAGAAGCTCAAGTCTACTTGCTGCTGTGGAATGCAGCCAGTATTTTCAGAGCCCCTTTCCCCTCTTTATTAGGAGGGAAGAAGAGTGCAGGAGAACTTAGGCCAGTGTTAGACAGTATCTACAGTCTGCCTCAGGGAGAAGATGTGCCCCCAGGAAGCACTTCCTCCTTGTAGATGTCTCACATAGCCGAACTAAAATATTACTGAAGATATAAAAGGTTTGCTGACACCAGCCACAGACACACATCAAAGATGCACAGGCCTGTGATGGCTGTTGCTGTTTAGTCGCTAAATTGTGTCCAGCTCTTTGCAGTCTCATGGACTATAGCCCGCCAGGCTCCTCTGTCCTTGGGATTCTCCAGACAAGAATACTGGAGTGAATTGTCATCCCCTCCTCCAGGGGATCTTCCTGATCCAGGGATCGAACCCACGTCTCCTGCATTGCAGGCAAATTCTTAACCACCGAGCCACCAGGGAAGCCCTAATAATGATTACTATTACTTTAAAATTTTCTAAATGAGCAGTACTTTTTTACACAAGGCAAATAGTGAAAATGGTCCCCCACCTTCTTACCTGTGTCCCCAGGAACAACATTTTCATGTGCTGGTACAGTCCTCTGAAATTCTTCTTTGTTTACATATGCTTATATAGTTGTGATATAGAATGATATTATTCTATACATATTATTTGCTTCTTACCTTTTCATTCAAAAATGATCATGGGGACTTCCCTGGTAGTCCAGTGGTTAAGAATCCACCTTCTGATGCAGGGGACGTGGGTTTGATCCCTGACCAGGGAACCAATGCCACAGGGCAGCTAAGTCCATGCACTGCAACTACTGAGCCCCACTGCCACAACTAGAGAGAAGCCTGTGAGCCACAAGGAAAGATCCTACATGCCACAACCAAAAATAAATAAATATTTTTAAAAATGATTATGGACATCTTTCCATGCGTCCACATTCCATGCAACATCAACCCCTTTCTTTCTCTCTCTTCCTTTTTTCTTTATTTCTTTTAATGTCTATGTAGTTTGGGATGGTATAATTTATTTAACTCTCCCTAATACCTGATATCTATTTTGGTTGCCTACAATTTTATAATTTTAAAAAAGTCTGGAACAGAAAATATTTGAGGATATATGTACCTCTAGATGAAATTTTCTAACAAGATTGATTCCTAAAAACAAAATTTCTGGGACAAAGAATATTTGCAATTAAGATAAGATTTTCAAAGTTGTTAATATCAAATGTCTACATGAACATTGAGAAAATTTAAAAGTTCACAAGAATGATTCTTGTGAATATTTACAGATATTTGTGGATGCAATTTTGATTAAAAAATTTTAAGGAAAGAATGAGTAATAAAGAAGTGTATGCAACCATTAAAAACTGAAACAATGGAGTAAATAACTTGAAAATCAAGTCCTGTTACCATTCCAATTTTTTTCACTCTCATAATCTACTTTGCTCTTAAAACCTGTATTTTTCATATATCTTTAAGATTTCATTTCTAAATATGAGAATAGCTTTTAAATATAGAATATATTCTTGAATATAATAGTACCACAGATCAAGAATACTGTATTTATATTTTAGAGATATAGAATAGTATAAACTATATTTGAGAACATTTCTTTGAGATGATTCACAGTATTTGTATTAATTTCATCTGAAGAAAAACATTATATTGAAGTTGTTACCAAGTCTGCTTAAGATGCCCAAAATATCAAGTATTCTAGAAAATAATTACTTGGATTTCTACAGAAAGCATTTAATTTTTACTGTAGGTGCTATGATTGTTTGTACATTATATTTATTTAAAATTATAACTTTGCTAAAATGTAAATTTTCTTTCTTGAAAAATTTTTTACCACTCCTGGTTTCAACCACTCAAGTCATCAAAAATTGGTTTTATTTTTTTTAAGCAAGAACTGTAGAAATGGCATATGATGAAAAGGTTTTAACGACTGTTAATGAGAATAAAGAAATTGTGTGGTTTATTTTTCAAGTGTATGCACGCACTCACACACACAGTAGAGGAGTTGAAAGGAGAGAAAAAAGAGTAAAAGTTCATTGGAACCTGGTGATTTATAGGGAAAGGCCCAGGGGGCTCACATAAAAACCAAAGGGGGGAAGTGGTCGGACATTGGGTCAAATCTCCATTCACATGTTGTGTAATAAAAGGCCGACTGTAGCCTTTCAGCCTTGCTTCTAGTCATAGACAATGGCAATTGCAGAGCAAGACTAATAACAGGATTTAGCATAAATCCACCACAGGAAGTGAACAGTTGTACTGGCAAATAATTAGCCAGGAAACATTTTATAGCAGCATCAGGATGCGTCCGTGAGCTTTCAAACTCTCAATGCATTTGTGATCATGAAAACATAATTAGTTCTCAGTGATTGTAATTTTGTGTGTGTGTTTGTTGTAGGATGGTTCTTTCCCCGCTCCTTTCTTTTCACAAGCAGGCCTTCTTTTTCCTGTCCTAATTTAGCAGCCCCAGAGAGGGTTTTGAAGTCTCCAGGGAGGGGTTTAGAATGTTCTCTTTTTTCTCCTGCTGATGCTTTTTTATTGCAAGGTGGATGGTGTTTATTTTGCACGGCTAACAAGTGAGTTCAAAGCAATGCGTTGCTCTTGAACTCCTGCCAGACTCCCAAGGCTGAAAGCCCCCCTGCTTGGTGGAGCCGACCTGTACTATCAAAGCCTCACTAATTTGCAAAGGAATGTCAAAATGACTGGTGCACCGCATTTTCCACCACCCGCTTCATTTGACACTTAAAGGAAAGCTAAGTGGGAGTGTAAAAGGAAGGAAATTCATTCAAGGCAGCACACCCAATAATGTGAATTAGTTTCACAAGAAAATGGGAGCTCTTAGCTGAGGACTTCCCATTTTCATCTTCTTTGCTCTTTCTTTGAGTGACTGTTTTAGTAAGGGCTGCTAATAAACATTGTGTTTCTGTTCTCACACCCTCTGTATTAAGAGCAAATGCTGTCATTAGAGGTGGCTCTGAAATTCTTTGTGTCAGAGTGTCTGCATAAGGCTATTTCATCTGATTTAGTCACACCAGTTAAAGAGCAGCCCTGTGAAGACAAACACTTGGTCCAGGCCAGTATTTGCCTCCTTTTAACAAATCAGATCAGAACCAAAAGATCCATGCTTATGAACAAATATAAATTGTTGCAGGAGGGAAGACTGATAAAACAGATTCCCGGATTGGGGTTTTGAAAGCATAATTCAGAGATGATGTTTGGAAATTCTTTTCAGCACACATAAGACAGATTCACAGTCAGAAAAAACAGAATACAAGACTTTGGCTTGTTTTAGTCTGATTTTAATTTCTGCGTACTGGTTGCATTTATAGTCTCAAACTTTATTTAAAACTTCTATTGAAAATATGAGGGCTTCCCTGGTGGTAGAGTGGATTAGAATCTACCTGCCAATTCGGGGGACACAGGTTCGGTCCCTGGTCTGGGAAGATTCCACATGCAGTGGGCAACTAAAGCCTGTGCATCACAATGAATGAACCTGAGCTCTAGAGCTCATGAGCCCCAACTACTGAGCCCATGTGTCTAGAGCCTGTGCTCCACAACAAGAGAAGCCACCACAACGAGGAGCTTGTGCACCGCAACAAAGAGCAGCCCCCACTCACTGCAACTAGAGAAAGCCTTTGTGCAACAAAAAAGACCCAGTGAGACCAGAAAGTAGGAAGGAAAAAGGGAAGAAAATACGACATTGGCATATTCTCCCCAAGTAAGATTATCTATGAATCATTCATTTCTCCCAGCGCTGACCCTAGAACTTCATTAATGTTCCTGATTGTTTTCCCAGTGAGTTTCCAGAATTTATATAAATTGCCATCGGCATCACCTAGGTAAATAGTGGCCTCACCTTCAAAACTGTCTTCTTGCTTGAGTCTTTACCACCCTCTTCTTTACAGTTACCTAACACTGAATTCTGTATTCCAATATGCTATTAAAAGTGAACCTTATCTCTGCGATCAGCATGTGAGATAAGGGAATTCGCTGGTGGTCTAGGGGTTAGGACTCTATTTTCATTGCCTTGGTCAGTTTCAATTCTTGGTCTAGGAACTAAGTTCCCACAACCGGCCTCCCCCCTCCCCCACCCCCACCAGCGGGGTGTGTGAGAGTGGTGGGGGGAAAAAGAGAATGTAAAGCAATCTAGAGGGAAAGCTTCTGCCAGTGCCTCAGTTGCTTGGGAGTGAGTTACTGAGGAATGGTCATTCTGTAGCTGCCTGCAAAGTGAGTTTGTGTCAAACTGAGAACTGTGCTTCTAAATGAGGAGGGTGGAGTCGGAGAGACCCAGGTTTGGATTACAACTGAAGTTCTTACTAGTGAAGGGAGCAAGACTAATTAATGAAGCTTTCAAAGTCTTAGCTTCCTCCTGTACACTGAGGCTAATAATAGCACCTACCTTGTGGTTTATTGCTCTCAGAGCTGTAAATGTCAAATAGTAAGCACTCAAGAAATGCTAGCTATTGCAAAACCATAGCAGCTTGGAGATGACATGCTGCCAGAATCAGGAGTCTCCTTAAGTGGGCTTAAAAAATAAGAAGCACCTTATAGGAACAGGAATATAGAAATGAGCCAGGTTCTGGGTTTGGTATACTGAGTCTTCACTTCAGTCTTGGCAATGCTCTTGGCTCTCTTTTCTGAGTTAGCTTTGTCTTCCCTCTGGCTCCCTTCATGGTGGCAAAATAGCTACCAATGACAACTAGGATAACCATCTTCTTTGTTCAAGTCCAGGAGAAGAGACAGAAGAAGGAAAGAACTTCCTCAACCATGAAATAAACTCCCTGCAGCATGACTGGGACACCCTCAGCTCTGTATCCATCACATGTGACATGAGGGCAGTCACCAAGTACCCTAAATATCTTAAGCCTAGTTTCCTGGTTCAGCTTAGTTTCTATCAAGAGGGAAGAGACACCAAAGATACTACACAAGAAAGAAATTCAGTAATTTATTCAGCAAATATTTTAAGCACCTATACTGAAAGGCTAGAATTGAGGGCCAGTTTTCTGATTTCAAAGTCTGAAGGCACCATTTGCTGTGTCTCTTTTTCTTCATCTGTTAATACTACCTTTCTGATAGAACTTTTTAAGTTAGATAAATTAAAACCTGTAAAGTACTGCAAACTGCCTGATACTTGTTAAGAGTAGAATAGCTGTTAGCTTATTACCATGTACTGGGCCCTGTACTGGGTTTTCTTTTACCTGTTATCATCATGAAATTTACTTTCTAGTATTGCTATTGTTCAGTCGCTAAGTTGTGTCTGACTCTTTGCAACCTACAGCACACCAGGCTTCCCTGCCCTTCACTATCTCCTGGAGCTTGCTCAAACTTATGTCCATTGAGTCAGTGGTGCCATCCAATCAACTCATCTTTGGTTGCCCCCTTCTCCTCTTGCCCTCAATCATTCCCAGCATCAGGGTCTTTTCCAGTGAGTCAGCTTTTTGCATCAGGTGGCCAAAATATTGGAGTTTCGGCTTCAGCATCAGTCCTTCCAATGACTATTCAGGATTGATTTCCTTTAGGATTAACCGGTTTGATCTCCTTGCAGTCCAAGGGACTCTCAAGAGTCTTCTCCAACACCACAGTTTGAAAGTATCAGTTCTTCAGCACTCAGCCTTCTTTATGGTCCAACTTTCACCTCTATACATGACTACTGGAAAAACCAGTTGACTAGATGGACATTTGTTGGCAAAGAAGTGTTTCTGCTTTTTAACATGCTGTCTAGTTTGGTCATAGCTTTTTTTTTACCAAGGAACAATTATCTTTTAATTTCAAGACTGCAGAAACTGTCTGCAGTGATTTTTGGAGCCCAAGAAAATAAGATCTGCTACTGTTTCCATTGTTTCCCCATCTATTTGCCGTGAAGTGATGGGTCCTGTCTAGTAGACGGACATAAGGCCTATAAATAAATAAGCAGAATAAAATGTTGCAATGGCATAATTACATTTTGGCCATGCACAGAACAGTCAGAGGGAAAAGCAATCAATTAGTTTAGATCAGGGGGTAACCTTTGATTTGAGACTTGAGTGAAGATTAGTTATTTGCTGGGTAAGTTAGGGCATGGAAAAGGGCATTCTAAGCGGAGGATGTTACATGAACAAAAACATAAAGATGTGAAATAGAAAGGGATCTTAGGGTGACTGAGTATTAAAGCTGAGGGAAGAGGTAGGAAGAAAGGTGAAAAGGGCTTTAAAAGGTGTAACTGGAAGGACACACTGAGGGAATGTGTCTTAGGTGTTTTGCTAAGGAGATAGCCATCTAAAACCAGCTGCATTTACCCTTAAATATCAGGGAACCAGAGGAATTTTTAAAGCAGGAATGTGACCCAGTCATATTTGTATAAAGAAAAATTCAGTATGGATGGAGTTTTGTGACCATGCTTAGGGAATGGGGAGAATAGGGGGCTACTAAAATTTCAAGTGATGGTGGTAGTTTAGACTACTCAGGAGGTAAAATCAACCATTAATGACAGATTAGATAAGGATAGTAGAGAAGGAAATGGCAACCCACTCCAGTATTCTTGCCTGGAGAATCCCAGGGACAGAGGAGCCTGATGTGCTGCCATCTGTGGGGTTGCACAGAGTTAGACACGACTGAAGCGACTTACCAGCAGCAGATAAGGACAGGGGAGAAGGGGTTAAGAATGATGCCCAAGTGATACTGCAAAGGAGGAGGATCGGGAAGATCAAAATGTCATTTTGGAGCCATGCTGAATTTTTGGTGCCTTTGAGAACCAAATAGGTTTTCCAGGTAGTGCTAGTGGTAAAGAATCTTCGTGCCAATGCAGGAGACAAGAGAGACTTGGGTTTGGTTTGTGGGTGGGGAAGATCCCTCCGAGGAGGGCATGGCAACCCACTCCAGTATTCTTGCCTGGAAAATTCCATGGAGAGGAAACTGGCTGGTTACAGTCCATGGGGCTTCACAGAGTCAGACATGAGAAGAGATGTCAAATAGACAATCAAGTGATGGCAAATACACTCATATCAAATAAAAGTCTGAAACTCAAAGGAGAGGTCTGGGCTAGAAACATGTTTGTGAGTCAGTTTTCCATAGCTGGTAGTTGAAATCTTAGTGCATAGTCAAAAGAACAGGGGAGAGAGAGGAGTGTGAGGCAAGAAAGGTGTCTACACTGAGGAACTAAAACATTTAATTAATGATGAATAGAAGACAGTGAATTGTTTTTTTCTTTTTTCTTTCTTTTTTTTTTTATTAGTTTTGCCATACAATGACATGATATCGCCATGGGTTTACATATACTCCCCCTCCAGAACCTCCCTCCCCCCTCCCTCCCTCCAATTGTTAAAGGTCAGTAAAGGAGCAGCTAGAGAGGTATGAGAAATACGAGGAGAGGGTCATCCAAGGGCAGTTAGGAAGGAGTTAGGTTAACAGAAAAACTTTGAAGGTTTTCAACAGAAAAACATGGAGGAATTACCATTAGACCATTATAGAAGTCAAGAGACAAGAGAATTTAGACAAGAATTGGCAAACAGCTTTTGAAAATCATACCTAGCCCTTATTTGTGTCAGACATTTCTTCAAGCACTTTAGATGGATAGCTCATTCAGTTCTCCAACCATCCTAGGAAAAATCACATGTGCAAACATGAGCTCCACTCTACAGATGAGAAAACTGATCCCCAGAGAATTAAATCACTTGCCCATGATCACAGTTTCTAAGACAGGATTTAGCCCCAGCCACATCTAATTCTAGAGTCTGCAATTATTGTTTCTCTGTTCCTGCAAAGAATCCTATGACCTGGGCACTAAGGTTTTGGTGACCCTTGCCACAATGTCTTCTCTACTGGCTCACAGGCAGAAGTTTAGGGTATAATGTGTTTAATAAAAAAAATTGAGGCGGCAAAGAAATGAAGATGGTTTTAACAGCTAACAAATGGAAACATCACAAAAGACTGGAATATTGTTAAATATAGTAAGAAATGACAGTGTCATAAAATATGAAAAAGCTGTTTAGGCTTTTTTCAAAGAAGCTTACTGACTCAGATTCACTTTGTAATGTGTGTGTTAGTTGCTCAGTAATGTCTGACTCTTTACAGTCCCCTGGACTGTAGCCCCTCCAGGCTCCCCTGTCCATGGAATTCTCCAGGCAAGAATACTAGATTGGGTAGCCATTGCCTTCTCAGGGGATCTTTCCAACCCAGGAATTGAACCTGAGTCTCCTGCATTGACATCAGATTCTTTACCATCTGAGCCACCTTAATAATACCAAAATGAAAAAGTAGAATAAAAATGACATATATGAAGTAGCCCCAATTATTAAAAAACATTTTGTATGAAAGAAATTCCATGATATGTCAAAAAAGATTGTTTACTCTGAGTGGAAAATTTTTGAGTGATTTCTTATATTCTTTAAATGTGCATATAACTCATAATTTTCTGCAGTGAATATATACAATTTTTATAATCAGAGTGGTGGAAGTTACTTCACCAATTTCTTTTTATTGAAATTCTACATTAATTTTCTATATTCTATACTTTATTTGATCCTTGTAAAGATGTCCTTGAGATTAACTAGGAAAAAAAATGTATTTCTATTCAGTTTATGAAGAATAAAAATTGCCTATTTTTTCCTAAGATACATTTATTTCAGGAAATAATTAATATTATTCAAAATTCACCAGTTACAACTTAAGCATCAGTTCTGTTTAAAGTTCACATAGATGCAATAGCTCATCTTTACTATGCAGGATAAAGAGTGTTGTGAATAATAGGTAAGGTCTAATTTCACTGTCTCACATCAATTAAATTCCCTTGGTCTAAGTTCACTTAGTGATAAAGATTGCCTGTAGAGTTTTTCTCCCAACCCTCTTCCAAATATACTTTTTCCTTTAAACCGCTGTAGGGGTTGTTTATCTCAATATTTTAGATTATTGGGAAAGAATTAACATTTCTACATATACTTCCAAAAATCAAACCCTGGTGTAAATTGGTCTCTTCACAGGAACTGAATAACCTAATTTAGCCATTGTTTTCATTTATATTCATCCACAGAATTTTACTGAATTTATTCCTGCCATATTCAATTCAGTAAACAATTATTAAATGCCTTTTATGTGTCAGCAATGGGATAACAAGATGAAAAAGGCAATGGATTATCTTGTTAAAAGCTCACACACATGTAAGCAAATGTGAACACATATGTAGAAGTGCATACACACACACACACACACACACATACACACACACACACACACACACACACACAGTCGAATTGGGAATGGTGAGAAATCAGGAGCCGGGGAAACCTCAAAATGTAGAATGGCATCTATGTAATTCTTGGTGGGTGAACAGTAGCTCATCATGCAAACAAGGTCATGAGGGATATTTTAGTGAGTTCCAAGAACATGAGCAAGGATGTTAGATATGTAAAAACACATGATATGTGTAGGAGATGGTGGTGAGTTTGGTGAGATCCCCCCTTGTAGCCACACGGGAAGGTGTTGTATGAAGTAAGCACCTCTCATAGTTTCATGTAACAAAGTTTATACACTGTGAGCAGTGAAGATGCATTACTAGTCTTTAATATAAATAAGATGATTATGTATTCGATTTTTATTATGAAAAGAAAATTCTGGTGGCACTAGAGGAAACTGGGAATGATGCTGAAAACTCAGCTTCTCTGTAAACCAGTGCTGAATCAAATCTCAGAGACAGAGTTCTGGGTGAAGTAGAAAAGGATAGCTTTACTAAGTTGCCAGGCAAAGGGAGCCACAGCGGGATAATGCCCTCAAAATGTATGTCTCAACAGAGAAGTTTCATAGTAATTGTTCAGAGAGGGCATGATCTGATAATGGACATTCTTCTGATGGGTTGGTTGGTGGTAAGTAGCAGTCAGCATCATCAACCCTCAGGTCCAACTGAGGTAAGCATCCCTCATAGTTTCATGTTACAAAGGGATATATATGCTTGTGGGCAGTCTACCATCATTAATCATTAAATTCTCCCACCTGGAGGGCTTATCTGGTGGCTCAGCTGGTAAAGAATCTGTCTGCAATGCAGGAGCCCCAGGTTCCATCCCTGGGTTGGGAAGATCCCCTGGAGAAGGGAAAGGCTACCCACTCCAGTATTCTGGCCTGGAGAATTCAGTGGACTGTATAGTCCATGGGGTCACAAAGAATCAGACATTACTGATTGACTTTCACTTCACTTCTCCCACCTGGAGGTGGTTTCAGTATCTTCAAAACAGCTCAAAGGTATTGTGTGTCTCCACTGATGGGGAACCAGGACCTTGCCATAGCGCTGCTCTAGACTTGTTTGTTTCTCCATAGCCTTGCATACCCTCCCTTCCCTAATTAACAACTGCTTGAATCTGCTCACTGGAACTCAGGGAAGGTCATGGAGGCTGAATGAAAGCCTATAATCAAAGGAAGGAAGGACACAGAAAAGCTTTGTGCTCAGGAGCCCCACAGGGCCCTCCTGGGTATCAGGAATGGAGTTTTCCCAAGACTCTAGGAGAAATAGATAGTAAAGATCTGAATGAGGTTCCTGACATGGAATAATGTAATAAAGGGGAACTGTTTGAAAGACATTTCTTCGGATGAATAAGGGCAAGGGAGAAGTTAAGGGTGATACCGCTCTCTTCTCAGAGAAAACCCCCACTCACAGAGTCAGCTGCCACACATCAGTTGGGATCTCCCAGACTTACACCTACAGAGCAGACACATGTTGCGCAGCATCTAATTGTTATAAGCACCTGACAGTCTCATTAGCGCCTCAAGACAGCAAGTTGGATTTGAGTAGAAATTGTAAACTTCCCCTCTCAACACATTTCTTAGCTATGCTCTGTTGCTCAAAAGGTAGCCCCTCCCAGGGATCATTTGTGAGTCCTTTCACTTACCTCCACCCATGCTCTTAATCATCAAGTTTGGTTGATTTTTACCCTTGCAATTTTTTTCCCCCAAATCTGTCCTTGTCTTTCTGTCAATATTGTCACTACCTCTGAGTCATTCATTTCCTTAAACACAACTACCTTTGCTCCTTCCAATTCATAAAAAAAAAAAAAAAAAAAAATCCTGCCAATTAAATCTCCTAAGGATTCTTTTTCATTTCACCTGTTTTAGGCCATCATCATTTCTTATTACTTTATTGCTTTGTAACTGAACTGACCAGTTCAGTTAGTTCCTCAGTGATTTTCACCTGGTCTGCTAAGGCACCCAAAGCTGGCTTCTCTGCTTTGCATTCCGTCTTTCTTCCACTCCTTCCCCCAAGCAAGCCATCGAAAAACAGATCTGCCTGCATCACGCTTCTGCTTATGATATTCCCTGTCTCTCTGTCATCCACACCATGAAGATCTCAGGCCTTAGCAGAGCTGGCTGTGCCCTCTAAGCAGCCTCCACCTCCTTCTTCCCACCACCAACTCCCACCACTCCTGGTTTCAGTAAGTAGCTCCTAATTACATACATGAGCATAACCATAAATACAAGTTACCGAAATCAAGGCTATTTAGTCATTTCCCGTTCTTTTTATGCACAACCTGTGGTTCTTCAATACCTCTAATTATTGAATTAGAATATATTACCACATTCTCCAAATCGCACACAGTAGTCAAGTATTCTTGGGTAATGATAATTACAAATAATTCTTGGGCTCTGTATTGAGATAGTTAAACTTTGATAACATTTCCACAACTGAATTACAGAACAATTATTATGTCTCAAGCTAAATCTGATTCATTTTCAACCTTGGCAAATAATAATTAACAATAATGATAATAATCGCTACCATGTATTGAAGACTGACAGTGCCCCAACTGTTTGCAGATAGATACTACCTCTGCATTATCTCAATAGCTCTCTAAGGGTGTATCACTGTCCCCATTTTACAGATGAATAGAGTCAATCTCAGTGAGGCTCAGATTATTCCCTAACAGTGGTCCCCAACCTTTTTGGTCCCCAGGATTGATTTCCTCAAAGATAAATTTTCCATAGAATGGGGATGGGAGGATGGTTTTGAGATGCTTCAAGTACATTATATTTATTATGCACTTTATTTCTAATGTAATGCTGCGACCAAACCAACCGGAGGTAGTGGTCAATGGCCCGGAGGTTGGGGATCCCTGTTCCCCAAAACAGTAATGTTAAAGATTGGCCCCAAATCTCTGATTCAAAGGCTCATTCTCTTATCACCATGAGATACTATTTAATAAATACATTAATTATAATAACAAATTAAAGCTACCTTTAATCCTGTGCTTAAGTGTATGCTTTGTTTTCACCTCTTTAGTGTGAAATAGTTGGCCAATACCAAAACGTTCCAGAACTTTCAAAGTTTGGTAACATAACATCTGTAACTGCACTTGACAATTCAGAAACTCCTCCTAAATTAATGGCATGTTAAAGAACAGTCTTAAACATACCTAAGAATCTGCCTATGCCAAGCCTCATATAAGCCTCAGACTATTTACAACTTCCTCAGGGAAGACTTTTTCAGGGAAGACTCCCTCCACCATACACATTAGGTTAGGACCCCCATCCCCGCCTTTCCATTGCAGAGCATTGCAACACTTGGTCCTCCTTTTTCATTATACCATTTAATGGACATGAGTTTGAGCACGCTCCAGGAGATAAGGAAGGACAGGGAAGCCTGGCACACTGCAGTCCATGGGGTCACAAGGAGTCAGACATGACTGAGCGACTGAACTGAGCAATGATAATTTAATATGTTTGTCTATAATCATTAATTCAGGAAAATATCCCATAGAGAGATTAAGAGGAGGGAGTTGGTCAGCCTTCTTTACATGGTCTCCTGTCCTCTCACCCTAGGCCTGGCACAATACATGTGCTTTTGCATTTATCAGATAAATGGATGCACATGCAAAAGTGGCAAGAAATACAGATGTGGGAGCATACTTTTAATGCAGGGATCATCAAATATAAATGGAAGGAATTGAGGAATGGGAGCTGTTGAGAGAGGTAAAAATCCAATTCTAAAGGACCACGGGTGCTATGCTGAGAAGTTATAAACAATACAAAAAGTACAATGACTAACACAGTCGGTTGAGTGTAACAGTCTTGTGATGGAAAATAGTAGATCATCAGTTTGATTACTGCAAGCTTCTAGTTAAATGAGCTTTTTTCAATAGCATGACTGAACAATGTAGAAAATTCTCATGATAATTATCACGTATTTTTTCACTTACTGCTTTGTAGATTAAAACCTTAACCCCACTTAAGTTCTCAGACACCATTCACCTTGCTTCCCATACAGCTTTTCCAAATCGCTGCACTCATGGCATAAAGGGGCTTTGTAGTCACAACTCTCCATACTTACAGTTCGTAGTTTGGCTGAGGGAGACAGGGGAGATCTAAAATCACACAGAACACATTCCATTCTCTACCTGAGTGGTGTCCTAGCTCAGTGTAGAGATGATGTCAATGGTACATGGACAGCAGGTCTCATTTTCTGTGCTTAAAAAAAACTAGCTTGTCATGAATTGATAAACAGCTCACAGAATCCAGTAACTCAATTGTCTTAACTTGTAAATTTTTATCATAATATAGGAAACAATGATTATGGGGAAAGAAACTTATGAAGAACATGAAATTCTCATGTGGAAAATTTATAGCCACAAAATTATGCCCATGATCTACAGCAAGTCAATTGTTTCCCAGGGCCTCTGCTGACTTATTTTTATAATGTCTGATTGCCTTTTGTGGTAGCCAGTCTCCTCAATGACACCCAGTGATCTTTAGCTAGTCGTATTCATACTCACATGTAGCCCTCTCTTACCTGGTACCTGGGCAGGACTGTGAGTACCAGCATACAGCAGAAGTAATGGTGTATCATTTCTGAAGTTAGGTTATAAAAAACACTGTGGCTTCTGGGCTTCTGTTTTGAATGACTTCTTCTCCTTCTTCCTCTTTATCTTCTTTTTCATCTCTCCCTCTCTCTCATTCTCTTTCTTTCTCCTGGGATAAGCCAGTTGCCATGAACTCTAATTCTGTCTATAGAGAGACCCACATGGCAAGAGACTGAAGTCTCTGGCCAACAGTTAGGAGGTAAAGCCCGCCAATAACCATGTGACTGACTGAACTTGGAATTAGACCCTTCAACCAGTCAAGTCTTGAGATGGCTACACCCTAGCAGATGTAATCTCTAGACAGACCCTGAGCCAGAACTTAGCCAGGTAAGCTGCTTCCAGACTCCAGACCCTGAGAAATTATGAGCTCTTAAATGGTTTAAGCTGCTAAGGTTAATTTCTTACACAGCACCTACTTCAGCAAACTGTTATAAGTTTGCTGAATAACTATTATTTATTTCTTAAAATTAAAGAAAATATTCCCCCAAAAATGATTTTAAAAGTAGTATCCAAAGGTCAATATATTATCATGGCTAATTCCATTTCCCACCAACTCTGATAATAGAATTCTTCATGTTTAAAGAGAAATTTCAGCCGAACAAATTCAGCTATGAAATCCTCAAATCTCAGTAAAATGAAAAATATCCGAAGTATCACAAGCTGTGTTCACTACTATGGACAATCGATAATTCACTTTGTCCTGCTTTCACAATGAAAATTGAAATGTAGTCATTTGTTTTCTTAGAAACAAAACAAAACAAACCAAAAAATGCTAATTATTCTTCATTAAAGAGTTATTACTCTTTGGCACTAAGAAGATAATAATCCTATTGGGATAAATTAGACAAAATTGCATTCATAATTTTAGCACTCACTTTAAAATAGATCCAGTGGGCAACCATGACAAATGCATAGCCATATATACACCCTAAGAAATATTTATCTTTTAGGATGCTAACATCTTGGCATGGTTCTTTCCAACTGAAATTGATAATACCTCTAACAGTCTGTAGAAAAACAAATAAATAAATCATACCATTATCTAAAGTAACTTTAGGATGAGAAATTATGAAAACAACAGTTAATGCCTTGTAGCTTTAAATTCAGGATTAATATATTTTAGAAATGACTTTAACTCCAGGATTAATATAATTCTGAAAGTAGTTAAAATGAAACTATTTCTGGCAATTGATGCTCTACAATAATATATGCCTCATTTATGACTCATTTTCCACATGAAAAAAATTTTGACAAATACATTTGTTAGAAGCATAATGTAATAAATAAGCCAAAGAAATAAAAGTGTGTTATGAAGTTATAAAGCACCATATATATAATAGGTACTATAATATTGGCAATGTTATTATGAAAGCAAACCATAAAATGGCATTTGGGGGAAAATGTGGACAGTGAGAAAATAAAAGCTATATAAAAGAAGGAGGGAGGAAATTTAGACTCAGTCATGTCAAAAGCAATGTCCTTCTTAACCACCGAAAAAAAGCATTTCCATTAGGACAGATTTAAATGGTTTAACACTGGAAGACCATAATCTTCTGAAGGGCGGAAATCTAAGGAAAGATCTGTGAATAATAAAGGAATTGAAAATAGAATAAAGGGCGGAGGGAGGACAAGGAAGAAAAAAGTAAGTAAAAGGATGCTTCTTAACAATATGATTTGAATTTAAAACTAAAAACATCTGCTTTTTATAAAAATCTGAGTGTATTAACTCATAATAAAGGAGCATGTTGACTTGCAGCTTCAGTTGCAAGGAAGAAATAAAAAGACAAACAAGATAAAAACCAAAACACCATCTTGAGGACAATGAAGTTTTCTCTGATTCCAAAGGGGAGTTTCTTATAGACCAGTGGCAGTTGTATGTACATCTGAAACACACTCTTCTGAAACTATCTAGATCAAACAATCTATTCATTTATGGGAATAAAAAATTCTCTGTATCTATAAAAAGACATTTCTTCTACATTTGATTTTCTTTTCCATTGTTTAAGAACTTTGCATAATAAAAAGAAAAATCACTAATGGTAAAAACGTTTAATATTTTTTAATTTTATAGGGCTCTCCAAACGTACTGTTACAAATACTTAATTCTTCTTGACTGAAAAAGAAAAATCTGGATTCCAAAATTTTTTGAACTTCCAGTTTTATTTTTCACTCAGGGCAATAAATTCTTCTTTTGGTAGAAATTGCTAATAGAGTATTTCCTTTTCTGTAACTGCAACTTTAAACTGTATTTTCTGGAAATTATGTAACTTATTTTTATTAATTTCTGGGAATAAAATACATTACGATAAGATTCTTTAGGTTTTGGGAAAAAACTATCTAATACAATGTTTACTTCCCAAGAATATGGTTTTGTACCTCTCAATGTAGCCAAATTCCATTACTCTCAGATTCTTATTAGTTTTCTGCATCTGTTTCTGTTTATCTTTGGTTTTACATCTAGTAAAATTATTATTTTCTAATTTGGTTTTACAAATCACTATGTTTATAGTATATCTGAATCCCCTTCCATATCTCATATGATTTAGAAAAATAAAATGAGCTTTTCTAGGATTTGAGTATTTTGTGACCACACTATTTCTCAAATGCATCAGGTTAACATAACCTGGGAAAAGAGGATCTGGGTAGAAGGAGATTCCAGAAGAGGGTCCTGACGGAGCCATTGAATCCATCAACTGCAGGGGCAGAAGGGTTTTACAGTTCTCCGTTGTCATCACTTCAGCCAAGCCTACAAATTTCCATCCCTACCCCAAGTACTGCACTGGCTTGAATTGTCTATTTTACTGTCCAAATCATTGGCTACCTGCCAAAACACTACTTTGGCTTTAGAAAGAACTCCTTAAGTGAAGTGGAGGGTTAAGACAATTATTGAGATATTTCAGTCCAAAACAAATGCATTGAGAAAAACCTGCCTTTTTTGACTTTATCAAGATTGGTATCCTCTATGTGGATGCAACTCATTGCATAATTGTTGTATTTTGCATCTACAGACACTTCCTTTGCATAGACAGGAACTTCATCTTGATTTCTAATCCTAAGCGGTTCTGAGTTTAGTTGCCTCCTACCAAATTTTTAGAGGCATGTCTATGCTAACATACGATAGAGATATCTTTTCTATTATCTCCATAACTCTTTGTGAAGCATTTGATGAAATGATTTTTTTTTTTACTTTTAGGCTCCACCAAGAAATTAATGATTTTTATTTTCCTTTCTTCTTGTTACACACAATACATAGTAGAAATATTAAAAACTCACTGAAGTATGGGTAGAAGATGCAAAGCAAAAATAAAGAGTGAAATGAAAAAAGAAAATTGACATTAAGATTACTATTTTATAGGCAAGCCAAAGCCTGAGAAAATGGAATTTCTGCAACATTTTTAATCTGTAAACTGAACTTTTTATCATGCACAAAGGCCTGTGAAATAGGCTTTCTTAGATTAGACCCAGTTTGGCCAACTGAAAGTGAAAAATCAGGATTATTTTTTTGTACAGGAAAATCTCCAATAAACCCAAGGAACGTTTTTCACAAGACACAGGCTGAACCCTAAGTTTTGCATCCAAGAGGCTAGGCTGCTGATTTGACTTAATCTTGTCACACCAAGATTTGCAAAGGAAAGATAAAAGCCAACCAAGACAGAACATTTCAATTTGTTTCAATTGTTTATTAATTGACCAGATTACAAAAATAATCCTGGTAGATACCTTAGTTCATCCTTCTAATAAGCCTGTTGATCTGGTCTTCCCTGTTGCCAGCATCTCCACCTTCTACAAAATGGGTGGTCTTTTTCTTCATCCCACCTCGTGGAGAAGACAATTTAAAGGGCCATAGGAAGTTGTTCGCTTCTTTGAAACGTTTTCCAATGGTATAGATGTCATGAATCAGATCCTCCATGCAGATGATTCCATATTTCCCAAGAGATCGAGCAATCAATGCGTTGTCTGTCAGGGCAATTCGCTTCTTGTTGATTTTGCCATAACCACGCTTGTAGATCAGTTCATTCACAGACTTCAGATTTGGGTACCCCCATGCAATGTATGGCTCCACAATTCTCAGCATGTTAATTGATGCCTTGTTGAGCTTCACAAAGGTGCCATTGAAGATCTGCCGGAGGCGAAGGAGCTGCAGCACCTTTAGAACCTTCGGGCTCACACCGTTGATACCTCTGATTCTGATGACAAATGCCAATTTGGGTTCCGCGGGTACATAGAAGTTGCCGGCTTTTTGTGCCATCCTAGCCATTCGAATTTCAGTTCTGTACATCTGCCTGTATTCCTTGTGGTAATGCTTAGCTTTTTCATAGATAAGCTTCCTCCTTGCCTTTCGAAGCATCTTTTGGGCAAACTTCTTTCTCAGGCGCTTGATCTTAAGCTCTGCGAAATTCTTTCGTTTTTTCTTAAGGGTTTCTGGCACAGCAGGAACCTTCTTTTTCTTCTCTTCCTCACCCTCCATGGTTCCAGCTGGGAAAGAGGGTGATGAAATGATTTTTTAAAGCTTGGTTGACCATGTCAAAGGTCAGTTATTTTATTTGTATTGTGTAAAGGTCATATACAATTTTTTGTGGGAGAATTTAACATTCCATCAAAACAACATTTAATAAGAGCATATTCTGAATTCATGTGTGTATGTGTTTATGCTTGGAGTGATACAACTAATGTTTATTTTCCAACCTCTGTTTTCATCAATGAAGGGAAATCAATTATTATTTAAAAATGAAAATTGTCTAGATATATCAATGATTTTGTAAACATGGAAATAAGCTGGAAACAAAATTACATATATAAAACATAAGAATTCCACATAAGTCTCCCAGAGAATATAGTAACCAATCATAATCCCCATACATTTGTTTTCTCTAAAAATATCTATTGTATAAGATATTTAAATATTTTTTAAAATTTAATTCATATACTAGTGCTCACTCTATGTTTAAGTGTGATATAAATTCTCACAGTAATCTATAAGAGCTATTATTATCACCCTTCATCAAATACAGTAGTGATAATCATTAGGGATGCCCACAAATATTCTAATACTCCTCCTTCTGGGTACATGATAAGTTGGGAACAGATGAATGACTTGTTTGGTCAAAGAAATGTGTGTGAAAATAGTCTTTGTCATTTTCACACACACAAAAAATGTTTTAAGTGCTCATGTGTGAGTCTCAATGTCCCTTTCCCATTGCCTTGATGAGCATCTTATCTCATCAAGATGGTGTTTTCATCAACCTGAGTCCCACAGACTACCAGAAGTAAAGGCCCCCTGAAGAACAACTTGAATATGTAGAATGATTGTTAAAAAAACATTTTGTTTTTGATTTACTGAAATTTTGGACTTTGTTGCTGCAGCATAGCCTAGCTCTTCCTGACTGATAACCGATCGCTACTTGTAACTTACTGTTGTTTAGTCTGGAACATAAAAATCTAATTTTTTGGAAGGAAGAAAAAGGGGGAAAAAATGCCTTTATGCTGCTGCTGAGTTTTCTCACCTTTCCTTCTTTCATTTCCTGCCTTCCTATAGTAAATTTTGAGCCCTAAAATGGAATTCTTTTAGACTCTCAGGCAGAAGGGGAGATACAGAAGCTTATGGATGGAAGTTTGTTTATGGATACAGAAGTTAAATCTGGAAGCTTTCCATTTAGGGCTCAATAGAAATAGCTTGTTTTCTATATTGGGAATACGATGGGAAAAAAATGCTGACTTAGAATATCAAGTATCTTTTCCTGGATTACTATAAGTTTTGAAGTATTAGCTGGAATCGTGTGAAATTCTCATTTGTATGGGTCAGAATGCTTAAATAATGATAAAATACCTTCAAGATGGTCACCTCTGAGCCCTTCATATAACGGTGGAAAGATTGTTAATTTTATAAGACACACTTTGAATCACATAGTCTGAGAAGCTGACTCAGAATCCTGTTATTAATATTATTTCCATAAATGTCTTTGCTTCTTCAATATTAATGTCTCCAAAGAAGCCTATTATCTCCCTTTATTGTCACAACAACTCTGTCACCTTAGTAGGCTAGGAATTAATTTCTACTACTATATTTTATATAGTATTATCTATTTTGTGTATATAGTGTATATCCATTAGTCCCAAACTCCTAATTTATCCTTCTACCCTTTGGTAACCATAAGTTTGTTTCCTATGTCATTTGGTCTATTTTTGTTTTATATATTGGTGTAAGTTAATTTGTATTATTTATTTTAGATTCCACATATAAGTGATATCATATGATATCTGTCTTTGGTTCACTTCACTTAGTGTGATAACTTATAGGTCCACTCATATTGCTGCAAAAGGGTATTATTTCATTCTTTTTTATGGTTAAGGTGGCGCAGTGGTAAAGAATCTGCCTGCCAATGCAGGAGATGCAAGAGATGAGAGATGAGAGTTCAATTCCTGGGTTGGAAAGATCACCTGAAGTAAAAAGGGGCAACCCACTCCAGTATTCTTGCCTGGAAATTCCATGGACAGAGGAACCTGGCAGCTACAGTCCATGGGTTGCAAAGAATTTGCTATGACTGAGCATACACACCATACCATATAACCTAATTTTTTGATGTGAATTTTTTTAGAGTCCTTACTTTTTACAGGGATATATTCAAACACTTAACAGATGCAACTTGATGGATGAGATTTATATCAGCCTATTATGAGAGGAGGGGAACTAGATATAGGTATAGATGAAATAAAATTGGCCATAAAGGAAACTGGGTGAAAGATACAAGAAGATTGTTTATGTTTCCCATCAACTTTTGTATATGACTTTGTTGTAACAAAGATTTTAATGGGTATACAAATTTGTTAAAATGATTTTATTCTCCTTCCTGATATCAGAATAAAATTACATGTCCAAGTTTAGCTTTAGTGGTAACAGTCAACAAATAGGCTAAAGTAATACTACAGTAATTTTTGACCTCTGTGCTTCTTTTTTAATCTTCCTTAGCCTGTCTAGATTATATCTGTAATTCCTATTAGCTTTCTAACAGCAGATCATTTTAATAGAACATTCTGTCCTCTGTGGAATTAGGAGAAAAAAAAAAAACTTTAACAACTTTTGTTGTGATTGTTCAGTCACTTAGTCATGTCTGACTCTTTGCAACCCCTTCCCTGTCTTTCGTCATCTCTCAAAGCTTGATCAAACTCAGGTCCATTGAGTTGGTGATGCCATCCAACCATCTTATTCTCTGTCACCCTCTTCTCCTGCCTTCAGTCTTTCCCAGCATCAGGGTCTTTTCTGCTGAGTTGGCTCTTCACATTAGGAGGCCAAAGTATTGGAGTTTCAGCTTCAGCATCAGTCCTTTCAATGAAAATTCAAGATTGATTTCCTTTAGAATTGACTGATTTGATTTGCTTGTAGTCTAAGGAACTCGCAAGAGTCTTAAGCATCAATTCTTTGGTGTCAGCCTTTTTTATTGTCCAACTCTCATATCCATATATGACTATGGAAAAACCATAGCTTTGACTAGATGGACCTTTGTAGGCAAAGTAATGTCTCTGCTTTTTACTATGCTGTCCAGGTATGTCATAGCTTTTCTTCCAAGGAGAAGGTGTGTTTTAATTTCATGGCTGCAGTCACCATCTGCAGTGATTTTGGAGCCCAAGAAAATAAAGTCTGTCACTGTTTCCATTGTTTCTCCATCTATTTGCCGTGAAGTGATAGGACTTGATGCCATGATCTTAGTTTTTTGTATGGTGAGTTTTAAGGCAACTTTTTCACTGTCCTCTTTCACCTTCATCAAAAGGTTCTTTAGTTCCTCTTTGCTTTCTGCCATAAGGGTGGTGTCATCTGCATATCTGAGGTTATTGATATTTCTCCCAGCAATCTTGATCCCAGTTTGTGCTTCATCCAGCCCAGAAATTTGCATGATGTACTCTGCATATAATTTAAATAAGTAGGGTGACAATATACAGCCTTGAAATAGTCCTTTCCCAATTTGGAACCAGTTTGTTGTTTCATGTCCATTTCTAACTATTGCTTCTTGACCTGAATACAGGTTTCTCAAGAGGCAGGTTAAGTGGTCTGGTATTCCCATCTCTTGAAGAATTTTCCACAGTTTATTGTGATCCACACTCAAAGACTTTAGTGTAGTCAATGAAGCAGAAGTAGATGTTTTTCTGGAATTCTCTTGCTTTCTCAGTGATCCAACAGATGTTGGCAATTTGATCTCTGGTTCCTCTGCCTTTTCTAAATCCAGAGGATTTAGAAATTTTAGAAATTTTTGAAAATCTGGAAGTTCTCAGCTCATGTACTGTTGAAGCCTAGCTTAGAGAATTTAGGTAGGTTTAAACTTGGAGTAAAATTATTATTTACAAATTGTAGAAGAATATTTAGTAGACAGTGTTGGACTTTCTCATTCATTTATTAGATTGATTTCCTGGCACAGAGTCTGACCCATAGTAGGTAGTCCACAAGTACTAGCTGAATAAACGAATGTGAAAGTGTTAGTTGCTCAGTTGTGTCTGACTCTTTTGCAACATCATGGCTGTAGTCCTCTGTCCATGAGATTCTCCCAGCAAGAATACTAGAGTGGGCAGCTAGTCCCTCCTCCAGGGGAACTTCCCAACCCAGGGATCGAACCCAGGTCTCCTGTATTGCAGGCAGATTCTTTACTGACTAAGCCACCAAGGAAGCCCACATAAATGAATAAGTGATTAAATTAATGATGATGACTGTGTTAAAAAATAAAATTGAATCTAGTCTTTCTTGCTGTGAAAATCAAGCTATAGCAAAATGACTTCTTGTCAAATAATTACATCACAAGAGGAATTCAATTACCTAATTAAGATTGCAACCCAATATTTGTTTTAGGTTGCATTCTCATAGTAAGCGATTCTAAGGTGTAGATTTGCCTGAAGGAGCTTTTCTGGAAATGATATCAGAGAAAAACACCTCTAAAGGTAAGGGAAACAGGGTTGGGCAAAAGGAGAAATAGAACTGTGAGACAGCTCTGGCAGATGTTTCAGCCAGTTCTACTTGAAATTTTTGTTATTCTGTTTGCTTAATTTTTAAAGTTATCAACATGCCAGTAGCTATGATTGGTATCTCATTCTGGTTTTGATTTGCATCTGTCTAATGTGTAATGATGAGTATTTTTTATGTGTGTATCAGATATTTGTGTATTTCCTTTAGAGAAATCCCTTCTTGCCAATCCCTTTCTGATTCATATATCCTTACCGTATCTACCTAGTTACCTAGGTCTCCAATTTCTTCATTGCTTGTGTCAATACAACATCATTTTATTGTGAAATGTTATTTTCACAATAAATTCCATTCTCAATTTCAGGCTGCTAAGCATGATTAGAGAAAGCAAGAGACTCCATTTATTGTATCTGTGTCGAATCCATGTTATTTAACTTCAGCCTAGTATTCAGTGAGGCTTTGAAATCCTTTTTACCACCCAGGTAATATAGGTTATTTGGAAGAGATGAGTGAATTTATCCCTTCTTTCTTAAATTGAAATTATTTGTGCTCATATCTAATGTTGCCTGGTTTTAGGTTCTATAAGAAAATAATTATACATATTGGTCTCCCCTTGAAAATTATTGCAGTCTCTTGGACCTAGAAGGCTCTTAATGAATATTTGATAATAAAGGAAAGAATAAATATTGGGTAAGAAAAGAAGTACCAAGCATGAAAATTCTTATACTGAAAAATTAAACTGTATAGAAAAGATCACACATTCATAAATATGATGTTCTATCACTTGTGTGTCCCACGTAGAATTCTTTTGAAGAACATAAAATATCCCACAGCACAATTTCTCTGAGAGAGGGAAGAAAATCAGTTGAGCACACACAGTGAAAGCAAATAAACAGTGAAATAACACGTATATGAATATATGCTGAGTGTGGTAGTATATGTATGTTAAGGTGTAGGGAGAAGGGTAGAAAAACTACAATTATATCATTAATTAGTAGCAGTATTCAATAGATTGGCAGATTAGAAGCAGGAAAGGGAAAAGCTAAGGGGGAACAAAATTTGAAAATTCCTGAAATACTGGAAACAGGTACAAATCACACCAGTTCAGTGACAGCCAACAGAGTGAAGAACAGGTTTAGAAACTAAAAGGTTATAGATGAGATGGAAAATAATCATAGTTTATGAATGCTATGAATGAAGCATTTTTAGAAAGGAATTTTGACAATTCAATCAACATTTTCTCTTCACTTTCTAACACTGATCTGAAGCAAAGGGACCAGGGGACGGAAATTTGTCATGGGAAGTTGTTAGAGCTGGGGATGGAGGAAAGGAACCTAGTGAAAAGTCATGAAGATCAGAGATATTGGGGTGCCAAGAAAGAGATGATTGGAGTCACTACTGGAGGTGAGAAGTTACCTATGTAACTTTGTGGTTCAGAGTAGTCTACTCCCCTGAATTCCAGGCCAGTTTGAGAGTCTACTTGATAGAGGCAACTGGTTTAGATTCGTTAGGGGGGGATTGCTTATTTTTGACCTCCATTAAATCAGCCATCCAGTATTTGAATTAATTATTATTTATTTTTGCCCTCTGGCAAGAGTGTTGCTTGGGGGAAATGGTGTAAAGCTAACTGATGAGAAGAAACAGATGAAAGTATTCCTTTTTCCTTTTTCTATTTTGAAATAGAAATGGAAAAGGGAGTGAAAGTCTCTCAGTCGTGTCCCACTCTTTGCAACGCCATGGACCATACAGTCAGTGGAATTCTGCAGGCCAGAATACTGAAGCGGGTAGCCTTTCCCTTCTCCAGGGGATCTTCACAACTCAGGAATTGAACCCAGGTCTCCCACATTGCAGGTGGATTCTTTACTAGCTGAGCCACAAGTGAAACCCATAGAAATGGAAGATAAGTTCAGTTCATATTAAGAGTTCTATAAGTTGGAAACAAGCTTCCTGTGGCTCGTGGAGCAGAGGAGTTGCAAAGAAAGAAGTTCAGTTGAAATGGCATTGCCAAGTCATAAAAAAATTCACAGACTGCTCTCAGCTGGGCTGCTGAATTGGTCTGTGATCTCCACTTCCAGGGAGGAAGATGAGTCCTGTCCTTGGCACAATAGAATAACCCTCTCGGAAACACTGCGTTCAGTGCATTCTTTTACGGAATGTTGACAGCTTGTACATCTAGAGGGCACTAATGAATGAGTGGACATGGATGAGAAAACTAGAGGGTTGCCGCTTAAAACAGAAAATTTCTTAAAATATTTCAACCCACTCTCACATGGGAGAAAGAGATTTACTCAGTGCTACAGGATAGGATGCTGGATATTTCATTTGACTTTAAAAATCACAGTATGTCCCTATTTTAATACTATGTACCTCTGTCCATGGAAATTTTCAGGCAAGAATACCGGAGCGGATTGCCTCCCCCAGGGGATCTTCCCAACCGAGGGATCAATCCAAGTGTCTTGCATCAGACCTGCAATGGCAGGCAGATTCTTTACCACTTGCACCACCTCGGAAGCCCTGTAGAGTGAGTATCACCCCTTAATCTGGGCCTGCTTAGATTTCTGCTCTGGTGTTTCAGCTCTGATAAATTGATTATCTGTCTCTCCAGCTTGGGAATCAGTGGTCTATCCCTCGACTTCACTTCTCTGATAGTTCTAAGAAGAGTTTTTGCTTTCTCACTTTGTTCAGATTTTTACTTTTTAGCATGGAATGGCAATTTCTAAGCTTCTTACATGAGAAACTGGAAACCAGAAGTCCTTGGGCTTCATTTTCTAAAGTTCTAATGCTATGCTTCAAGTTAAATAATTTTTTTCGCTTGCAGTTTATAATCTGCAGATGTTATTATTTAAAATATTGCGTTTTCTCTCTAAATTTTCATCTGCTTCTCGTGTGCATCTTCCATTGTTCTCCTCATTATAACCCTTGAGCTTTTCTAACCTCCTTGTTTGATAATACCAGTATCTCTGTCATTTTGGTGCTCTTTCAACCAATTTTTCTAAAAGTGGAAAGTCAAAGAGGGAAGGCACGCAGGTTTGAAGGTAATATCTCAATACACCCATCTGAGCTCTGTTCTGGATCATGGAGATCTAGATTAACAATCTAGCCACAGATGTCTCCTGACATTGGGTCCCTCGGAAAGAAAAATCCATTCAAATACTTTCCAAGAAAAGGAAAATATTTCTTTGACTATGTTCTTTAGAGGATATAATTTAACCCTGATGACTGTCTCATGCCTTAAAAACTACTGCCATTCTCCACAATTTAAAGTTTATTACTTAATAAAAATTATAGCATAGTTTCCCCAGAGATTATCAGAAAGTCCCAAATAATCCAGAGTAATTTAAATTCCTCATGACTTCTGGATTTTACAAGATATAACTATAATCCATATAATTACTTAGGATTCTTGTCCAAAAAATTTAAATTTAAAGCTTATATTAATGAAGGCACTATTTCCCCCACGAAACTTAACTATAATTACTCTTAACATTGTATTTGATTTTAAGATTTTCATTTTTTTTAAGGTTTATGTGTAAAAGAATAATAATCACATGAAGTTTTAGTTTTAATAAATGCATTTTAAAAAGTTGAGGAAATACATGGGGAAAAAATTGTCCCTTCCTAAGAGTAGGAACAATTTCACTGCCAGGCATTGATTTCTACTAACTACCTTCTTGTGGAATCCCAAAGTTACAGTGTTTTGGAGAAACCTCAGACTTTGAAGAAAGCTGTCAAATTTTTATTTATGTATTTTTTGTTAATTTACAAACAGATCTATCAATGACAAAATTTATTATTTTAATTCAGTAACTCTTAGCATTTATTAAGTTCTCTTTCTCACCTTGGCTACTTATTTTCATTGATGGCATTTTTTTCCTCAGGAGAATCCTAATATTGTGTATTAGGTTGATGCAGTATTTTTCTAAGTAGTTTTTCATGCATTCAATTATTATACTAGCCTTGTGACATAAACAAAGTAAGGTCACTATCCTTATTCTATTAATGAAAATGGAAAAGAAAACTGACTTGCAAACAAGATAAAAGACTTGTCCAAAGACAAAGTAAGAGGCATGTTAAACACTGTGATTTAAAAGTAGTGATGCAGAGACTTCCCTGGTGGTCCAGTGGCTAAGACTCCATGCTCCCTGTGCAATGGACCTGGGTTCCACCCCTAGTCAGGGAACTAGAGCCCACATGCCACAACTAAGACCTGGTACAGCCAAAATAAATAAGTAAATGTTAAAAAAAAAAAACCAAGAATAGTGACACATCAAAATTTGTTAGTGACATAAATGCTTACTTCTTCCTATTTTCACAACACATCCATAGCGAAAGCCCAATATATGGCTACTCCACTTCCAAAATTTAGTCTCACTCTCTCTGACTCTCACTTTGTTTTAAGAAAATGGGTACTTGAGAGTGAGCATGTAAACATGCCATCAGACTGAGTAAAAAATAAATGAAAAGCATAAAGAGCCATCCCTGCCCCCTTGCCCAGTGCCCACCACTGGGAAAAAAAAAAAAACCCGGCCTGTAAGCACCCAGCTATGGCCACAGAGCTGTTTGATTGCTTAAGCCTGGTGGCTGGACAATAGGACCAGAAAGAATGGCCGCTTCCTTCCTTCCTGTTGAGTGTTCTGCCTGAGTGAGCAAATTCAATAGCACTTTGCTTCACAGCAACACTAGGCTCTAGCATGAGGGAAAATCAACAAAGAGCCATTCTAGGACATTTCCAACCCCACCTAAGCCAAGCCTACAGCTATAGAACCATGGGGGAGGGAGGCGGCCAGATTCAGGCCCTCCTGGGGGGGTGCACACAAAAGCACATAAATGCAGGTTATTGTTTATCTGGAGGGCCACTGCTTTCACTCCTCCATGCATCTGTAATTGCCCAATGTAGTTGTTGTCATGTTCCACTTTCTAATCTACAGTTCTCTGGAATGTTTCAAAACTTTCATCATTGTGGCCACAAAGACAAAATTGGTATGGACAGCTGTGGTGATGGTAACTCTCGAATCACCTTAAATGCTCTTCCTAAGCCATCCTTCCCTCTCCACCCCAATAGAGATTCAATGTGTGTAAATACCTACATAGATGATAATTCGGCTAATTTGGCAGTTAAGAAAGGGAACCAGAAAAGGTGTGAAAGACAGATATTAAATGTCTAATATTACAGAGTTCTGTTTAAAGTAAACTTAAATTTCTAAGTTAAAATTGAAATAATCTTGTATTCTCTATAGAAGCATGTATATATACAGTGTACAATTTCAGTTGTCTTTAAAATTACCTATGTTGCATTTATACAAGAGAAGTTAGTATTGAGGATGATTCTCTTGATACAGTTTCAGATCTATACATGTCAGGAAATAAACTCTGCCAACAACTTGAATGATCTTACAAGGGGATTCTCCCCCAGAGCCTCCAAGTAAGGGTACAGCCCAGGAGATAATCTTGACTTTGTCTTGTGAGACCCTAATCAAAGACCAAGCCAAACCCATCCTGATCTGTATTTACTTAACTGTGCGACAATAAATGGATTTTGTTTCAAGCCAAGCTGGCGGTCATTTGTCAGGGTAGCAGTGAAAAACAATAAATAATATATCACTTAGTATAATACCTTCTAACTCCACCCATATTGTCACAAATTGCAAGATTTCAGTGGTTTTCATGGCTGAGTAATATTCCATTGTATGTATACACCACATATTGTTTATTCATTCATTTGTTGATGGACACTTAGGTTGTTTCCTCATTTTGGCTATTGTAATTAATACTTCAGTGAACATAGGGGTGCATATATCTTTGGGTGGATAGTTGGGAGAAACAAGTGAGAAAAATTAGAGGTTCAAGCTTCCAGTTATAAAGTAAATGAGTCGCTGGAGTGTGATATACAGTATAAGGCATATAATTCATAATGCTATCCTAATTGTGTATGGTGACAGATGGTTACTGGACTTACCATAGTAATACTTTAGTAATATATTTAAATGTCAAATTACTATGTTGTACACCTAAAACTAACAATATTGTACAATTATAGTTCAATATTTTTTTAAAACATTACTACATCTTTCCTCTTCTTCACTATACAGAATTTTCTCAGTTGCACCTGTAATCTTCAAATATGAACATTTATTTTGCCTTCTTTTGTTGTTGATTTGGATGTTGTTTTCTGCCACTGTAACATCTATAACGTTTGAATATTTCAGACAGTTAAAGTGTCTGTGTAGCGTCTTCCCTTGAGGTCCACTGGTTAAGACTCTGTGCTTCCAGTGTAGAAGGTACCGGTTCTATCCCTGGCTGGGGAATTAAGATCCCACCATGAGCCTCAGCCAAAAAGAAATGAGAAGCGTCTGTGTATTTATATGTGGACATTTCCATAGCTGGAACTTGGTGGCATCTAACATTGTTATTATAGGGGTATTTAGAGTACATGAAACCATAATATGGTTAAACGAATTTATATTATTCATGTGGTGGAGATGAAGCCAAACGTATCTGGTACTCTTTATTAAATGACTAAAAATTAGAGGAGCAAGCAGGGGGGAGGGCGGTTAGCCTCAGCTGCAGACACTTGCACCCCAGCAAGGCGGGGCTTGCTCCAGGGCGTGGAGTGGGACCCTAGGGTTCCTTGTGCGGGGTGCCTGCTGGTGGGCGGTGCACTGAGACCAGTGTCTCCAGAGCCCAGGGTTCTCTACACTGCCACCCTGCCCTGGAGCGCCACTCCTCCAGCAACCCCTCCCCGTCCAGCGTCCAGAGCCCTCCCCCTTTCATCTTGCTGGCCTTCCACGTGTGGATGTTTTCTGTTTTGATAGTTATTTTTTTATATCGTATCCAGTGTCTCTGATGGAGAAGGCAATGGCACCTCCTCCAGTACTCTTGCCTGGAAAATCCCATGGATGGAGGAGCCTGGTGGGCTGCAGTCGTGGGGTCGCGAAGAGTCGGACATGACTGAGCGACTTCACTTTCACTTTTCACTTTCATGCATTGGAGAAGGAAATGGCAACCCACTCCAGTGTTCTTGCCTGGAGAATCCCAGGGACGGGGGAGCCTGGTGGGCTGCCGCCTATGGGGTCGCACAGAGTCGGACACGACTGAAGCGACTTAGCAGCAGCAGCGGCAGTGTCTCTGATTATTGTTTTTAATTAAGAATACCTGTGTTCTTGGGCTTCCCTGGTGGATCAATGGTAAAGAATCCACCTGCCAATGTAGGAAAGGCAAGTTCAATAGCTGGATCAGGAAGATCCCCTGGAGAAGGAAATGGCAACCCACTCCAGTATTCTTGCCTGGGAAATCTCACGGACAGAGGAAGCTGCAAAAGGGTCAAACACAGCTTAGCGACTGAACAACAATAACAACAAAACGTATAATGCTTCATCTTCCGGTATGAAAAAAATCGAACACTACATCCTTGCTAACTTGTAGTCATTTACACATAAACTAATTAAGCCCTTTGTTATATTCCATATAGCCTCTAATGAAGAAAAATAAAATTTCCTAATAGCCAGAGACTTTACGAAATCCTTTTCCATTTAACCTTTAAAACAACCCCTTTAAGAAGTTACTATTATCATATTCCTTTCATAGACAAAGAAACAGCAGCTCAGAGTGGTTACATGTTTTAACAAACTCACACAGCTGTAATATGAGCCAATGCAACTTGACAACGGAGCCTCAGGACTTTTTACTTTTAGCAGTGTAAAATATGATTTTATTTTGAGAGAATTTCAGACATAGATAAGAGTCGCAAGTACAGAACAAAGACCTTCTTTTTCCTAACCATTTGAGATTAAGGAGCTGATCTGATGGCCCATCACCACTGAATACTTAGGTGTGTAGTTCATACAAATAAGGACATTTATATAAACACGATATTGTTCAGTCGCCCAGTCATGTCCAACTCTTTGCTACCCTATGGACTGCAGTACTCCAGGCCTCTCTGTCCCTCATCATCTCCTGGAGTTTGCCCAAGTTCATGTCCATTGCATCGGTGATGCCATCCAGCCGTCTCACTCTCAGACGCCCTCTTCTCCTTCTGCTTCTCAATCTTTCCCAACATCAGGGATTTTCCCAATGAGTCGGCTGTTCAAATTGGATGGCCAAATTATTGGAGCTTCAGGCTTGATATCTTACCATCTAATCCTCAGACTTTCTTCAACATTTACCAGTTGATCCAATAATATTCTTTATGAGAAATGGATCCAGTTCAGAGTCACACATTTCGTTTAGATGCCATGTCTCTTTAATCTTATTCATACTTGAACAGTTGTGCAGTCTTTGTTTAGTCTTTGTTGAAAATCCTAGGCCCCTTATTTTGTAAAATATCCCTCCATTTCTGTTTTTCTGATTTTCCTCATGATTAGTTATGTCGCTTGACAGGAATATCATAAAAGTATTTCTGCCTCTCCTCATTGAACTGTATCGAGGGAGCACACAGAGACATTCACTTTAATCTCTTGATTAATTAAGGTGATGCCTGACAGCTCTTCCTGCTATGAAACTATGTTCCTTTACAATTAAAAGAATTTTTGTGGGGGAGGTTTTTTGTAGGTATGAAATATCCTATTCCTCAATAAACTTCCAGTTTATTCATATATTAATTTATATCAGTGCCATCTTATAGATTTTTACTTTATTCGATGATTTATAATCCATTCATATCATTATTTATTTGTATTTTTATTTTGGCCCGTGGTAGCCACTTACACTGCCTGTTGTGTCCATTTGACATGTTAACAAAGGCCCTATAATCAGCCATTTCTTCAAAGTTCTTTGGTTCCTTAGTGTAGAGAATGATATTTTAAGTCCAGTTTTGAGTGTTAGGTGTTCTCATTGCTATTGAGGTGATCTTCTCAGCCCATCTCACAGCACTAGGAATATACATGTGTGTATAACATACACAGTGGCAACTCGGTGTTCCGATATTCTTGCCTGGAAAATCTCATGGGCAGAGGAGCCTGGTGGGCTACAGTCCATGATGTCACAAGAGTTGGACATGACTGAGCACACACACACACACACACACTACATACACATTACCATCTATCTTTAGTTCTATTTCTCTACATTAAAATTCATGAGTTAATACCAATGCCCCGTATTCCAATTCAAAATCAGAATTCTCTGTAATTTTCTCCTTCTCCTTATTTCTAACTTCCTCATTAGCAGTAAGACTCTATGTCACATTATCCATGTGTTTATACATTTGATCAATCTCACAAAATGCAGTTAAATTCCCCTCACCACTACAACCCCCCTCCCATTATTATCGGCATATAACACCCCTCTCTGGGACACCACCACATCTAGAAGCCCTCTTCGTCTGCTTCAGCTCCAAAAACCTCATCAGTTTTTCCACATGGACAATTTCATCACCTTGCTTAGACTCTTTGAATTACCCCAAGCTGATCAATTCCTTGCCACCACCAGCACTATGAAAGGTTCTCATCACCCTTCTTGGGCTAAGCAAGCTGACCAGCACCCCCTGCATGAATATGTTTCCTGGCACTGGCACGTATCAGACCACCCCACTGGTGAACCTTCATCACCATGCTTGAGCTCCCATAGCCTCATCAGCATTTTCTCTTGCAGGAAACCTTCTGTACACTAGAGTCTGGTTCTTAGCCATCACCTGGGCAAGCAGAATGAAACTATTACACTCTAACCACATAGTGATTCCATCTATAATTATTTGTACCTGGCCTGATGCAACTGCCACTGAGCCTACCTGCTTAGGGAAAGAGAGAGAGAATTTAGTAATTTATTCACCCCCAGTTTCTGAGATACACTAATTAAAATAAACCAAATTGGATACTTTTGTTGCCAGTGATTTCATCCTGCCCAGCCACCTCTCTTTTCCAGAACGTGAGACCCTTCTCTTTGAGCAGCTTCTGAAACAAGGCATTAGAGAGATTCATGCTTAATGAGCAGGACAAATTCTATTTTATTCTTTACCAGAAATGGTGAAGCAATCACCCCTTTTACTTCGGTTCAGCTCAGTCCCTCAGTCGTGTCCAACTCTGTGCGACCCCATGCATCGCAGCATGCCAGGCCTCCCTGTCCATCACCAACTCCTGGAGTCTACCCAAACCCATATCCATCGAGTCGGTGATGCCTTCCAGCCATCTCATCCTCTGTCTCCCCCTTCTCCTCCTGCCCCCAATCCTTCCCAGCATTAGGGTCTTTTCCAATGAGTCAACTCTTTGTATGAGGTGGCGAAAGTATTGGAGTTTCAGCTTCAACATCAGTCCTTCCAATGAACACCCAGGACTGATCTCCTTTAGGATGGACTGATTAGATCTTCTTGCAGTCCAAGGGACTCTCAAGAGTCTTCTCCAACACCACAGTTAAAAAGCATCAATTCTTTGGTGCTCACCTTTCTTCACCATCCAACTCTCACATCCATACATGACTGCTGGAAAAACCATAGCTTTGACTAGATGGACCTTTGTTGGCAAAGTAATGTCTCTGCTTTTAAATATGCTGTCTAGGTTGGCCATAGCTTTTCTTCCAAGGAGCAAGTGCCTTTTAATTTCATGGCTGCAATCACCATCTTCAGTCATTTGGAGCCCCCCAAAATAAAATCTGACACTGTTTCCACTGTTTCCCCATCTATTTGCCATGAAGTGATGGGACCAGATGCCATGATCTTAGTTTTCTGAATGTTGAGCTTTAAGTCAACTTTTTCACTCTCCTCTTTTACTTCCATCAAGAGGCTTTTTAGTTCCTCTTCACTTTCTGCCATAAGGGTGGTGTCATCTGCATATCTGAGGTTATTGATATTTCTCCCGCCAGTCTTGATTCCAGCTTGTGATTCATCCAGCCCAGCATTTCTCATCATATACTCTGCATGTAAGTTAAATAAGCAGGGTGACAATATGCAGCCTTGATGTACTCCTTTTCCTATTTGGAACCAGTCTGTTGTTCCATGTCCCGTTCTAACTGTTGCTTCCTGACCTGCATACAGGTTTCTCAAGAGGCAGATCAGGTGATCTGGTATTCCCATCTCTTTAAGAGTTTTCCACAGTTTATTGTGATCCATACAATCAAAGGCTTTGGCATAGTCAATAAGGCAGAAATAGATGTTTTTCTGGAACTCTCTTGCTTTTTCAATGATCCAATGGATGTTGGCAATTTGATCTCTGGCTCCTCTGCCTTTTCTAAAACCAGCTTGAACATCTGGAAGTTCATGGTTCACGTATTGCTGAAGCCTGCCTTGGAGAATTTTGAGCATTACTTTACTAGCATGTGAGATGAGTGCAATTGTGCAGTAGTTCGAGCATTCTTTGACGTTTCCTTTCTTTGGGATTGGAATGAAAACTGACATTTTCCAGTCTTGTGGCCACGGCTGAGTTTTCCAAATTTGGTGACATATTGAGTGCAGTACTTTTACAGTATCATCTTTCAGGATTTGAAGTAGCTCAACTGGAATTCTATCGCTTACACTAGCTTTGTTTGTAGTGATGCTTCCAAAGGCCCACTTGACTTCACATTCCAGGATGTCTGGCTCTAGGTGAAAGATCACACCATCATGATTATCTGGATCATGAAGAGCTTTTTTGTACAGTTCTTCTGTATATTCTTGCCACTTCTTCTTAATATCTTCTGCTTCTGTTAAGTCCATACCACTTCTGTCCTTTATCAAGCCCATTCACCTCTTTATTCTCTTATAAATAGCTTCATCTCTGGCTACACAAAGGATAAACTCCTTTGATGTTAGCTCTGCTCCATATATCGAAAGGCACTGCCTCTAAGCCAGTCTCCAGTACTGTCATATTAGCTAATTGTTTCACATATGTCATTCTGTATTCCCAACTAATTTAGGATTATCAAGGCCCACATTGTCTTCATCTGTATATCGAGGGTGCCTGAAGAACAATACCTAATACATTTTTAATGAATGATTGAATAATTGAGTAAATGAATGAACTACAGCAGCTGTAAAATGAAACTTCTTGAAGTCCTTGTCATAACACAAAACAAATAATAAATTCTCCATAACCAAACTATTGGTTTACATATAAACATATCTATGTATTTGTAGGTATGTATTTATATACTATTTTTGTCCTCCAACAGATGCTGCTGGGGGCAACAAGAGTTCTCATATTCCTTATGAAGAAATCAGAGATAATGTGTGAATCATTATAATTTCAAAGCCACTTTCTTCTCATTCACTGAAATACCTAGCCCAGTCCTACCTGTGGTTTTAAAGCAGTTTCCCTTTATATCTTCCTCTGTTCCTTCCACATCACACATTAGAGCATGTAAGATCATCCTTAAAGGATGAGGGTACAAGTAAGCTGAATATTGTCATTTATTTGCTTTATCAGACATACACAAAGAGTACTGGATATATGTCTGTTAACTCTAGTCCCCAGTCCCTGAGCTCCCAGGACTTCTTGGGCACTCATCTAAGTTTTGGCAGACTCCTTACTCTGATAATATTATGTGTGTCTTTACTCCTTAGTTTCAGTGCCAAAAATGTATAGATCTTCCTTACATGGCTGTTGTTGTTGTTCAGTCACTAAGTCATGTCTGACTCTTTCTGACTCCATGGATGTAATGGAATAGAGGCATGGCAGAATCCTCTGCCCTCCACTATCCCCCAGAGTTTGCTCAGGTTCCTGTCCATTGAGTCGGTGATGCTGTCTAACCATCTCATCTTCTGCTACCCTCTTCTCCTTTTGCTTTCAATCTTTCCCAGCATCTGGGTCTTTTCCAATGAGTCAATTCTTCACATCAGGTGGCCAAAGTATTGGAGCTTCAGCATCAGCATCAGTTCGTCCAATGAATATCCAGGGTGGATTTCCTTTAGGATAGACTGATTTGATCTCCTTGCAGTCCAAGGGACTCTCAAGAGTCTTTTCCAGCACCACTATTTGAAAACACGAATTCTTCGGTGCTAAGCCTTCTTTATGGTCTGACTCTCACATTCATACATTACTACTGGAAAAAGCAATAGTTTTGACTAACAGACCTTTGTTGCCAAAATGATGTCTCTGCTTTTTAATACACTGTCTAGGTTTGTCATGGTTTTTCTCCCAAGAAGCAAGTGTCTTTAAATTTTATGGCTGCAGTCACCATCTGCAGTGATATAAGAGCCCAAGAGGAGGAACTCTGTCATTGCTTCCACCTTTTCCCCTTCCATTTGCCATGAAATGATGGAACCAGATGCCATCCTTACATAATACCTAGTTCAAAATGTGTTAGAAAGTTTTTATTAAATGAATAATGGAATAAATAAATAAATAAAATGGCCAGTTTCCAAGCCTTTCAATGGAAGACAGGGTCAAATGCCAGACCCTTGGCTTAATCTGACAGGGAAAATCTATTTCAGAATATTGCCTATATACTCATCCCAAAGCAGACTAGGATGATCAGATAAGAAACACATTTCTTTCTGTTTTTCTTAAAGACTGTGTTTTTCAGATTAACCAGAGACTTCAGACCTCAGCATTATTTTTATTTGTTGTGAATTCCTATATTTGTTGCATACTGTTCACTGATATTGCAAAATGAGTCCATTAACTGTGTTCATAGGATGAAGATAAACAGCATGGGAGAGTAGAGATTACTAAATTAACAGGCTATAACTCTAGAGGAAACAGGAGTAAATCAGCCAATAAGTTCAGTACAGTTCAGTTCAGTTGCTCAGTCATGTCCAACTCTTTGGACTGCAGGACACCAGTCTTCCCTGTCCATCACCAACTCCTGGAGCCTGCTCAAACTCATGTCCATCAAGTTGGTGATGCCATCCAACCATCTCATCCTCCGTTGTCCCTTTCTCCTTCTGCCTTCAATCTTTCCTAGCATCAGGGTCTTTTCCAATGAGTCAGTTCTTCACATCAGGTGGCCAAAGTATTGGAGTTTCAGCTTCAGCATCAGTCCTTCCAATGAATAAGTGCACTATTTGTAGGGAAATAATAATCCCCTTTGGACATTTTTAAGGCTATTTAAGACCTTTTTGCCTTCACTCATAGCTCAGTTGGTAAAGAATCCACCGGCAACGCAGGAGACTCCAGTTCGATTTCTGGGTTGGGAAGATCCCCTGGAGAAGGGGAAGGCTACCCTCTCCAGGATTCTGGCCTGGAGAATTCCATTGACTGTATAGTCCCTAGCATCCCAAAGAGTTAGACACGACTGAGCGACTGAGCGACTTTCACTTAAGACCTTTTTTGGCATTTTTGTTATTCTCTCTGTAGAATTAGCTCAATATGAGAAATAAAAGAACCGAGATATAGAAAGGTCAAGGACATGCAAATTCATCGCTGACTTAAAAAAATGCACAGCGTGAGAGTGAACTTTTATTGGGGCAAAATGAAGATTATTGCATAGGAGACAGCATTTCAGATAGCTCTGAGAAACTGTTCCAAAGAGGTGGGGGAAATGTGATGTTTGTGATTTTGGTGAAAGGGGGGAGTACAAACAATAAAGCACACATATTTTTGCAGAAGGTTACTGCTAATCAGGAGGAGCAGTAATCACCATGAAGGGATTTAGTGCTTCTCTGGATATGAGGAGATGCAAGAATTGGGCTCATAAAATCAGCTCCTGAAAATATCTAACCATCTGAAGACCTGTTCTGCCAGTTTTTCCTGGAGCACAGAGTGCCTCATTTCTGCTCTCCACCCTGAACTCCTTTCATGCTGTGTTGAAGGTCAGCGGCTGCAACAGGACAGGATCCTTGTAGTGGGAGATGACGAGTGTCAATTTGAAGTTGTTATCCTACCGTTTATCTGAGGGCCTTGTACTCCATGCACAGTTTGAACATTGATCTCTGATTTCTGCTCCTCTACTAGCTTGTGATGTCCTGAATGAATGCCCTTTTTTCTCAAGATCCTTTTGCCATTCCCCTCAGAAAATGTTTTAAGCATTGCATTTAAAATTTTTATTGTTGAATAATATGATTTACTCTCATCTGCAAAAAGGGTCACACAACAACCTTGAATAGTAACTGATCAGACAAAGCCAGTGATCTTCTACATCTTTATGAGAATTTTGAGTTTAGATACTAGCTGATGAGAAGCAATGAAATTTTGCCTTGTTAGCTGGTAAATTAATACTCTTCCATAATGGGTCATAGCTGCACCTTCTGGCAGATGTTTTGGTACTGCTTTTAAGTTAATCAAAAGCAATGAGCAGGCTTTCCTGGTAGCTCAGTGATGAAGAGTCCACCTGCCAGTGTAGGAGTTTCGGGTTCAATCTCTGATCTGGGAAGATCCCACATACCAAAGAGCAACTAAGCCCGTGTGCCACAGCTATTGAGCCTGTGCTCTAGAGCCTGGAAGCTGCAACAAGAGAAGCCAGTGCAATGAGAAGCCTGTGCCCCGCAACTAGAGAGTAGCCCCTGCTCACTGCAACTTGAGAAAAGCCCAGAGCAAGGATGACCCAGCACAGCCAAAAATAAGTAAATGAAACGTATATAAATATTTTTAAAAATGTGCATGTTGCTATTTAGCTTTACACATAGCAGATCAGAAGTATTTCATTCATTCAGTCTGACTGCATAGTGCCCTCAGAAATAGAATGAAACACCAGGTATAACTAAATCAGGGCATTAATATTTCTAAACTGTGAAGATATCTGAAATGATTATTCTAATTATAATGACTTTATTGGACAATTTATTTTCCATAGTCTATTAATAATGGAGAAGAAAATTTTTCCCTTTCTTTCAGTAAAATATTTGATATTTTTTCGTTCCCTTTTTCCCCTGCTTAAGGGGTTTATGCTCAGTTGCTTCAGCCATGTACGACTCTTTGTGACCCCATGGGCTGTAGCCCACCAGGCTCCTCTCTCCATGGAATTTCCCAAGCAGGAATACTGGAGAGGGTTGCTATTTCCTTCTCCAAGGGATCTTCCTGACTCAGGGATCAAACCTGTGTCTCCAGTGTCTAAGGCATTGAAGGCGGATCCTTTACCCACTGAGCCAACCAGGAAACCCTTGCCTAAGCAGTAAATCTATCTCTTTCTTGATTATTTCTGAGGCATTGATATACTTTAAAGGTTTTGCACACTATTATCCTTTAGTTATCATTATAATAACAAAATAATTTCCCTAAGTCCACCTTTCACTTTTGGCTAACCTAGTTGGTTCAAGTATGTGTCTACACGAGAGTTTGAACAGGGTTTCTCAAAACCAATAAGGCTTTGTTAGAAGCTCTGTAAGAGGCAATTCAAGGTTAAAATTAAGCTCGAGTCTCCAGGCAAACCCAGCACCTTTACTCCCACCCCCAGGCAGCTCTGTGGTTTCCTCCTCTCCCCTCCCCCAGAGAAGGAAGCTCATCAGCATTAGCACACAAATGCAAAATCTCCAGCCAGGCTTCTCGCTAGGAATACAAATGAAGGGCAGGTAGTTGAGGAGCTTGGAAAGCTGAAATCAGTCACAATGAGAAGGGTGAATAGATGAGAGACTGAAAGTGGGGTAAAGGGTTTAGCTTTTGTCATTGAAAGTGACGTCTTGAACGCCTTGCCTTCTAGAGACTGTCCCTCGTCAAATACTAGAGCTTGGCCATCAAGAGATTCTGGATTAAAAATAAATAAATAAAAAGGTTATCCAGTTTCCTTCTATAAGGTGTAATGATAAAATTAGATATTGGTTTCACTGGAGCCTATAGGGTCTGGGACACTGAGTAACTTGCTGGTAGGCTTTTTATTGAAAAGGAGAAAATGAGGTCTACATTAGATGACTAGGGCGTTTGCCCTTTCCTCTCGGTCAGTGCTTTTAGCTCAGAGCAAATTGGGTTTTACTGCATTTGCATTTGGCTTAACTTTCATTTGGGAGGTGACTTTGGCTCGAAGCTTGAATCTCATTTTTTCATCAGCTCTACCTTATCTAGTAATCAGCGGCAGAGACTTGTCAAGGCTTTTTGTAACAATTTTGAGATTGGTGGCTATAAGTAAGTCTATTCCTAGATTGCTGAAGCTTTGGATATGCCGAAATTTCACAAAGCAACCAGCAATGTGCAAAACATTTCCAAATTAAAATCTAAATGTCAAAGCATGATGTTACCTCAGTGGTTAGAAAAGAAAACTAAAGACTAAAGGAGATGCCTTAGAATATTTTTTTAAGGTAACCAAGGGACACAGAAGTAAGTATACAATTTAACTTAATTAAAACTCAGGGCTCCTTCTATGGCAGTGTTTTGACTTAGAGCTGTAAGGTTTTGTTATAAATGAGTACATTTCTGACCAACAGACACATGAAAAGATGCTTGATAGCATTAATTATTAGAGAAATGCAAATCAAAACTGCAACAAGGTATCACCTCACATCAGTCAGAGTGGCCATTATTAAAAGTCTACAAATAAATTCTGGAGAAGGTGTGGGAACCCTTCAACCATTAATGGGAATGTAACTTGGTATAGACACTACAATTAACAGTATGGAGATTCCTGAAACAATCTAAAATTAGAACTACCATGTGATCCTGCAATCCCACTGCTACGCACATATCACACAAAAAAAAACTGTAATGGAAAACGTAAGGTACATGTACCCCAGTGTTCTGGCAGAACTGTTTACAATAACCAAGTCATGGAAGCAGCCTAAGTGTCCATCAACAGATGAATGGATAGAGAACATGTGAATTATGCACAATGGAATATTAGCCTTAAAAAAAGAATGAAATAATACCATTTGCAGCAACATGGATGGACTGAGAGAATATAGTATTAACTGAAGTGAATCAGTTAAAAAAAAAAGACAGATATTATGATATCACTTACATGTGAGATCTAAACAAAATAAAAGAGAAAAATGAACTTACAAAACGAGATGATGCTGTAAAAGTGCTGCACTCAATATGCCAGCAAATTTGGAAAACTCCGGAGTGGCCATAGGACTGGAAAAGGTCAGTTTTCATTCCAGTTCCAAAGAAAGGCAACTACTGCACAGTTGCACTCATCTCCCACACTAGTAAAGTAATGCTCAAACTTCTCCAAGCCAGGCCTCAACAGTATGTGATCTGTGAACTTCAAGATGTTCAAACTGGTTTTAGAAAAGGCAGAGGAACCAGAGATCAAATTGCTAACATCCATTGAATCATCAAAAAAGCAAGAGAGTTCCAGAAAAATACCTATTTCTGCCTTATTGACTATGCCAAAGCCTTTGACTGTGTGGATCACAACAAACTGTGGAGAATCCTGAAAGAGATGGGAATATCAGACCACCTGACCTGCCTCTTGAGGAATCTGTATGCAGGTCAGGAAGCAACAGTTAGAACGGGACATGGAACAACAGACTGGTTCCAAATAGGAAAAGGAGTACGTCAAGGCTGTATATTGTCACCCTGCTTATTTAACTTACATGCAGAGTATATCATGAGAATGCTGGGCTGGATGAAGCAGAAGCTGGAATCAAGATTGCTGGGAGAAATATCAATAACCTCAGATATGCATATGAGACCACCCTTATGGCAGAAAGTGAAGAAGAACTAGAGCCTATTGATGAAAGTGAAAAAGTTGGCTTAAGACTCAACATTCAGAAAACTAAGATCATGGCATCTGGTCCCATCACTTCATGGCAAATAGATGGGGAAACAGTGGAAACAGTGACAGAGTTTATTTTTTTGGTCTCCAAAATCACTGCAGATGGTGAATGCAGCCATGAAATTAAAAGATGCTTACTCCTTGAAAGAAAAATTATGACCAACCTAGACAGCATATTAAAAAGCAGAGATATTACTTAGGCAACAAAGGTCCATCTAGTCAAAGCTATGGTTTTTCTAGTAGTCATGTATGGATGTGAGAATTGGACTATAAAGAAAGCTGAGCACTGAAGAATTGATGCTTTTGAACTGTGGTGTTGGAGCAAACTCTTGAGAGTCCTTTGGAGTGCAAGGAGATCCAGCCAGTCCATCCTAAAGGAAATCAGTCCTGAATATTCATTGGAAGGACTGATGCTGAAGCTGAAACTCCAGTTCTTTGGCCATCTGATGTAAAGAACTGACTCATTTGAAAAGACCCTGATGCTGGGAAAGATTGAAGGTGGAAGGAGAAGGGGATGACAGAGGATGAGATAGTTGGATGGCATCACCGACTTGCTGGACATGAGTTTGAGTAAATTCTGGGAGTTGGTGATGGACAGGGAGGCCTGGCATGCTGCAGTCTATGGGGTATCAAAGAGTTGGACATGAATGAATGACTGAACTGAACTGACAAAACAGAAATAGAGCTACAGATGTAGAAAACAAACTTATGGTTATTAGAGGGTATATGGGGGAGAGAGAAATTAGAAGATTGGGATCGACATATAGACTCTACTGTATATAAAATATGGACTTCCTAGGTGGCTCGGTGGTAAAGAATCTGGCTGCCAGTGCAGCAGAGGTAGAAGGACATGGGTTCGATTGTTTGGTCGTGAAGATCCCCTGAAGGAAGAAATGGCAATCCACTGAAGTATTCTTGCCTGGAAAAATCCCATGGACAAAGGAGCCTGGCAGGCTACAGTCCATGGAGTCACAAAGAGTCAGACATGACTGAGTGAGAGAGCACAGTTCAGTCAGTTCAGTCTCTCGGTGGTGTCTTACTCTTTGTGACCTCGTGGATGGCAGGACACCAGGCTTTCCTGTCCATCACCAACTCCCAGAGGAACCTACACAAACTCTTGTCCATTGTGTTGGTGATGCCATCCAACCATCTCATCCTCTGTCGTCCCCTTCTCCTCCTGCCTTCAGTCTTTCCCAGCATCAGGGTCATTTCAACTGAGTCAGTTGCTTGCATCAGGTGGGCAAAGTATTGGAATTTCAGCTTCAGTATCAGTCCTTCCAATGAACATTCAGGACTGATTTTCTTTAGGATGGACTGTGGGATCTCCTTGCAATCAGAGTCTCTCAAGAGTCTTCTCCAACACCACAAGTTCAAAAGCATCAATTTGTTGGTGCTCACCTTTCTTTATAGTCCAAGTCTCACAACCACATGTGACTGAACACACACATACATAAAACAGATAACTAATAAGGGAACTCTACTTAGTACTCTGTGAGGATCCATGTGGGAGAAGACTCTAGAAAAGAGTGGATATATGTAAGTATGACTGACTCACTTTGCTATATACCTGAAACTGACCCAACATTATGAGCCAACTATATTCCAATAAAAAATAAAGTAAAACCGATAGAAAGAATATGAATGTGTTCTAGTAAATGATTCAGCAATGAATAAAATGTAAGTTTTATGTGTTTCATCCTCAGACAAAATTATTACCATTCACAATCTGGTGTATGTCCTACTCTAAAGAAACAGAAACACACCCATATAAGTACAAACACACCCATATTTCCATGAACGAGATGTGAAATACAAACTACTCTCTGATCTGCTTCTTGGATATTTTTCATATCTGACCATTGATATGGACATATGGGATCCTTTTTTAACTGATACATTCAATGAAACACTTTTCCTTACATAACTGTGTCATGATATATTTAACAATAACAATCACTATTTAGGTTGCTTGATAGTAGCTATCATCAACATGTGCATTAGATATCTTTTGATACGAAATTTATGACATTTGTCTAATAATTCCCAGAGATAGTTGTCTTAAATCTATTTACAGTATTTGTGTATGCATATTTTTTATATTATTAATGGTTCACATTTATAATAGTTCTCTATTAAGTTTGTACCAATCTTTATTTCCTTGATTTGGGGCTTTCCTCCACTTTGCCAACAATGTATATAATCTTTTTTTTTTTTAATATTCATTTATTGGGCTGTGTCAGGTCTTCTGTTGCAGCACGTTGGATCTTCAGTCTTCTTTGCAGCCTACAGACCTTAATTGCATCATGTGGGATCTAGTTCCCTGACCAGGGATCAAACCTGGGCCCCTGCATTAGAAGCATGGAGTGTTAGCCACTGGACTACCAGGGAAGCCCCATAATCTTGTTTTTAATCATGATCAGTTTTTTAGGTGATAAGTAACATCTTTTTCTTTCTTTTCCTGTTATGGACTTAAACATCTTTCAATATTTCACTTGAACAATTTTTTCAACTTTTTTTTTTATTGTTTGCCCATTTTGCATGATTTGGCTCATCTTTTCTTAAATCTCCCTCTGTTGGTAGATAGGTATAAGTAGGTAGGTGAAGATAGATTAATAAAAAAAATTGTCTTTCAACTTCATTTATGCCTTTGCCAATTCAAAATACCTGTGTAAAACCTGCCACTATTTTACATTAAATTTCCTGGTTTTGGTGTTACAAAAAGTCCTTTTTTTTTTAATTAAAAGAAAAAGCTCACATATCTTCCTTTAGTTTTCATTTTGTTTTATTTTTAATTTATGCATTTGACTATTTCTTCCTTTTAAATGTATTTGTATTTGAAGGGGACAAGCTTACTTTTGTCCCCCAAACAGTTGTCAGTATACTCCAAATTATATATTAAACAATCATTTCCTCTTTGACTTTAAAATCGCAACTATGTTATATGATAGGGATCAGAATATGCCATCCCCAAATATGCCATTTTAGCATAAGACTTGTTTTAAGCTGAAAGAAATTAAAAAAACAGCAAACATGGAAAGGGGTCTCTGCCCTCCTCCTGCCTGCCTAAAAGCAAGAAATAAATTCCTGTTTGTGAAGGTTTACCCCCTTTTTTTCTCCTGTACCAGGAAGCAAAAGCAATGATTATCACTGGAACGGGCCCGCACAAATAAATCTTACTAAAATAATCCTCTTTTTCCATTAGTTTACCCTGTATATTTACCTTCTCACAACTTACCACCCCTAGAAGTTCAAATCCCTTTTTCTTCATCTCATCATGTTTCCCCAAATTTATTATCCTGTGTTAAAATGATATAGAAACCCCTGGATTTAACTGCTTCTTTGAGTTTGCCTTCATTTCATTTCTAGGAAAGCCTTTGTACATGTAATGGCTAAAATGCTAAAATCAAATAAAATGTAAATATCTATTCTAATATTAATATTTTGCCAGTTTACACCCCTCCTGTGGTCAAAAGGTTATAATAGGCTTTCTGAGAAATATAAAAAAGAAGGAAGCATGATGTTTGCCCACAGGAGACAATTTAGTTGGGAAAATTTGTTTGGAAGTAGCTCCAATAAAAGTTGATCAAAATAATACCATTTTATGAACCAAAGATCCGATCAGTATCTATATACCAGTGTTGCACTAGATATTATTTGTAGAAAGACTAATGATCCTCAAGAAGCTAATAACTTAATCAAGGGACTCAGATCTACAAAGTTAACAACACAAGTAAGTAAGTGTTAGTCGCTCAGTCGTGCCCGACTCTTTGCAACCCCATGGACTGCAGCCCACCAGGCTCCTCTGTCCATGAGATTTTATAGGCAAGGATATTGCAGTGGGTTGCCATTTCCTTCTCCAGGGGATCTTCCCAACCCACGGATTGAACCCAGGTCTCCTGCAGGCAGATTCTTTACCAACTAAGCTACAAGGGAAGCCCCTTAACTACACAAAGATGTTATCTGTTCATCTACATGATGAATAAAATGTTTGTGTACTCCAAAAGAAAGTTGCAGATGGTATGGAGGTCAGTCATGGGAATGGTTAATTTGGAGGACCAACATACAGACCTAGGAGAAGACAATATGTTACTAGGCAGAGCAAGAGAAGAGGATTCTGGGCCTAAAAGGAAAGACATTAAGAAAATGCAATCTGAAAATTCCCTGGGGATCCAGTGGTTAGGCCTACGCTGTCACTGCTGAGGGCCTGGATTCAATCCTTGATTGGGCAGCTAAGATCCTGCAAGCCCCGTGGCACAGTCAGAAAAAAATAAATAAATAAAATAAAAGCATGAGTATCACTAACATGTAAAACATTGTGTTTGCTTTGAGGGAACTGAAGTAGTGGAGAGAAATAAACGCGGAAATGTACATTTAAGCCAGATCATAAAGTGTTGAATTTTTGAATAGGGTATAAAGAGCATCAATTTTTAAAAACAACTTCAATATATATTAGATCCTCTGAGTGCCCTTTACCTCATCGTAGCAAAAGAGTTGAATTTATTTCATCAACTTTGGAATTTACATTTGAGTTGGTGAGCCCTAAAACACAAAGTTCTTGACAAATGTTAAATTTACTTTAGGGGGCCATAGAAGCAGCTCTCCTGCAAAAGCCAGAAAGAGGCTTGTGTGACAGCTGATGGGGGAGAACTAACAACAAATTAAAATACTACGGACAAAGGAATAAATAATGGTTTCAACTATAAGCCCTGAGAGCAAAGGTTCCAAATTGCAGGCATTGATTTGCAATCAACCTGCTTTTCATTAGAGTTAATTTACTTAATAAAGACCATTTTTATTGAATGATGATTAGTAATTACCTTTTCAATACTCAGGAGTCTAGCCAGTTTAATGGTGAAAATGATGATGATAGAAATATAATAGGAGCCCACATATGAAGCTTTTTGATAGAGAAGTTTTGTAGGATAAATTTTGTCCTGAAAGCTTTATATGCCTTGTACTGTTTAGCTGTCAAAAAATCCCCTGAGGTCGATACTGTTTTTACTCCTGGCCGTTGAAGAAACTGAAGCTTAAAGAGACAGTGTATCTTTCCCAAAGTCATACGCTTAGTTGGAAATCCAGGTCTCAAAATCTACTTGCCTTTGAAAATGGACGTTCCTAATGTTGCTCGCATTGTTGTTTTAAAGAGATAATTCTAGCAATAAGTGAAAGCCAAAACAGGAACAGGCTAACTAGAAAGAAAAAAGAAGCCCAGAGTCTGGTGCGATAGTCCAGGTAAGAAATGAGCAAAGTCTGCCATGGGACTCTAACCCTGGGGATGAAGAAGCTGGAGCCATTTGCCAGATTAATTGACCAGACTTGGACACCCATTGGATGTGAAGGATAAGGAAGAGACATGAGTCGAAGGTGATTTGGGAATACAGCTTGAGTGACTAAGCAGGTTACAAAACTGTCTTCCAGTACAGTGCGTGCAGGTCAATGAGCAGGTTTTAGTGGGACACTCAGATGAGTGATTGGAATAGAAGTTACACATTTTGGAAGTAGTTTCACTTCAATAATAGCTAATCCTATGGGGGTAGATGACTTTAACCACCAAGGTGAGAATCCGTAGTAAGATGAGATAAGAACACAGGATAGAATATTGGAAAAAAAAATCCAAGGTATACCAGGGGTCAACACAGATGCTGTGAAAGTTTAAGGATGGCTGAATTTCATTTTGACTAAGGGCGTTAGGAATGTCTTCTTTGAGGAGGTGGGATTCACGGTGGAATTTAAAGGTGCAAGTGGAGAGAGTAGTGGAAGATGGAAATTCCAGGCTGAGAAAACAGTTTGAATGATAGTTGATGAATGGTATTTCAGAAACTTAGAGCGTACGTGGGAAGGATACAGTTGGGCTGGGCAGTGGTTGGTAGAGCTGGAGAGATGATGGGGTCAGTTTGTAGAGGATATGAATTGGTATGGAAGAATTTTGTGCAGGAGGATTTTGTGATCAGTTCTGAGTTTCAGAAAGAAAGCTTTTTGAAGACTCTCCATGGGAAATATGAGGCTCTGACCTTTTCCAGGCCAGATCTCCAAATGACCGCTGTGTTAGGGAACCAGAGAGAAGTGTCTTAAGCATTTTTAAGCACAAAAGGATGTGAATGAATGTATTTCTTTATAATAAACCCTAGGAAATCTTTAACTCAGACCCCTATCTGACCCATGAACTAAACAAAGAAACTCATTAATCATCTAATTATGAAATATCTGGCTTTTAACTTGAACAAATTTACCAGTGAGTTATGACAGCATTTCAGTAGAAAAATATCTTTCATCATCACTGTAACATAAAGAACGGAATCTTAAATTATATATTATTTACAGTGTTGAAAATTTGGAAATTGTTCAAAAGTCTACCACTCTGAAGAATAAATTACTTGTAACTCTATAATTATTTTATACTTCAGAGATGATGTATTTTTCCTTATAAGTAGATACATTGAATTTAAAGAAATTTTTCTGATTCAGGGAGTTACATAGCTCTCTTCATTTTCATATCTTAGTGATTTAAAAAGAATATTTTAATGCTATGTTTTATTTTGGAAAAAGAAAAAATGCCCTAAGAATTGTTGTTATTCCTGGAAATTGTTCTGTTTATTCAAGGCTATTAAGTTTTCTTAAAGCAATTTAAAGAGGTTCTTCTATTATGTTCTGCTTCTCATTTCATATATCACACATATTTTTTTCAGAAATGCTAATATTGAAATGCTTTTGATTGTGAATTTCCAGGGGAATACAGGAATAATATTACTGAAAAAGCACACACACACACACACACACACACACACACACACACACACACACAAATGAATGAAGAGAACCGGGAACGATTCCAATGACATTTTAAATAAGAATGTTCAAAAGCCTTTCCGTTGTGCTTTGCTATTTGTAGGAAGAGTTAGAAGTTTTGCTAGCTCATGTTGACAGCTGTTTAGAAAAGTTTTCACAGGAGATGGGAAGGAAATGTGCCTTTCTGAGGGAAGGAGAACAGGGATTCTGCTGGGCTGACTTTAACCTTAAACACCGGAGATGGAAGTGGAAACTTACTCTTATAAGAGAGTTAACAGCAGTGTACTGGACTTAACAAGCTCTCTCTGGAAGGCTTGCTGCTAAATCTGTAATATTCATACCTGATTTATGCTCTGGATCAGAAGGTCAAGGGAGGTTTAAATTCAGTTATCTTAGCCCAAGGACTTGAGTGAGAATAGACTCCCTCTTCACCTCCCTAAGGAAGCCACTGCGCTAGTAGGTAGTAGTGTATTCTTTATTCTTTTCTTTTTTTAAAAATGGAGGTATCCACTGTTTCATTGTGCTATTACGATTTGAATGAGTTTTCCTAGTATTTTTTCGATTTCTGGGGAGAACTGAAATAAAGGGAGATTCTATGATTGGAGCGGCTTCCCTGGAGGCTCTGACAGTAATGAATCTGCCTGTAATTCTGGAGACCTGGCCCTATCCCTGGGTCAGGAAGATCCCCTAGAGAAGGGAATGGCTACCCATTCCAGTAATCTTGCCCGAAGAATATCATGGACAGAGGAGCCTGGTGGGTTACAGTCCATGGGGTCCCAGAGCCAGGCACCATTGAGTAACTAACACTTCCGCTTTCACTTTCTCAAGGGTGAACATCACCTACTCAGTGGATGTGAATCTGAGCAAACTTCAGGAGACAGTGAAGGACAGGGGAGCCTGGCATGCTGCAGTCTGTCCATGAAGTCTCGAAGAGTCAGACGTGACTTAATGACTGAACAACAAAGGGTGAGTTTTCTCTGGACATAGACCTGGGTAGTGAGGGTTTATACCAACCAACATGATCTTTTTAAAAAGATAATTTTATTTCTTTATTTTTGGCTGTGCTGGGTCTTTGGTTCTCTGAGGGCTTTTTCTAGTTGCAATGTGCAGTCTTCTCATTGTGGTGGCTTGTCTTATTTCGGCTCATGGGCTAGGGCTTGTGGGCTTTAGCCGTTGTGGTGCTCGGACTTAGTTGCTTGGAAGCATGAGGGATTTTCCTGGGACCAGGGATCAAACCCTTGCCTCCTGCATTGGCAGGCGAATTGATATCTACTGCACCACCAAGGAAGCCCCCAACTTGACTTTTAACATTTATGACATTTCATAGCAGAACAATATTAAGATATAAATAATCAGAAAGGCAGTTTTCCTAGACCGCGTTTTTAGATATATTCATGTGTTTCTTTAAAAAAAAAAAAAAAGACTTCTGGGCTCAACCATATCTGAGAAATGAAGAATTAAATAAAATTAAACAGGTTACTTTAAGAAGTCTCAAAGCTATTAACATAGTAATGTATTTTGCAGATCTCCAAGAAAAGATGAACATGTGGCATTACTCACAGTTACGCAGACACTTTACCAAGAAAGTATGTTGGAACAAAGTTTGGGAAATGGTGTAGTGACATTATGAATGAATGAATGAATATCTAACACATCAACATCATGCACTTTAAAAAATACAGACACACACATATATATACATTTAATCCTCACAAAAATCATATGTATTAGGTGCTATTATGATCTCCATTTTATAGGTGGGAAACCTAAGACACTTTCCCAAAGTCCCATAGATAACAAAGAAGGCTTCCTTCAAGTCACTTTCTAAATTTTCCCTCAGTGGCAATCAAACATACTTGTTCATGAACCCATTAGTAACAATTTACAATGTACTACTATGTCATAACTTATAAATATATAAGCACTGCTATGTTTATGTATCAAGTCTATAATAAAACATAGCAAAATAAAAATTAAAAAGGATATGATAAAAATGGAATAATGAATGCTTTAAAGCAATCCTTTATTTTATTACTGAATACAAAAATTAATTTGCTCTTACTACAAATAATAAAATCACTATTATTGAATATACTTAACTTTAAAATTATTGTTTCCTGATACACTGACTTGAAAATCTGATTCTAGATTAGGTTCAGTTAATATTGATAATTGGTTTGGTTGTTGGGAAAGACATGCCACAAAGTGTTATTATATAAAATAAACACTTGAGGTGTGTTGTATTGCTGATACTAATGAATATGCCCATGTTTTACATACTCTTGTTTTTTCAGTTTCCTTTCAAACTATCACTCTTTTTTTCTTGTGTCTTCACTAATGGGAAACTAAGACTTGAAGTAGAAATATCAAGCAATGTCATTTTATTTACTGTTCATTTGTGCTTGTACTATTTGAATTAAATTTTTAAACATTTGACTTTGAGTGTTAGGTTAAGGTAAACTAGAAAATATAATGGGCAAATGCAGTTAACCCGTAACACATAGCTGTCAAATGTTAGTATGTGCTGAAAGCAAGGTGCTAGTGAAAACCATGTCGCCCCCTCTACTCTCCCTCAGCATTCTGCTCCCCACACCTGGGACGAACGTCTGACACTTGCATGAGACCTTTGAAGTCACCAGTATGTATCCCTAAATTAAAAATCAAGAAGATGAACTTTTGCTGTTTTTATTCACTTTAATATTAACGGATTAATTAGGCTGCAGCTGGTCTTCGAGCTTCATTGTGCCATGTGGGACCTTTAGGTACGGCCTTCAGACTCAGTTGCAGCATATGGGATCTAGTTCCCTGACCAGGGGTTGACTCTGGGCCCCCTGAGTTGGGAGTGCAGAGTCTTAGCCCTGGACCTCCAGGGAAGCCCTACTTTTGTTACGTTTAAAGTAAAAAATAGTATACTTTTTCTGCATTCCGGTATTTCATTGTGTTCGCCTCTGGGGAACCCCCAGCCCACTTTGGAGACTACTCCTCTAGACTGTTCAATGTAAAAGACTAATGTAGTCAGAAATATTAGTTTCAATGAAAGACAAAAACAAAAAAAACTTCTTACTGATGAACAATTTTGTTACCTCTTGGAAATGAACATTTTTTAGTAGTAAAGTAGCATTTTATTCAAAATAAGTTTATTCTCTAAGCAGATGTTATTCCCTTGAGTAAATGTCTTTTAAATTGACAGTCAGTCTACCTTTATCTCTCTTTTTGTGTGTGTGTGTGGCATGTATAAATCCAGTGTAATGGACTTCCTAGGATATCCTTTCCTTCTGTGTTGAAAATTTAGTTTACTGTGTTCCTGGATAACATGGAAGGTTGAGAGTGTATTTTGGAGATGATTGTTGTTATTGTTTAGTTGGTAAGTCAGGTCCAGCTCTTTGTGACTCCGTGGACTGCTGCACATCAGGCTCCTCTGTCTTCCACTATCTCCTAGAATTTGCTCAAATCCATATCCATTGAGTCAGTGGTGTTACCTAACCATCTCATCCTCTGCCACCCCCTTCTTCTTTTGCCTTGAATTTTTCCCAACTTCAGGCTATTTTCCAGTGAGTCAGCTCTTTGCAACAGGGGGCCAAAGTATTGGGGCTTCAGCTTCAGCAACAGTCCTTACAGGGTTAATTTCCTTTAGGATAGACTGACTGAAAATGATGAAGTCTCTCAGTCATGTTCGGCTCTTTGCAACCCTATGGACTATAGCCCCCCAGGCTCCTCCATCCATGGGATTTTCCAGGTAAGAATACTGGAGTGGGTTGCCATTTTCTTTTCCAGGGAATCTACCCAACCCAGGGATCGAACTCAGGTCTCCCGCATTGCGGGCAGACTCCTTACTCTCTGGGGAATCCCAGATTGGAGATAGTAGAGTTAGAGGTAGAGGTTAAAGACATCAGAGGAGAGTTGCATCTTGGTGACTAGATAGGAAAAAAGTTGCAGGAACTTAGCTATTGCTGGATTCAGCTTTTCTTTTTGCAAAAAGTAGAGCTGATTATTTCTGTAAAAGATTTCAGTTACCATTTAGTAACTTTTCTCGACAGATCCAGTGCCATATTGCAATGCAGAATGAGCAGGGCAGTAGCACTTACTCAACTTCGTCTAGGGCTCTCAGGGAGGCAGCTGCAGGAAACTGCAAGCCACTAGGTTCCTCCAGTGGCTTAGACAGTAAAGAATCTGCCTGCAACACCAGAGACTTGGGTTCAATCCCTGGGTTGGGAAGATCCCCTGGAGAAGGGAATGGCTAACCATTCCAGTATTCTTGCCTGGAGAATTCCATGGTCAGGGGAGACTGACGGACTACAGTCCATGGGGTTGCAAAGAGTTGGACATGACTGAATGAGTAACACACACACACACAGGTATCCAGGGCTAAGCGTAGCACCTCTTACATAGATGATGTTCAATAAGTATTTGAGGAACAAATGATTGAATGAATTTATGAAACAAAGATATACTGCTGGTGTCTAAGAAAAGGTATGAACAAGTAGCCATTTTGGGAAATTCTGTTAATCATTTAATGTGAAATGAATTAGAAAAGAAATCAAACTCTTAAAGGTGAGACCTACAGAGAGAAGCAAATCTGGGATGATATAAGCAATGTAATGACTTTGGATGGAGCACATTCTAGAAAGTTATCTAGTTACTCCCTTGGCCCATGTTATGTCCATAGGCTGCCCTAATTGCAGCAGGAACAAAATGTGTGGAAGGGTGTAAAGAAACAGTGAAAGCTGGTGCATGAATTGTAGCTTCATTTTAGGTAGGCTGAGCATGAATTCATGTCCACCGGTGATTAGAATCCTGTGATGCCATTGTTTTGCTTGCATTGCAGGTCTGATTATACTAGATCTCCAGCATCATCTTGATAGTCCAAGCAAGGTCCTGTCCCCTGGTGTAGGAGGACATGCTACCAGAAAGGCTGAATGTGTTCTCTAAGGACTGAACAGTGTGGTTACATCACAGAAAGGGAAGGACTTCCATTATTCGATTTTGCAGAGACTATTGGGGAACATTAGAGTTGCTTGAACTCAGCGAGTATTTACCATCTGATTATGCCTCAGGTGATGCTGATATCATAGCATCTCAAAGCACCCCTGACTCCCTGGTATTGAGCAGTTCGGGGGAAATGCTGCTCACCCTGAGAGAAAAAGTATATTTCCTTAAAAGGGATATTGACTCTCACTGCAATCCTTCAAGAGCCAGATGAGAGGGGCTCTATAGTAGAAACAGAATGAAAAGATACCTATTCAGCCAGTGTGTCTTAATTACAAATATAAAGCTAAAGGTGGCACTAGTGGTAAAGAACCTGCCTGCCAGTGCAGGAGATGTAAGAGACTGGGGTTTGATCCTTGGGTAGGGAAGATGCCCTGGAGAAGGAAATGGAAACCCACTTCAGTCTTCTTGCCTCTAGAATCCCAAGGACAGAGAAGCCTGGCAGGCCCCAGTCCATAGGGTCACAAAGAGTAAGACAGGTCAGACTTAGCACGCACACATGCAAAGATAAGACACCGAATCATGGTATCAGGAGAGATTAGACTGTCACATGAGAGATTGAAATGAGATTGTCAGATGTAAAGAGAATTGGAGATAAGAAGGAACTAATATTGATACTTGTAAACCACCCTCCATGAGCCAGCTGCTGTGCTTGAAAATGCACAAACTTATCTTATCATGAATTCTTATAAAATCTGAGAGATAAGTAGTACTTTTCAATAAGGCTGAATAAACTCAGAGAGGTTAAGATGTTCACCCAAGACCACATGGTTTCTTCTGGCAGAAGTGAAGTGAAGTGAAAGTCACTCAGTCATGTCCGACTCTTTGCGACCCCCATACAGAGAACTGCCATGGAATTCTCCAGGCCAGAATACTGGAGATGGGAGCCTTTCCCTTCTCCAGGGGATCTTCCCAACCCAGGGATCGAACCCAAGTCTCCCACATTGAGGATGGATTCTTTATCAACTGAGCCACCAGGGAAGCTTTCTGGCAGAGCTGGGACCAAATGAGGATATTGCTGATTTCAAGTCTCATGTTCTTTCAAGTCTCATGTACATTCTCTATGAATCAGTAGAACAAATAAATAAATTGGACAATTTAATTTTGCAGGAAATGACTCCCTTCATAAAATAAGCAAATAAGCTAATAAATAAAATGACTCAGGAGAGTCTTAGTTATAGGTGTGCTCCCTGCCAGCACGTATATTCCACGCAAAGGGTCGAAACCTACCTTGATGATGTTGACATAATCTACGACAACACCACAGCATAATTTGTTCTGGTTCCACTTGGAGAGACAGAAGAGGGGAATAACTGAGTAAAGGAGTTAGGGGATGCAACTAGGCACCTGGCCGTTCCTTCTGGATAAGATACATGGCAGGTTCATTACCTTATGTTCAAAGCAGTGTATGTCATGAGGGTTTCCTATATTTTCTACTTTTGGAGAGATCCCCTAGAAGTTTATTTTCAAAATTTGAAAGTGATTCTTTTCTATCTCAACGTCTAAGCTTAAAAGCTTAGACATTTATATCATAATCTCTTCTATATGAAATGCTCTCTTAATGTTGTTAATACCTGCCAAACAAACACGAGTCAGAGAGTCAAGGCAAAGTTTGTAGAACTAGTGCTAACTCTCTCATGTTAGTGGAGAAATCAGCGAAACAAATACAAGATTTTCTTTTCATTTCGTTTACCACAAAACTCAGTCACCCTTTCAGGTGAATCAATTATGCAATTATACTTTGAATTGATAAGACTCTCAGGCAGACCACATTAATGACTTAGTGATTTTTACCCTCAACTTCTCCATTTCTGCTTGTGAATTTTATCTAGTGGGCTCCAAGAAGTGCGAGACCCAGATCCAGAAGGCAGGTGAGGTGGAGAAGGCGAGTAGAGAAAACACCCACTCCTTTAACAACCTGAGAACCACTGGGAAGCCAGGATGTATCAGATCTTACCTTCTGCTACAGTGGCTGAAGTCAACCTTTTTTTGTGTGTCTAAATGGGAGATAAATTGTTCACAGAACATGGCAATGTAGCATTGCTTCTGTTGGGTTTGGACTGAAAAATACCCTTCGCTACTGAAAAAGCAGTGCGAAGTTTGAAAATGAAGTTTATACAACCTCTTTATGGCCAAAGAGCAGTCATTTGAAAGATTGTCTTTCTCACAATGGAAGCTGATTTTATATTCCTAATGAGGCATGGGAGACAAAAATCTGCTCTTGAAACATTTCAATTCTCTGCAGTGTTCTCTATTTGATTAGAATTACTCCCTATACTATTCTCCCCAGCTAGCAATCTAATAGCCATTAACAGAATTTATTTACTGTTTAAATTGCTAAAGTTTAGGCTTGCAGCAGCAGCAGCAGGCTTGGTTCCAAGGATTTGGGCAGGTAACTAAGAGAAGTTTGGCTTTTTAAGTCAAATCCTTGCCTCATCTCTCCCTTCAGTGGATGTATAAGAACTCATTAAAAACAACAACAACAACAACAAACTCAAGAGTCTTAGCAAAAGAGATTCCTTTCGGTGGGGAAGCGGGGGAACACAGATGATGGAGTAGCAGATAATTACACATATCTGAAAGTGAAAGTGTTAGTTGCTCAATCATGTCAGACTCTTTGAGACCACATGGACTGTAGTCCACCGGGCTCCTCTGTCAATGGAATTCTCCAGGCAAGAATACTGGAGTGGATTGCCATTCCCTTCTCTAGAGGATCCTCCTGACCCAGGGATCAAACTTGGGTCTCCTGCATTGCAGGCAGATTCTTTACTGTCTGAGCCACCAGGGAAGCCCCATATGTATATAACTGAATGTACCTGCAAATTGGTTGAACTTGGGAAAAGTTTAAGTAAGTTATTTTTTCTCCTTTTGGTAAATGCAATTGCAGATGTGAATCCTAGAGTTTAATGATGTGTGAGACAGACAACAAATTAAAACAATAAAAATGGATCTGCCGCACTTAGGAAGTCAGCATTTTTTCATTATCTGTAGGGGAGAAAAGAAAGCTACAGTAGTAATAACCAACCTAGAATTAGGGAGGTTCACAATTATAACTTCAGTGCAGTCCTTCGGTGGCCTTTATTTATCAGTTCTATCAAATTCAAATAGAATGTGTAATTTAATGTTTCAGTTTTTAAATTCATAACTCTTTCCATTTTTAGGTTAGTACGATTAGAGTCATTGCAAAATAATTGCATTTTATAGTTATTAGGATTAGGAGAATCAATTAAAATAAAATGGCATGTTTCCAAAGGCCAACTGACCAGCGATGCGAATGATAAATTTTGAGTAAACCATTACATAAATTGTTCTTCAATTCACGAGAACTCATATATTGTTCAACTACTTTCTCAATTCTGGTTCATTAAAACACAACACAGTAGAGGATAGAAAATAAATTTTCATGACTTTCTGCTTAGACATGTTTTAAGTACTTTTTATATAAAACAATATGAAGATCTGTATATTTTCAGTATTTTATAGGATTAGAATTGCAGAGAAGTATTGGATCAGGTATACTATTAACCTGTGATTTGAAGGAGTAGTAGCAACAATTAGAACAATAAAAATAAGGTTAGAGGGATTTTCCTGGTAGTCCAATGACTAAGACTCTGTGCTCCCAATGCAGGGGACCAGGTTGGATCCCTGGTCAGGGAACTAGATCTCACATGCTGCAACTAAAAATCTCATATGCCTCAACTGAGATCCAGTGCAGCCAAATGAATTAATATGTATATGTAAAAAAAAAAATTATGTTGGCTCTCCTTATGTTGTAAGAAGATAGTTTGGAATAGCCTCATTTTAAATAATGATTCGTTGTTCATGTATGAAGATGCCATAATGGAAAATGTCATCAGTGTGGAATGCATTTAAGAGGTGTTTCTCTGCAATCATTAATAGAAAGCTTCAACTATGATATGGTCAAAACACAGGACTTAGAATCAAAAGTCTGGACTTGAAGATATTTTCACTTGCTTCCTATATGATTTTTAGCAACCCTCTAATCTACAGAAATTCCAATTTCCTGTTATGTAAAATAGAAATATTAATTTCTGTCCATACAAACATCTCAGGGCCACCTGTGAGGATCAAAGGTCAAAATGAGTTTTGATACGTGAAAGCAATAAGTCAACAGTAGGGTGCTGTAATAAACTACTATGATTTACACAGACATGGCCCCAATTTGCATATTAAAATCTGGATGCAGAACTTGGGGGTGAAAACAGAGATAGGGTACTTTGGTATGTAATTATATTTAGTCTAAAATGACCTTATTTCTATTCTGCTTCACTGTATAAAGTGAAGTGTCTGCCTAACAACAGAAGCTGCCATTTATGAAGTCCTTTGTTAATTGCTTGTAATTATGCCGCAAATATTGCAAATCTAAGGCATGTGCCAGATACTGGGAATAAAATATCCTTTGCCCCATTAAGAAGTATATAAACCAACTTGAAGATTATAAAGATATGTCATAATTATTTTTAATTTTGAAATTGTTTTTGGTAACATCTCATGGCATGTAGGATTTTAGTTCCCCAACCAGGCATCAAAACTGTGCTCCCTGTATTGGAAGCACAGAGTCTTAACACTGGACCACCAGGGTTATAATTTTAATTATGAAACAGTTCACAAAAAGAATAGTTTAAATTACTTTTTTCCCTTCTATTTTTTTAAGTGCATTGCTGCTAGTTTGGTGTCTGTTTGGGAGGCATTTGAGGGTCCTTTTATTTCAGGCTAGTTGAATGCTCTGGGGCAGTGAGGGATTAGTGAGGGAAATTGTTGGTTTCATTTGGCTACTGAGAAAGCTCAAAAATTTTGATAAAACTCTCCAATTTTGTGATCAAATTCATTGCCACTAGGAAAGCTAGTCAATGTTTCTGCTTGGATTGACAGTGTTGATGCAGAGACTGCTCAGCTAAGAAAAAAAAATCTTAACGGGTCATGAGTATCTAGGATAAGAGATACATAAAACCATAATAGATGCATCTCAGTAATGGCTGGATTGTGGTTAGTAAAAGCCCATTCATTTGAAAGACATTTAGAGGGTATCCAGTTTGTGTCAGGCATTGTGATAAATGCTGCAGAGAGAAAGACTTCTTTCCTGTCCTTAAAAACCTTTTAGTCAGTTTATAAGAATAGGTGTATAAGTAAGAGCAATGACAAAATACAGCTGCCCCCCCAACAAATGACCATGAAAGGCAAAAGAGGTAAATTTTTCTTTATATTCTTACTCTTCAAATTCATTCCATGTAAAATGGTCAGCTGAATTGTCTAAAATGGCTACTTCTTCATACCTATTCTTTCTTAGACACCATCAATATATCTTTACACTATTAAATTCATCCATTCATTTATTCCTCAAATAACATGTTGAGTACCTTCTATGTACTAGGCACTAGATTTAGCCCTGGAAATCCAGCCGTAAACCAAATAAATAAGGTCTGGTGAAAATAAAGATGAAGTAATCGCACAGATGATTACATAGCTGCATTGATAATGTGCTATGGAAGAAGACTGAATAATATGAGAGTGAATCACAAATTTTATCTAGACTAGGAGTTAGAAGGAGCTTGATTTCCTGGGAGGTGACATTTTCACTGAATATTAAAAGAAGAGTAAGAATTTCTCAGGTTAATGGATGTGGGATGAGGGCTGAGGAAGAAGATTCCATACAAAGGCAGTTCGTATTTGGGAAGGATGTGTGGAGGGAAGGAAAGAAACTGATGAAAAAAGGAGAGAAAGCAGACCCTTGGGGTTAGGGTGGAAAGGAGCAGAAGGATAGGTATTAGAGCAGGGAGGAACCAGATCATTCAGGATCCTGACAGAACTGGAATTCTGTTCCAAGAGCAAAAGGAAGTCATCAAATCTGTTTATAAAGGGATCAAAATGTTTATAATACACTTTTGAAGGATTATGCTTACTGTTAATTGGAAAATGTGATGGAATAGCCAAAAATGGATTTGAGGAGACACGTTCGGATAAAATCCAGGTTCTTTAGTTTAACATTCAGATTCCTCAGAGCTGAGGCCAAATCTATCTTTCCAGTCTTCATTTTCACTTCTCCCTACATAAACATGCATTGCAGCCAGACTAGTCTACTCACTCTGTCCTTTGCCCAATCCTGATTTTTGGCTTTCCAGAACATCTTATTACCTGTTTTTCAAGAGCTAGGCAAAATTTTATCTGTGCTCAGTACCCTGGTGGAATGTTGCCAATTTCTTAAAAAGTCCCAAATGATTACCATTTTTCAGAAAAGTTTTTTAGAAAAAAAAAAAAAAAGATTGTAAGAGACATATTTTTGAACAATGAAGAAAATGAAAGTACTGCTGATAAATTTGTGACAAAGTCTTAATGTCAGCCTGTTGAGGTATATAAATTAGTCATACCAGCTTAGCATGGGCTTTGAAATTTATCTCATCTATTCATCTGCTTTGGGGTCTTTGTTTCTTAGGTCCTAAGGGCACTTACTTGTTTTTTGTAAGAAAAATCAGATTGGAATCAATGATCAAATAACATATATTTCCTCACTATTAAATTTAAGCCCAATGACACAACATTTCATAGCTTTGCTTTGGGGGCATATGATAACCTTTTCATTTTCATGCTGTTTCAGGATGTCATTTTAAACACAATTAAATTGTATTTACGACCCCTTACACTAGCCTGCAAGGCTCCTCTGTCCATGGAATTCTCCAGGCAAGAATACTGGAGTGGGTTGCCAGTCCCTTCTCCAGGGGATCTTCCTGACCCAGGGTTCAAACCCAGGTCTCCTGCATTGCAGGTGGATTCTTTACCATCTGAACCACCAGGGAAGCCCATACATACATATATACACATCCACACACACACATATTTATTGTAAGTTAATTTTTAGAAACTAAAATCTCATAAATCTCTTATAAAGAAACACTATTTGAAACTGATCAATCCTTTGGCATCACATCAATTCTGTTTTTTTGCCTTTCACATTCAAGAATGGATCTCTCTCTCTTTCACATCTGGCTGTTCATGGGCTCCTACCCACCACCTCAGTTTAAGAAGATCATTCAAGTTGCTTTGTAGACATCATCCTCTCTGGGAAATTTTCCTGATCCCACATACTACACCCAAGATAGAGGTAATCATTTCATCTTTATATGTGTTTTAAGTCTGTAATCACATGTATTATACACTAGGGTAAATGTTTAGCTGTCCTACAAACACATTGTAGGAGGGCAGGCGATACTGTCTTATATAATAAGCATTTAACACTGCCTGAGGTGAAGAAGAAGAATGAGGAGGAAGTGGAGGAGAGGAAGAAAAATCCCCTAAATACACAATAATAAACTTTTTTAGTATTTATTTTGTACCTATCTCAAGAGTTAATATTTCATACCTCTTCAATCTTCACAACCTTTGGGTCAAGAATTATTATCTCTCAGATGAAGACATCAGACCTAAAGACCTTAACTAACTTGCCTGTGGCTACACAGCTAACAGGTCACATGGTGGGGTTGGAGGTCGGGGGTTGGAATTTGTACAGTGACTTCTCTGCAGACCATATGAACTTCAAGAGCTACAGAAAATTGGTGTATGGACATACAGATGCTAACAAACACAGGGAGTTTTTCCACTAGAAGAATTTCAGAGGCTTAGCACTCAGGTTGAAAATTTCAAAATTATGGTTCCAGTGATCCCCCCGCCCCCACGTACTTTGACCTCACCCTCCCTCACACACTGATGACCATCTCAGAAGGACATGTTTCATTTTGCCCACTACTCGCCTGGCTTCCTCTTAGCAAGGTTTCTTAAACTCAGTTGTTGGCATCCGGGACTGAGCTATTCTTCGTTGTCAGGATTATCCTGGCCAGTGGAAGCTGCTTAGCAATTTGCCTCTACCTGCAAATACCAATAGCTCCCTCTTTCAGCCCTCAGCGGTGAAACCCAAAAAGGTCTCCAGACTTTGCCAAATGTCCCCTTGGGGGAATCAAATTGCCCAGGTCAGGAATTAGATACTGATATCAATTTTAATCTATGGTTTAGAACCCAAGTCCTGGTTATTAGCTTCCAAAGAGCTGTGGGCATCATTCTTATTTTGCTGGTCCACAATCACAGATCTAAATGACTGTTTTTTCTGCCCACTTACTGTAACATCTTTAACACTGAAGATACACCTTAAATATTAAGTCAGTGACTAGAAGTTGCACTCTGAGCCAGTAGTTTTTATCATTCACATGTCAGGGCAAAGGTGCTGAAGACACATTATTGGATTCTTGTAAATTCTCACAGATGGTTAGAATCAGATCAATAGTTTGTAAAAGAATCCATTTCCAAAGTTTAAGCTTCAAGGTGTCGTGTTAATGAATGGCTGGAACAAAATCGAATTGGGCTGTATCCTAAATGTGTGGTCAGAATCCAGGTGGCACGGGGAACTGAATAAGAATGTTGGCTGTGTGGTTGTTGGTGCTCCTGGAGTCAGTTCCTTGTTGGCAGAGGGATGGGTTAGAGACAAATCTCTCCTTGCCACTAGTGTGCCAACATAGCAGGTGCTAAATGTTGATCCTGAGGCTCTGTGCTGCTGCTTGATGCATGCTGGGCTGCTTGGTCACTAGACTTTATAACATTTGCAGTGACCCTTAAACGTAGTTTGGAACTTATGACTTGGAGCAGGAAACTCGGGAATAGTTTACGGTTGACTAGCAGAGGGTATGAGGGCTACTTTGTGCCTACTTTGGAGCAGGAAAGCCAGGTCTAGGAAGGATGCGTTGAGCCTATTAAGAACTTGCAGAAATGAGATGTAAGACAAATATGGTATTTACCAGAGCCATATTTGTGTCACCGGAACCCCGCTTGACTGTAAACCCTATGTGAGTCAATAAAACAGATGTTATTTGGAACACAGAACCATTTTTAAAAAATGGAGATTCTACTGACTTCCCTGTGGCTCAGACGGTTAAGAATCGGCCTGCAATGCAGGAGACCTGGGTTTGATCCCTGAGTTGGGAAGATCCCCTGGAGGAGGGCATGGCAACCCACTCCAGTATTTTTGCCTGGAGAATCCCCATGGACAGAGGAGACTGGCGGGTTACAGTCCATGGGGTCGCAGAGTCAGGCATGACTGAGTGACTTTCACTTCACTGACTCAGGTGCCAAAGGTGGTCACCTGGCCTTTGAGAGCCGTGTTCACAAGTGTGTGCTCAGTCGTGCCGGACTCTCTGTGACCCATTGGACTGTGGCCTGCCAGGGTCCTCTGTCAATGGAATTTTCCAGGCAAGAATACTGGAGTGGGTTGTCATTTCTTCCTTCAGGGGATCTTGCCAACCCATGGATCAAACCCATACCATTGAGTCACCTGGGAAGCTCTGTGAATCTGCAAAGCCAGGTCTCTGACGTTGTGTTTTGGTAAGGGGGGAATTACTCCAAAGCTCAACTACTTTCTTTCACACTATCATGAACACTTTTTTCTCAGCTTGATTATCCCCAATTTGTTCTTCATGAGTATTCATTTTTCTAGGTATAGAAGCATGCTAAAATTATAGTTTAATGACAGGAGGTAAATTCTAACAAAAACTGGGAAAGCAAGAATAAACGGATCTTTCCAACTTATGTCTTAGTTACATATCTTAAAAATGTATTTTTTAGAGAAAAGTTTTAATGAATCATGAAATTAAGAATAAACATAGCAAATTATGGGTGTCCAAGTATTAATCAAACATCTCTACATTTCACTTAGAATTTAAGATACAATCATGGTGAACATAGTTTTATTTAATGAATGAAGGGAGTCCTACTGCATCTCCCTGAGCAAAAAGCTCCATTTAAATGGGCTTCCCAGGTGGCTCAGTGGTAAAGAATCTGCCTGCCACTGCAAGAGACATTGGAGATCCAGGTTCGATCCGTGGGTGAGGAATATCCCTTGGAGAAGGAAATGGCAACCTACTCCAGTATTCTTGCCTGGGAAATCCCACAGACAGAGGAGCCTGGCAGGTTATAGTCCATGGGGTGGCAAAGAGTTGGACACGATTGAGTGAGCACATATATACACACCATTGCAAAGCCCTGGAGACCAAACCTACCACAGAGAACACATCCGTGCTTTACCCGTCTTCTGTGTCTCAAGGCACCTTGCTTGCGCCTTTGCTGTGAAAAGTCCTGTCTTGCATTAGCCACTAACCCTTTCCTTTTATACTTCATCCACTAGCCCTGTGATGGGTAAGGAATAAGCATTAAAAATAAAAAGTGTTAAACTGAAATGCATAATTATTGATATTTTCAGGCTCAAATTCCATTCCAGGGGTAGGGGTGTGGGGTCCCTGTATTACGCTAAAATTTTGTTTCTTCTCTTTGCATTAGAACTGTTTTGAGAAATGGTATGCTGAAGCTTTATATGCTCATGTATTCAAGCCAGAGCCCAAGGCACCATGCTTCATTATAATCTCCTTTAATAGTTCAAAAAATATTAGGTACCAACTAAGACTAGTTTTTAAAAATTCTTTAGGTTGATAAAAAGGTAATTTTAAATAAAGATGTGAGGTACTGCTGTGATGGTCCAGGGAATCTGCCTTCCAATGCAGGGGACTCGGGTTTGATACCTGGTTGGTACAGCCAAAAAGTAAAAAAAGAAAAACACTGCAACATTTGAATAGTCAAGTGTTAATCTTTTTTTCTTATTTGCTATGCATCTATGTTTTTATATTCTCTCTATATAGAATATAATGTGTATTATATAACATGTATTATATTCTAGATATATTTCTCCCTTTGTTTTGACTGTAAGTTAAACGAGTATCTTTAATTTTGACCAGAGGTGTACTATCATAAGTAAAATACACATTGTCTTTCATAATTCACATACTTGTCTCTCATGGTATAAGGCAGATAGAGGCATGATATCCAAATGAAACCCAAACTATAGTCTGGCAGCTTTATCCTCCCATGAGTGGCCAAACCAGTGGTTAAGTAATCCAGATGTAAAGCTTCATTCTGATCAGTTCAGCCAAATCAGACAGGCCTTATTTTAAAATTCTGCTCTAGTCTTCAATCAATGGAGACACACCCTTGGTATCTCACAGAGAAATGAAGCAATAGGCCTGAAGTAGAAATTAACATCACTTGTGTCTTAATAAATACTAAAAACCAAAGAATGGATACTGATACACTATTGATGTAACTACTTAATGCCTATTTTTATTTTCCTTTACTAAAATAGTGTGAACTGTTGTGCACAAGATGACTGATAATGTTTTTGATCTACACCGTTTTGCCCATTTTCAAAGCTGAGACTTTGGTACATACATCCTGGGTCTTCCTGCACATTTAAGAGAGGAGGGTAAATGGCCAATTTGGGATATGTTACTACAAGTGAAACTCAAAACCCACAAAGCCTTGAAAGTTCTGACATGCATGTTCAAAACTGTCAAACCCATCATCTCTATCCAGTATCTCGCCGCACTGGGCAAAGAGAGAACTCATTTCTCTGCCATCATCACTATCTCACATAATCTGGAGGCAAGTAGTCCCCCTGAGACAAAGGTGCATTGGAGAAAGAATTTATGCAAAAAGTTTGGTTGGGAGTACCTGCATTTGGTTTTGGCTTTCTTCTTTCACAGACAATGCCCAGAGCATGTTCTGACAAGGAGAGCTCTGGCAGGGCCTTAAAATCTCAACACACATAAATGTTTCCAGTAACAGCAATTAATTTGTTATCCTTAAATGAATCTCAATAGTTTCTAAGAAAATTAAAGGCAAGAAACCAGAATATATAGCGAAGATATCCCTAAATGCTAAGCAGTCAACTAATGCTTACTGTATCATTATACTTTTAACCTATCAGTTCACAATATCCAAATAATAACCACTGCTTTATCGACTGGTATTTATAAGAACTTACATGAATTTGAGGTGATTATTCCTCCATTTTAGTGAGATGACCTGGAACACTGGAAAACTCTTTTTAACACACTGGAAAGTGAACATCCGTTGTTGTCAACCGATTTAGATAGAGATATTTCATTTTTTATATTCTGAAAATGAATTCTCTATTGGTTTATAGACAACCTCAACATTTAAAAGGTTAGTTGGAAGCTTCTTGAGGAATCCAGTTTTCCTTATTTATCTTTAAATAAATTTTATCAGGACTTTATATATACTTATGCCAAGTCCTCTTCTAGTTTCAGCTGGTTTATTACCATGTTCCACATTCAAACTAGTGAATTATGGTTTACAATGGACTCCATTGAAAAAACAAAAAAAGATAAATTAGAAGCAATTTCTAGGTCAGTAGTTCTCAAACTGTAATCACTAGTGGAATGATTAAAAATGCAAATCCCTAAGCAACAGGATAAGAAACTGATTCAATGATCATGGAAAGAGGTCCTTAATCTACATCTTCAATAAACACCCAGTGGCATCTGATAAATTTATCTCGATTAGACTTTGAAAGCTGCTCATGTGTTAAAATAGAGAAGGAAATGGCAACCCACTTCTGTGTTCCTGCCTGGAGAATCCCAGGGACAGGGGAGCCTGGTGGGCTGCCGTCTATGGGGTCACACAGAGTTGGACACGACTGAAGCGACTTAGCATGTGTTAAAAAGAAAAAAAAAAAGAACTCTTAGAATTTCTATACCAAAATAGTTGTATCAGTGCATATGGCAGTATCTGATGAACAGTTAGAAACTGGTTAGTCAAAATTTTTGTGCTTTACAAATCCTGAAATACTATACAGTGAATAAGAAACTTCCCTATTTGTTCCCTAATATTCTAATCCTGAGACCATCAGGATTAGACCTTAAGAGTATTAGAATTGCAACATTCAGTATTCCGAAGTTGAACTGAAGAGTAAATAATTTCTGAATTTAGCTTTGTGTTTTTTGAAAAGCATAGAGGACACTGAAAGTCCTTTTAGCAATGTCTTGGTTTAGGAGACTATATAGTTCCTTGAAAGCCAATTTCAAAAGACAAAAACAGAAGACAGTTTGTACTAAGACTTCTTAACTAAGACCTTAGAACAGGAAATGAGAGATTAAACAATAATGACAGGTAAATCATTTCCTAGACTTCCGGTGATTCTTGGCAGCAAAAGGTTGTGCTTTTGGAAAAAAAAATAATCAGCCATGAAGTGACTAATTACAAATAAAACCCAGTATTTGTCAAGATGGGCTTGTAAGAGCTTGTTGTATGCTTGCTTTCAAAAGTTAACTACAAACAGTGACTTTTTTTTTGTCATACTGCATCTTTTTCCCAGTGTAAAATTTAATAATATCCTGGATAATCTGATTAAACAACTAAGACAGGGCCTCTCAAACAGCTAAGTTGGGGCTGCTTGGGCCTGAATTATTAGGCCAATATAGGATGAAATTCCTTGATACCCAGTACCTGAATCAAAACAAGTTATATATTCCATGCCTTTTTCTTGTATAATGGTGATTAGCCTAAAACCAGAGACTAGGAAAAACATGGCCAGTTAAGTCAAGAAAACATTTTGCCTCAATTATAAGCACTGATCTGTGTATACTGCATGCCTGACACATAGAGACGAGTCAATAAATGTTGAACCAAACTCCTTTCTCTAGTCTTAAATCAGCCTTGACATTCATTCTTGATAACTTTATATAAAAAAGTCTAATGGTTCATCTTTTAGGTAAATCTCCTGAATGAATTACTTTAAGATTTTTTTTTAAACCTGCAAAACAAAGGCTAGTCTGCAAATCAGCGAAACAACAGGAGCCAAAATGAGCCCGCCTATGATTAATACTGTTCAGTGAGTCAAGTTCTCAATTATTTCTCTCCTGATTGCTAGAAATATCCCTGAAAATCACCAAACTTTAAAGCAGCAAGCATAAGAGGATCTCACAGATAAGTGAAACTGTCTGCCATTGAAATGCTATTTCTAAAATGGTTTCTTTTTCACTTCAAAAAAAGAAAAAAAGAAAATAAGACACTACAGCTCAGTTTAATTTCAAACGTTAATATATTTTCTATTTTATATTGAACATATGCATCTGTAACCCCTCATTGGCAGCAACTATCACATCCTCATAAAAGGGGCAAAATCTGTAAGATGCCTCTTAAAATAAATATTCTTCTTTATAAAATAATAAAACTTCAAATAAATATTCTTTACACTAAACAATATGTTGAAAAAAATTAGAAAATAAAGGTTGAATTTTACTGTAACTGTACAATATACATGAAGTCCAAAGGGAAATCAGAGTCTTACAATAAAGGCTTTCTGTAAGGCAAAATACAATCTAAAAACATACTGATTGATTCACATTCTTCCGAATGTACAACATATTAGTATAATATTTTGTGAATGTGCCGTATAGTACGGCACAACTTGTTTTTCACAGTTGCAAATATTATTGTATATACAAAAATATAGCACATTATCTCTGGAGAAAACAACCGGGGCAGGGGAGGGGAGAGGGGAAGTCATCTGCTAATTTACAAATTTTGCAAGTACTATTCACAAACAAAAACTTTGCCTAGACTGTCTATTGCTTTAGCTTATGCAACATGTAGGTCACCAAGGTCTGTATCTCATACTCTGAGCTCCACTAGCTGAATTCTAACAAGCATATCAATTAAAATGGCACATGGATGAAAAAAGCATTTCACTGCAAACAGCACAGGATATCCCAACCCTCTATCAATAGTGCCAAGATTCTAGCTGTTTAGTTGGTTGCATATGTGTGTATTAAAAAAAAAAAGGAAGGGCAGAGGGAGACAATCCTTATGACTGTAATCTTCCTGATTCATGATGCTATGTTGGTTTTTCAAAGTTCCTAGGTGGGACAGTGGGAACTTTGCAGCAAACTGTGTTTGAATTTTTACAACGGCATCCGGGCCTGTTCACCCGGTCATAACACCCCTGGCACAATTTAAGGCAACCCTTGGCTGGCAGGTAACACCATAAGCAAGGCAGAAACAGGGACATGACGCCCATGGCTGACCAACGTGTGCAACAGTGAGACTGGCTGCAAGAGCAGGGGTTGTCCGCACAGTTGTCCTCGTCGTCGCTGGAGCAGTGATAGAAGAGACCTTTGACACAGCACACGCAGGTCCCGTAGTCGATCACGTTCTGGGCCGAGCAAAGGCACTGCTTGTCGCAGATCCAGTCTGACGGCAGGGGCCGCGGGTAGGTGCACTCCTTGCACTTACACTTGCCGCAGTCCTCACACTTGTAGGCGTGCAGCCCGACATCTTCCTTGCTCAGGGGCTTCAGCTCACCTGGTTTGAGCTCCGATTTGGGCTGCACTCGGATGATCCTGTCTGCCAGAGGCCCCGAGGAGAAGGAGGATCCTAGGAGCCTCTGTTCCGAGGAGTTGCTGCTAGTACTTGTCCTCGTGCTGCTGCGAGAGCCCGAGCTGACTGTGCTGATGGACCGGGCCAGAGGGGCCCTGGCCGAAGGGTGGGCTGGCGGGTGCTGGGGCCGGGCAGGCTGGCGGGGCTCGGGCAGCCCGTGGAGCCTTTCGTGTTTGTGCTGGGCCGGGGGGCGAGGAGCAGGCTTGAGCCCAGCTCTGGGGAGCACAGTGGGCCCCTCCGTGTACTCATTCGTGTTCCGGATGGCCCTGATCTGATCCAGAGACAGCACGTGTACCTGCTGGGGGAGGCCGTCCCTGGGCTCGGGCTCCCCACGCTGCCGGCCACCGTCACGGGGTGCCTGCAGCAACGGCTGCGACCCGCTGCCACTCTGAGCTCTGGCCTCCATCAGGTCTGGGAAGTGTAGTCACTCCAGCAGGCTTAGAACACATCTGAATTCCTGCGGAAACCAAGAGGAAGGAGACAGTTTACACTCCAGAATACTACCCACTCTCCACCCACCTGGCTTAACTCTTCACTCCCCACATCCCCTGGAGAAACAGACTTCGAAGAAAATGGAGTGGCTGTGGAGTGTATTAGGACAGCCATCTGATCCACGTGGGCCTGCACCCAAAAGTAAAAATTACAGCTAGGTATCCACTGTTCTTTAATCCTGTGAAGTGTAGTGACACCAATCTGATCTTTGCTTCAGTCACACGAGTAATGATTCCTTACTCATATAAGCAAAAAATCTGCAAGGTTCAGGTTCCCGTAAAAACTGCAGGAAAGTACTCTTGGAACATAACATTCATACTGACATTTTCAAAAGCTGAATACCTTTCCAAATCGTGAAATAGGTTTCAACTTATCACGGTCATTTTTGCCTGGAACTTCAATAGATACAGCCTAGAAATTCTTGGTTCCTACTTTACATCTGCTTTTACATTAAACAGCTTGAACTATTCTGTGACTTTACAAAATCCCATAGGATGAAATGACGTGCAAAAAAAAAAGGTAAATACTTTTCTTCCCCAGGAGTATACACTTTATACAACAATCATGCATTATCATTAACTATATAGTGGCACAAAGTTACAGAACTGAAAACACATCAATTAAAATCCTGTTAGGTGCCAGGAATACAATAGAGCAAACTTACACCTCGAGCAACAAAAGGACAGGAACTTATTTTCAACTTCCCAACAACTTAAGAATCAGATATTTTACAACCTGAAAGCCTCCGAGAACATCTTAAATTCTGCAGCTAAAAGACCCGTTTTCCCCGTTTTAGAAATCAATCATGTCAAAATCTTAACTGCTTTTGCCCCTTTCCCAAAACCTAATAATTGAAAACATACACTGATTGGCGATAACAGGAAGTGATTTAAAAATTCAAGTGTCACATCGCAAATCTATCAATCGTGACAAGTAACCGCTTAAACTGCCATCCCTCTGTTAAATTTCAAAACTACCATCCTCTTTGTCAACTCAGTCTACAATGACCCAAAACGCGCAAAAGTGGACCTTCATCCAGTCTGACTTTTCAGAAAACAGACCTAAGGCAGGTGACACACGCCTTCCAATTCGGAAAAAAAGGCAGAGCTGGAAACCGGATCTCAGCTCCAACAGAAAGGCAGACAAGACAGCGCTGTTCTTAGCCTTCACGCCGTTTATCGGCTCTATCTGCGCCCCAACGCCGTCCCCAGCAGGTGGGACTCAGTCGGAGCCCCGAGGGACTTTTGTCCGGGGGGACAGACGCAGCCCAGCGGCCAAGCTGGCGCCCTGCGCACAATCCCGGGACAGACAGACAAGCTGCCCGTGGGGGGGTGGGGGTGGGGCGCGGGCGCCTCGCAAAGGAACAAGCCCTGGAACGCTGGAGGAACCCCTCCCTGCCTTCCCAGATAGAAATCTCCCCCACCCCAGAGAACTGGCTCCCAGCTCCAATAGGGAGCCGCTCCACCCTCAGGCGGAGGTCACACAGCCCATCGCAGGACGTTCCGGCCAAAGCCCTCGAACGCAGGGCACTGGTTTCCAGCCCCGACTCCGCGAGGAAGAAAGTCACAGAGCCGGGTCATCTAACCCTAGCACACTCGGCGACGCCACCCTGCGCTGACCTGAGGGGCAATGCCTGCAATGTGCACGCACCTGTATATTAAAAATATACATCTGTATGCATGTATGTATTCCTTCAAGTCACAGAAAAACTGCTTTAAAAATTAAGAACATTTTTCAGCACCCTATGCCGAGCATGCAAGACCCAGGTCCCTAAGCTGGACACTTGCCGCTGTGCTTGCAGCGCAAAGTAGCATCTTTTGGGGGTAAGGGGGGATTACTAAAGTGATTTCTGCTGATCCTTCTTCCCCTTCGCAGCACCCCCCACCCCCGGCCCGCGCTCCCTCGTCACCCCCCTGCTTTGAAACCCCCCATTAAGAACTGTGTGTGATCAGACTAAGGATGAGGGGAAAAGGACTTCAGCACAAGGGTGGGGCAAACCGACACAGAAACCGCTTTGTAAAAACGCACAAGGTTCCGAATTAAAAACAGCAGCAACCACACAAAAAAAGTGGATCAGTCCACCAAAGTAAAGGGAAAAAAAAAACCAAAACCCAAACCTCGTCTCTTTTGCCACCTATTTTCAGGTAATGGAAAACGATCGCGACCGCTTGATGACTTTCTTCCTGTGTTGGGTCAGCCCAGTCGTCAAAAAAAAAAAAAAAAAAAAAAAAGCGTGACCCAGGCCGACCGCGGCGAACGGAAAAAAGAGAAAGCTGCACTTCCGAACCGCGGAGACGCGGCGCCAGGCAGGGCGACGCTCCCACCCTCCGCGTGCTCGCCGCAGTCCACGCCGAGCTGAGGCGGGGGCGCCCTCCACTCGCCACCCCGTCCTCTTGTTTGCTACCCGCTAGGCAGCGCCCCGCGCCCCCTCGGTACCCCGGCGCCCCTGCCTCGGGACAGCCTCTCCCGGGACCTGCCTTCCCCGGAGAGAACAGGTTCGAAGTGCCGGCGCCTGCAGCGGCGCCCTGGGAAACACAAAGTGCTTCTTCCCTCCCTCTCCCGCTCTCAGCGCCCAGGTCGCCGCCGGCCGCCACCGCGAGTCCCCCAGCGCGGGCGCGCTGGGTCGTGGGGCCGGGGGCACGGCGCCCGGCGCGCGCTGCACCCCCGCCCCCCACCCCCGCCGAGGCCGATCGGCGGGCAGCTCCCGGGCTCCCCACGGAAAATCTGCGGGCCGAGAAAAAGGGAGGCCCGAGGAGAGACGGAGCCCGCTGCCGGCCCGGCTGCACCTACTCCACGTTGCCCACACCGCGCCGGCGGCGCCAGGAGGGACGAGCCGGCCAAACGCGCCTCACCGTGATCGCGGCTTTGCACCAACCCCTCTCCGTTGGATTCTCTTCTTTCCGCGATGTGCAAATAAATCCAGCCCTGATGCAAACTTTTTGCCTCTCCTTCCTTCCAAACTCTGCTTCAGTCTAACTTCTGAGCGACTGGCTGGACGAGAAAAGGAGAGGAGAAAAAATCCGGAGTCAAGTCCTAGCCGAAGAACCCTCAAGTTCGGGGCTGGAGGCGACCCCCCTTCTAGAAGCGCACGCGGAGTATTTCCTCTTTTTTTTTTCTTTCCCTTTTTTCTCAATGAACTGGAGGCCGAAGCGCCAACGGCGAGTCTCCTTTCCCGGCAGATGAGCGAATGAGAAAAGAAAACGGCCTTCGCGAGGACCTACAAGCCAGATGGCCAAGTCGTGCGGCCGCGGCCGCGTCCGAGCGGAGGCGGCGCGGGGGCGCGCGGGGCGGCGGGCAGGGCCGAGCCGGGCCGGGCGGGCGCGGGGGCCTGGGCGCTGCGCGCTCCGCCGGCCCCTCTCCTCCGCTCGCGCTGCGGCGCGCAGCTCTCGGCGGTGCAGACTGGGCGATGTGGAGGCGCGGCGGCGAGGCCGAGGCGGGGGCGGTGGGTGCGAAAGAGGAGGAGGAGGAGGAGGAGGAGGAGGAGGAGGAGGGTCTGGGGCCCGGCCGGGGGGGCTCGCCGTTGGCCTGCGCCCTCGCCTTTCCGGAGGAGGCAGGGAGCTCTGCGGCGGCCGCGGCAGCAGTAAATGGCGTCATGTGGATCCGAGGCGGAACAGAGCAGTTGTTGTCCCAGAGGATATATCGCATCCGGTCCCAGCTCATTGGCTCCGCGGGGCTACATTCACTCACACTCCAGCGCCCGCCAGCGCTCGGAGCCGCAGGAGGCATTCAAAAGGGCAACCGCGCCGCCCCGCGCGTACCCGGGCCGGTCCTGCCGCCCGGGCCGCCGTCACGCGCGGTGCCCGCGGGGCCGGGCTGGGCACGGCGGGGTCAGTTGATCTAGTTTCAAGGAAACACTGACCTTAGAGTTTTCCCCAGAGGCTAGGACGACGAACCTTGAGCTCGGCGGATTCAGGGAACTTTCTCCCCGCCACTAGGAGAAGGGAATGAACGTTTCAGACTAATCCCGGCCAGGCAGAGTTAGCATTAAAAACCAGTTGCGGGTTTTGAGACTTTCTTCGGAATCCATTGCAAGACAGGCTCTCCCCTTTTCTGTTCCCCCTCGAGGGGGCGACGGGGAGAGAAGCAGGGGGAGGGGAAGGGGAGCGGGAAGTGAGGTGGGAGGGCTATTGGTTTATCCTTTGTCTACTGGATTAACCCGATTATACACCAGGCACCGGGACAAACCACCACCCCCACCTCCAAGCGGCGTACGAGAGGGGCGGAATGCAGATTCGGGTTTCAAGTACCTTCTGCTCTGGCCGGGATTTGCTTTTGATGGTGTCAATTGTAGCTTTTCGGTTTAATATTAGATGTTGTTCTAACAGAGGGAGTGAGCTACAGATGAAAGATTTCTCAAGATCTTTCTTGCCGTTTGTTTCACGCAATTGCTGGTGGAAATGCTACAGTCTAGGCCTTTAAAAAATGTAGTTAACTCAGTCCTACACAAATGCACGATTACTAAGGGCCACATCGCGGGCTTCTGAAATGGGAGGGGGCTCGCCGTTGCACTGATTTCCTCCTCAACCAGAAGAATCATCTTTCATTTCCGACCCTCCTTGTCACGTAGAACATTCCCCAAGAAGATTCTATTGTCCGTTTTGAAGATGATCTATTTTCCACTTACAAAAAGAAATGTAAAGATAGAAAATGCATACATATGCACTGCTCTAACTGCCGATCGTTCACGAAGAAACGTGCAGGGACGTGGGAGCACCAATGGGAAATTAACCCCCCCCTACACACACACTCTTCATATTCTGAATGATTTACAGAATGGTTTTACTTTACAGGGAAGTACGGTCAGAACTCCCGAATAGCACCTGCGACCTCGCGGTCCTGGGGTTAGAGTTCTTGAAACTGCTAGGAAAACGTGGTGCTAGATTTCCCGGGTCTGGCTCCAGCCCACCTCGGTTCACAACCGCCCTGGCTCTCGCCCCCCTGTCCCGAGTCCTCGTCCGCGGACGTCCAGGGCACGCTCCCTGCCACGCTGCCCTCTTCCCTGCCTTCTCCATGTTTCTCTAGCGCTCCTCGCCCCGGGTTTGGAACCAGAGGCGGCAGGGGAAGTGGCCTGCGTTATTTCCGAACGTTGGCCTCCGTCCCCGGCTACTCCTCGGGTGCGGGTGGACCGGGCTACGTCCGCCTCCTCCGCGGCGTCCCCGGGACCACGGGGCCTCCCCCGGCCCCGGCAGCTCCCGCGACGCCCGGGTCCCCGGGGCCTCCGAGCGGACGCAGGGGCCGCTGCGCTCCCGGCCCGTCGGGCCACCAGGGGGCGCCCACTCGCCCGGCGCGGGGCGGGGGTGGCTTTCTTCAGCGCGACTCCACGAGGGCAGCCGGGGTTGCCTTCCAAAGTGCACCTCGGTCCGGCCGGTTCACAAAGAATAAAAAGACGTTTTTCATGTAAGTGCAACAGCAGGTGCCTTTCCCTACCCTCTCCGCGGACACATTCCGTTTGAATGCGAGCGAGGGGCTCAGGAGCTGAAGAACCCTAGCTTTTCCCCAGGGGGCCGGAGTTGGCGGCCAAAGTCAGGGTGTGCAAGGCTGGCGGGAACTCGCTGCCTCTGCCTGGCCAAACAGGTGAAAGAAACCCGACGGCTGCTGCTTAGGGGACACTCGTGCCCAGGCTGTGTTTGCAGCGCTGCAGGAGCTCTGCGAAAACACGCTGTTCGGGCTCAAAGCATAAAAGTGGAATTTAAGTTAGAAACTTGTGGCTGTTTAGAACACCTTCTGTGTTTAGAGTCAACAGGGAAGAATCTAGGAATTTGTACTTATCTTTCATGAACTGGAAGGAATTCCATGTAATCTAGCTCGCCCAACATCCAGTTTGCAAGCTGGGAGAACATTTGACCTATACCTTAAGCGCAATGTGAAAATGAGAATCTGTTGGGTTTTTTTCTAATTTACTCCTTACTATTTTAAAATTTATTATTATTCATTGTTGCTACTTTCCGCATGTGGTGTATAAAGAACTATCTTGTGCCTCCAAGATTACTTAGTTGTGATCCCGAAGAGGAATTATGTTTCTGTGTATGTGCGTGCAGGCACGCTTAGTGAAGTGTTAGGTGTAGCTATTATAATGTGTCCTGAAACTGATTTCATGTTATGTGCCGAAATTATAAGGGGTTAATTTGGGGAGATACTTTAGAGTTTTGAAAGAATGTTATGTAAAACTTCACAATGGAGTCCATTTTCAAATGTGTTGTGAGAGAGTTCCAGAGAAGTAACCCTAATATGTGAACAGGTGTTCCTCCTTGACTGATGTTGAAAAAGGCCCAATCCTTGGAAACACCTGCTACACCAGCACTTACCTGTAAGTTCTCTGGAGGCACAAAGTAACAGGTGCTCTTAATCGCAGTCATTGAACAGTGGGATCTTATTTCTGCCTTCTTTTTTTTATATTAATTTTATTTATTTTTACTTTACAGTATTGTGTTAGTTTTGCCATACATTGACATGAATCCACCATGGGTGTACATCTGTTCCCCATCCTGAATCCCCCTCTCACCTCCCTCCCAATTCCATCCCTCTGGGTCATCCCGGTGCACCAGCCTTCTTTTAATTTTCTGTATTCATTTCTTTGGACTTACTTCCTTTTATTAACTATCACTCGCTGACTCAGTCGCTTCTGTAGTGTCCAGCTCTTTTCAACTCTATGGACTGTAGCCTGCCAGGCTCCTCTGTCCATGGGGTTCTCCAGACAAGAATACTGGAGTGGGTTGCCATTTCCTTCTCCAGGGGACCTTCCTGACCCAGGGATCAAACTCCAGTCTCCTGCATCTCCTGCATTGCAGGTGGATTCTTTACCCCTGAGCCACCTGGAAAGCCCTTTATTAACTCTAAATACCTTCAATTTGTTTTTTCAAATGAGGCAGTGTATAAACAGGTGTGAATTTTGCCTCCCCCAGTCTTCCATAGACAGTGTAGACTGCTTATTTACCAGTAGGTCTGTTGGACACGTTAGGTCAGATATTTTCAAGGTTGCACTTACTCATCTAAGCTTCTGATTTATATCGTAGTTACAGAAGAATGTAGTTTTAAACTACTCTAGTTCCAGTTTTTTGTGAGATTGACTGAACCACTTGGCTTTACTGGTTTAGATCCAGTTTTGATAACCAACCATATCTTGCAGTGATATGCTGTGTTTTTTGAGAAAAAGAAGAACATTGATTGTTTTATTTATTTTTTTAGTTTTATAACCAAGGTGACTTATCTATGTATTTATATTTAAAGATGGCCCAGTATACACAACAGTGTATACTGCTTTCAAGAGTAAAAATTGAATATCTCAATTGCCTTAATAAATTAATGCATAGACTCTTTTGGGAGGGACCTTCCTAAGTTAAAGGCTTTACAATAATGACCTTTTGATTTGACAGCCAGGACTGTAGTCATTTTACTTTTGAATTGCTTTGAATCTCCAAATGCTGTATCTGTTACCTCTTGGAGAGAATTGGGAGTTGCTACAATAGAAATTCAAAATAGAACACTCAGTTCTTATCTACATCCCTAGGAAGACGGGGAAGAGCTTATCTCTGTATCTGACCTTCTTTGGTGATGTCCTTTTATTTTTTTTAAATAATTTATTTTTACTTTACAATATTGTATTGGTTTTGCCATATATTGACATGAATCTGCCATGGGTGTACATGTGTTCTCCATCCTGAACCCCAATCCCACCTCCCTCCCCATCCCATCTCTCTGGGTCATGGTGATGTCCTCTTATCCTTAGCTAAACTGGGGGAAAGATCTGGAGTCATCCTTGGGTAAGAGAAGTGATAGGTTGATCTTGAACTGGAGGCTCTGATTGGTCTGGTTTTTTCCAGAAATCTTATAGTCATCCTGAATCTACTTGACGATTTCTACAGGTTAATCAGTCTTGCTGCCAGCTCTAGGAACTTTATTACTACAATTTATGAAAAGTCAGTTATGGACTGAATTTCTGTAATAAGGCAAAATTTCTCTACTGGCCAACATGATTTTTCTCATTATATTTCCATCATATTTATCCCTTGACCTTACAGTTAGACTTTGTCCTCTTTAAGACTGATGTCTGGAGAGAAATAATTGGTGAGACCATTGTATTGTTGCTTTGCCTTTCCTCAGATAGTCCCAGGTTTATATGTTTTATTCTGTTTTTAACATTTGGTCCCTTTATTTTGGGGCTTCCCTGGTAGCTCAGCAGTAAAGAATCTGCCTGAAGTGCAGGAGTTGCAGGAGACACGGGTTCAATCCCTGGGTTGGGCAGATCCCCTGGAGGAGGGCATGGCAACCCACTCCAATATTCTTCCCTGTAGAATCCCCATAGACAGAAGAGCATGGCTGGCTACAGTCCATGGGGTCACAAAGAGGTGGACAGCACTGAAGTGACTTCGCACACACACATGCCCTTTATTCTGGAAACTTTTTAACCTAGATGCTAAAGTAAAAACCACAAACTGAAATGAGTGTTTGGCTATTACTAAGATTTTAGCCTCTGAATAAATAGGAGTTTTGGGTTTTATACTGCCCATTATGTGGACATGTGATCAGAAGGGCATAGGAAGTTCAGCTTGTTCTCTAAGGAAGATGTCGAACACATTCCATGAAAGTCCATCTTATAATTCAGATGCCATAACATCCAGGCTGCCAGCCAGCCCTGAATTGATCTCAGTTAATAGGTCAGGTCTAAAAATGTTCAATTTGGTAAATGGAAGGTGGGTGCATGCTGACTCCATTCGTTCTTCCTGTCCTGATCCTTTGGACAGGAAGTGTTATGAAGTTACAGTGAATTGTGAATCATTTGAGGATATTGTGGGGTTGTATAAAACAGCTTTTCTATACAAACTGTGTGTTGGGTGTGACTATTCCAAAGGCTAATCTACCCCAAGGATCTGAGGGAGTATATATCAGGATTGCCTTGGACTTAGTGGGCTGGAACTGAAAATAGACTCTTTACCATCTTATTCTTTCAAAAAACCAAAAACACTCACTTTGAAATTCCTAAATGTTCACGCTCAGAAAGTGCTTTCCAATGAATGAATGAAATTAATGAATATAATTAAGTAAATTTTTTATTAACCTTAATTTTCTTAAGTACAGAGTTTTGAGATTTTTTTTTTAATGACTAAACGAGTCATTCTGTTAGCCTAGAAACTACTATTGTGTTTTGTGTAATTATTAGCAAGTGAATGAAATAAGTCTGTTAAGGCCATGATTTTTAACCTCTGAAATAAATATTATAAAGTTTAAATATCTTTATGGAAATTTTATGTGCTTGAAAGAAAATATGTAGGGAACATCTATTCTCTAACTGTATAATAAAGAAATTAACAAAAAGACTGATCATGGGGGAGCTAGAGTATAGCTAAAAGAAAACTCCAGAGTTTTTTCCTTCAGAAATGCATTCGGCAAAAGTCTAAATATATTAATAATTAAAATTAAATAATCTGTAGCTTCAAATTTAGAAGTTAGCACTTTGCTAACTTTCAAGGATGCATTTTTAAAATAGTTTCCATAAAGCCCCCAAATAGTGGACTATTTTTGCGTTTCAGGTTCTTTGTGAAAATTCCAGCCATTTGTGGCAAATCTCATCAGGATGCCTTGATGCTCAAACTTGGCTTTTCATTTTTCCTGTGATAAAGATCCAAGTCCTTAACCCAACTTCCTGGTCCTACAGTCTGTCCCCTTTTCCTTCCCAACCTTTGTCACATCCACCGTACCCCCTGCTTTCTGCAGCTATGACTATTTTGTATATGCAATTTCCCCTTTCACTTTCTGGCCTTTTGCTGTGTTAACTCCTACTTATCTTTCAAATCTCTCTCGTCTTCTTCTTAGAAACCTTTTTTCTGACCTTTTGACTCGGTCAGAACTCCCTTGGTCTTCTGACCATCTCTACTTCAAACATTCATGTAACAATTGAGTGATCGTTTAGTAACCATCTCTGCTGTATTTTAAGTTCCATGAGGTCTGGAATCCAAGTGGGTGCTGCCTGCCATTTAATCCCCAGCACTGAAGGGTCTGGCACATAAAAGTATCTCAAATATTTTTAAATAAGATGAATGAATGAGTCAGGTAATTAACCTTAGTTCCCACCTGTAAAAGACTTGCTGTTGGGATTGGATGATAATATAAAGTACCTACAAAGGCTAGTGTATGGTAAGTTAATAAGTAGCAGTGCTAATTTCAGTTCAACTGGGCTTGGTAGTTTCTTTGGTAAAAATAATTGTTTTGCCTCCATATTATCAAGTTTTAAAAATTATGTAAGTGCTCAGTTATATCTGATTCTTCGCAACCTCATGGACTGTAGCCTGCCAGGCTCCTCTGTCCATAGAACTTTCCAGACAAGAATATTGGAGTTTGTTGCTATGCCCTTCTCCAGGAGATCTTCCTGACCTGGGGATCAAACATATGTCTCTTGTGTCTTCTGCATTGGTAGGTGGATTCTTTACCACATGTGCCTCCTGGGAAGCCCCCAATTTATGTATTTTACTTGTTTGTGTTCATGTAGGAGTAAAAATAGAGATTGAAAGCATGTTTCAGTGACTATTATTAGCTATACTCAGCTGTTAATGCTATTTCTACAGAAACGTTACCCTTATACTGATTTTTGTTTTCATGAGTTATGAGCAAAAGTTGCTCTGTCCTGTCTGACTCTTTGTGACCCCATGGACTGAATAGTCCATGGAATGCTCTAGGCCAGAAGACTGGAGTGGGTAGCCTTCCCCTTCTCCAGGGGATCTTCCAAACCCAGGATCGAACCCAGGTTTCCTGCCTTGCAGTCAGATTCTTTACCAGCTGAGCCACCAGGGAAGCCGCTTCTTGAAAAACTAGAGCACTTTAGAGAAGGTGGGACCTATTTAAATAGCTGATGTGATTGTTTCTGGCTGGAAGTTCTCTTGATTTAATTACCTTTTCGGAAAATATAGATGCTTGAGAAATGTGAGTTCCTTCTTATTTGAGGGTGATATTTAGGCCCTTACCAACAGTGAATTTTTAAGTGTTTATCTTGGGGATGGAGCCTTGTATCTGCAGTGGTGTTGGAAGTTCCATCCTCTGTTAGGAAGAAGATGCACATTCAGTTACAGTAAATGATGTGTGACAGAGGTGTTTGTTGGCCATCAGAAGGCAATGATGTTTCATGGTTTTCAATTCTTTGGGTCATGATGATCCTGTGAAGGTGAAAGTACAACTCAGAATAACATTTAGAGTCTTGAACTATATCACAAGTCCTGTTCTCTAGCATTTTGGGGGAACACTTATCAACTACTCTTTCTTATTCGATATCAACATGGAGTGGTCTTCTGGCGGCAGGGTTCCTGTCTTCATGGCCTAGGTTGCTGGCTGGATCACTTTGCTCAGTGGGTTTGAGATGAGAACTTGCAAGTGTCTGGCTGCAAGGAGCTGACAGTCTAAATGGGAGATGAGGCAAATAGCCATGAAAACACTGGAAAGCCATTTAAGGGAATCTACTAAGTCATCTGGGCTTCCCAGGTGGCGTTAGTGGTAGGGAACCTGCCTGCCAAAGCAGGAGACAAGAAATGCGGTTCGATCCCTGGGGCAGGGAAGATCCCCTGGGGGAGTGTGTGGCAACCCACTGCAGTATTCTTGCCTGGAGAATCTCAATGGACAGAGGAGCCTGGCGGGCTACAGTCCATAGGGTTGTAAAGAGTTGGACACAACTGAAGCTACTTAGCATGCACGCACTAAGTCATTTTCAGCTGGGTACTGTTGATGCTTGAGGGTTTGTTGGTTCAGCAGGGCCAAGAAGAAGGCTTCCAAAGGAGACACCTCTGAGTAGGGCAGTGGCCCAGGTGTTAGCTCTCTCAGCTTGAGTGTACAGGTCTGTTATTCTCCCATTTTGGCCGTACATATTGTGTGGTTTATTAAAAAGCTAAGACTCTCTAAATGTATGCCTAGGGTGTGGGTGAAAAAGACCCTTAATGTCTCCAGTACTCTAACTTTAGAATGGAGTTCAGATAAGACCATTTTAGAAGCTGAAATATTTAAATTTCCCTGAAATATTTTGTTAATATATACAGGTCACCCCAGGAACATTTCAACCTCAGGCAGGGCCAGGGTTTGTGGCAACAGACAAATGATTATCTTCCCATTATTTGTCACCCTTTTCTCATGAACTTTGTACAACTGTTAAAATAAGTTTGTTTTTCTTTTTTCTTTCTTTATCTTTTTGTTGAAGGATAATTGCTTTACAGAATTTTGTTGTTTTCTGTCCAACCTCAACATGAATGAGCCATAGGTATACATATATCCCCTCCCTTTTGAACTTCCCTCCCATCTCCCTCCCCAGCCCACCCCTCTAGGTTGATGCAGAGCCCCTGTTTGAGTTTCCTGAGCCATATAGCAAATTCCTGTTGGCTATTGATTTTACCTTTTTAAAAAATACTTTTTAAATTTTTATATTTTGGCTGCACTGTGTGGCATGTGGGATTTTAGCTGTCCAATCAGGAATTGAATTTGGACTCTCTTCATTGGAAGGCAAAGTCTTAAACACTGAACCACCACAGAAATCCAAAATAAGTTGCTTTACCTTTTTTGTTTTCTTAATTATTTTTAATTGTCAGCTGATTGCTTTACAATGCTGTGTTGGTTTCTGCCATACGACAGTGTGAATCAGCCATAAGAATATATGTGTCACCTCCCTTCCACCTATGCCTTACTTTTTTTTGGTACTTTTTGACTACATCTCAAGTTACTGGTAGATTGAAACTTCTGAAATCTAAAATAATATCTAGTGTCGTAGGTCCCAGGTGCCTCAGAGGCAGAAGGCACCATCCATGTGGCAGTCATTAGCCCTGCAGCTCAGCAGGTGTTATAAATCACATTATCAGGATTGGGAGGGGTTTAACTTTGCTTGCAGTAAGAAGGTAGAGATTTTACCAAAAATCTATATCTTTTGATGATCACTTTCCATCAATTTATGTTGAATACATTATGTTCCAGCATTATCCAAAGATAACTGACCTTGCTCTACATTTTTCTGTATCACTTCCTCCCAAATGACAAATGGGTTAATTTAATTTTTTTTGAATTACATGTTCACTGTAAAAAGAAAATAAAAATCAAGCAATTCAGAAAACTATGAAGAATTAGAAGTCCCACTCACAGATAATATTTGATGAATATTTATTTTAAGATACTTTATTGCTAGCCATTTAATTTTCTCTTTTTGAGGGCTTGGAGTTCAGTTGTGTTGCTTGAATAAATAATGCTGTGGTAAGCATTCTTGTTCCTATATATTCATGCATGTATCTTACCCTGCTAGGATGCATTCATATAAGTAGAATTTTAGTCAAATTTATGCATATTAAATTTTTTGATACTATTGCTAATAGCTCTCCAAAAGATTTCTCCAGTTTTCATTTCTTTTTTAAAAAATTATATATTTTTAATGATTTTTGGCCGTGTGGGGTCTTTGTTGTTGCATGTCCAAGTTTTCTCTCATTGCAGAGAGAGGGGGTTCCTCTCTAGTTGAGGGGCACTGGCTTCTTAGTGCAGTGGTTTCTCTGGGTGCAGAGCACAGGGCTCTAGAGTGCATGGGTTTTTGTAGTTGGAGTTCTCAGGCTCAGTTGTTACATGGTATGTGGGATCTTTCCAAACCAGGGATCAAACCAGTGTCCCCTACATTGCAAGGCAGATTCTTAACTACTGGACCAAGTGGTAAGGGAAACCCCAGTTTAAATTTCTAATTCTAGTTAAGAGAGACTGTTTCTCTGTAAGTCTTACCAATAGTAAGTTTTGCCACAAATTTTTACCTGTGCTTCTAATAGGTAAATCATGATATCTCAGTGTTTCATTTTGTATTTCTTTGTTTAGCTCTGAATTTAAATGTACATTTTAATATTTCTTGGACAGTAGCATTTTTTCTCTGATTTCAGTTTCACATCCTTTATTCATGCTTTAATTGGAGTGTTGTTTCTTTGTTTATTTTTGATTACCTCATTTTAGAATACAATTATTTCCCCCATTTTCCATTTGTCTTTCAAACTTTGGTATTTTTGTTGTTGTTGATGTTGTTCTGTTTTGTTTTTGCCACATGTGGACATTTTCAGTTTGTTCATGAGTTCATTTATGGTTTCTGGCTGTTAATTGCTTAAGATAGCTTCTTGACTCTCATAGTAGTAAATTATAAATTAACATTACAGATCAAAATCATTGGGGATAATGTGGTGTAAATAGTTAAGCCATATATCTTACTGGCATGCTCATTAGGCTACATTTGAAGGAAGAATAATAGTAATATTTGGATGCTGAGAGGTAAGGATAGAAGGTGGTTCTGTGTAAAATTTTGATTCAAAGCATGAAATTTCTGGCCTCAAATTAAGTTGGGGTTGCCAGATTAAGAATCCACCTGCCAATGCAAGACCCAAGAGATGAGGGTTCGATCCCTGGGTCAGGAAGATCCATTGGAGGAGGAAATGGCAACCTGCTCCAATATTCTTGCCTGGGAAGGCTCTGCCAGGCTTCTGTACATGGGGTCAAAATGAGTAGGACATGACTGAGCATGCTAAAGAAGGCCAGATTAACAAATAAAAACACAGAACACTCAGTCATATTTGCATTTCAGATAAACAAATGGTTTTATTTTAAACAAGTTTGTTCAATGTTGTATTTTATCTTGTGACCCCAAATTAAGCAAAGTAAGTAAATAACAATATGACAGTATTCAAAGTAAAAGCTAGTTATCTCAAAATGTACTACTACCTTATGTATTGAGATAGCTAGGTTATTCAGAATATATTTTTTTGGAAAAACTCACATCCTAAAGATGATCCACATCCTAACAAAGGTTTTTTTGTTTTTTATTTTTTTAATGTATGTTGCATGTCTACACAGCCAAGTAGAAGTATGAATTGAGCTTTATCAGAGCCCTAACATACATACAGTTAGTAGTGGTTTAGTTGCTAAGCTGTGTCCGATTCTTGCGACCCCATGGACTGTAGCCTGCCAGGCTCCTCTGTCCATGGGATTCTCCAGGCAAGAATACTGGAGTGGTTTGACATTTTCTTCTCCAGGGAATCTTCCCAACCCAGGGATCAAACCCAGGTCTCCTGCACTGTAGGCAGATTCTTTACCAACTGACCTACAAGGGAAGCCAGTTAGCCACATTCAGTTGGAAAACTGTACTTTTTTCCAATAGCAAGGATTCTTGTTTTATTTTCTAGATCAGTGATTTTCGGCCCTGACTACACATTAGCATTGTTTGCGGAGATTTACAAAGGTTATATGACAAGATCCTTCATGTAGAGTCCATTTTAGGTTGGTCTGAAAGGGGCCTTATTGCTTAGTCGCTCACTGCCTTAGTTTCCTCACCTATAAAGTGTGTCCAGGATTAATCATGAGAGCAAAATATGTAATGCAGGTGGAGTTTTAGAAGAAATCTGACTTGTAATCACTCTTAAATAAATGAAAGTCATTGTATGATTGTAATGAAACCATCATAGAGTTTCCTAGCTCATTGAGAACTAGAAAATGCAGTGGATACCAAGCAAAGCATGGGTAGATGAAAATGTTAGAAACGCTCACATCTGCATGCAAGAGCTGATTATGGATTTCTCTGCTCATCCCTACATTTAGTGACGTTAGGTCTGAAAATCAGCCATGGTGAATTTATTTACAGCACAGAAATCATCAAAGGCTGAAATCAAGGATTTTTAGTTCTTCTTTTTTGTTTTTTCGTACCCCAGAGATCCAGTTATTGATAATATCACCATGTGAGAGGATGAAGGCAAGTGACGGAGAGGTCCAGGGTGAAAAACATCATACATTTACCTTGTAGTTTGGCCTGAATTTGGACCTAGCCAGTTATGGCATACAAGAGTTGGATCATAAATAAGGCTGAGTACCGAAGAATTCATGCTTTCCAATTGTGATGCTGCAGAAGACTCTTGAGAGTGCAAGGAGATCAAACCTTGCAATTCCAAAGGAATTGAGTCAATTCTGAAGGAAATCAACCCTGAATATACATTGGAAGGACGGATGCCGATGCTGAAGCTCAAGTACTTTGGCCACCTGATGTGAAGAGCCATCTCATTGGAAAATACCCTGATGCTGGGAAAGATTGAAGGCAAAAGGGGAAGAGGATGGCAGGGGATGAGATGGTTAGATAGCATCACTGATCCAATGGACATGAAGTTGAACAAACTCCGGGAGATAGTGAAAGACAGAGAAGCTTGGTATGATACAGTCCATAGGGTTGCTAAGATTTGGACACACTTAGTGACTGAACAACAGTCATGGCATCTGTCATTCATGAACCCAGGGCTTAAGTTTTGAGTCCTTGGAGGTGGTAGATTTATGAGTATCCTGGTCCTCATCTGTTTTTGAATCTAGAATCACCAGAGTATGGTTGAGCTATCGCTTAAACATTTGTTCCAAATTTAGGGGCAAATTATTTAATCCTGCCCTCAAAAACTTAAGGATTTGAACTCATAGAAACAAAGAGTAGAATGGTGGTTGCCAGAGGCTGGTGGAAATGGGGAGAGGATGGTCAAAGGATATGCACCTTCAGTTACAGAGTGAATACAGATTCTGAGCATTTACTGTCTAGCATGGTGGCTAAAGTTAACAATACTTCATTGTGTACTTGAAATTTGCTAAGTGAGTAGATATAAAGCATTCTCACATGCACAAACCCAAAGTAACTATATGAGATGATAGCTGTGTCAGTTAACTTCGTGTTGGAATCATTTCATGATATATGCATGCATGCTAAGTTGCTTCAGTTGTTCCTGACTCTTTGTGATCTCATGGACTGTAGCCCATCAGGGTCCTCTGTCAAGGGGATTCTCCAGATAAGAATACTGGAGTGGGTTGCCATTTCCTCCTCCAGGAGATCTTTTGGACCTGGGGATTGAACCCACCTTTCCTGTGGCTCCTGCATTGCAGGTGGATTCTTGACTGCTGAGTCACCAGGGAAGCCCTTCATGATATATATGTATATCAAATTATTGTGTTGTGTACTTTAAATATATAAAATTTTAATTGTCAATTATATCTCAATAAAGCTGGAAAAAAAAAAAAACCCAAGGATTTGTGGGGGATATAGCAAGGGGCATAAGAAGCCACAAAATGAACATGGTCCATCTAACTTATATTTAGATGGATGTACATTCTCAAAACCTAAGCCCAAAATGATGGTGCTGATGATGGTGGTGATGATGATGATGATGAAATTCCCTTAAAGTCTACTCTAGGTTAGTTTTGGAATGCTCCAAGATGCTCTGTTCATTGTCCTTTGCCTTTGTTGGGTACTCAGGTGGAAACAGATGGAAAGTATTAGAGGGTCTTCATGCCTTAGTTTCCTCATTAATCAGAACAGAATGGTTGTCAGAGTGATATGGGTAATGAATGGATTTTAACTGCACAGTGATTGCAATTAGTTCCTCAATTTTCAAGAAAGTTTGTTAGGTTAGGTTATAACTTAGGAACTTAGAAGGACTTCTCTGGTCTCTCAGATGGTAAAGAATCTGCCTGTAATGCAGGAGATCTGGCTTCAATCCTGGGTCAGGATGTTCCCCTGGGGAAGGAAATGGCTACCCACTCCAGTGTTCTTGCCTGGAGAATTCCATGGACAGAGGAGCCTTGAGAATTACAGTCCCTGAATGGGACTTGTGGGCAACTAACACTTTGATTACTTAGAGCTGAGTAAGCACCCTGCCCAGATTCTGAACTTTGACCTTGGACCTCAGTAGCCCCAGGAGCTCTCTAGGACCACTAGTCCTAATAGACTCAGTGGAGGTAGAGCTAGAGTCCTCCTGCCTGACAGTTTGTTTTCCTTCATCTCTAAGTAATCAGCATTTGTTAATTGTTCATTTTAACCTTTATTTGACTTGCTTTAACAAAAGAGACATAGTAAACCTTTCCTCATAATGATCGAAACATTCTTCACTTAGGGAATTAGATTGTTTGGGAAAAAAGCAGCTTGTATCATTCTGTATTAAAATGTGCAACATTGTTATTTTGGATTATTTCCTATAATCCTAAGTATAAAATCATGCATTAAAAAGCCAATATGAGACTTTAAATTTCTTAACTTAAAAAAGCCCAACTATAATTGTATTATTTTAGCAAGAAAACAAAGACTTATAATACTCAGGTATACAGTTCAACTAAATCAGAATTTGATATTTGTACCATCTCTCCTCCTTGGAAGAGGCAGGTAGACAAAAGTATTATATATATTGTGTGTATGCTGCACATACATAAAATTGATGAGAGGCCCTGAAAATAAGCAAGCTCTTTGGAACCCAGACTGGATTGCCAAGCTGAGTACCCCTGCAAAACAAATTCTCTTTGTCTGAACATATGAAACATACCAAAAGAGGGTGAAAACCAGTTTTTTTTTTCCTTTTTTAACTTTTTTTTTGTTTTTGTAGGAGAACCACCAGTGGAAGAAAAGATCACTTCCTCTGTAGACACTTTATGGGTTTCAGATTCCATAAACTCTGCCATGTAACTTGACCCCAAAGCTAATGAAATCCTGTTAGACTTTCGCTGCCCACCTTCCTGCTTCCATCTATCTGACTGTCTCACCTTTGAAAACCTAGATTTGTATTTGTATACATATGTGATCCCTCCTCCCATTGTCTGGTTTTTTACCCAGGCACTTTTCACCTACATCCTCTCTTTCCCTCATTTGGCAGTCGGTTGGGCTTCTCCCTGCCTTGAATACCACATTCCCCCGAGTTATTCAAGCTCAGTCATTAGCACCCTGTCCCCCTACTAAAATTATGAATGAAAAGCCTTGTTGTTCTTTACAAATAACTCAGGCTTCCTCAGTCAGTCAAATTCAAATGGAAGTGACTGCCGGACAAAGGGGCGGGATGATGGACAGTCTTCACAGCGAGTCATCAATGCCCACAGGAAGTTTGTAAAGCCACAATCTAGGTGGAGAGGATTGGGTGTTCCCAGAGGACAAGGGCTGGGGAGAGCTGGGAGGGGAGGGGTGCTCTTTGAGTCTTTTTGGATCTTAGAGGAGAAAAAAAAAGTCCACGAAGACCAGGGAAAGCAATGTACGGAGTCAATTTTGCCCTAGCAAGAGCTGAAAAATCCCTCCCTGGAGACATCTCTACCTTGCAGTAATGCTGGTTGAAACGGAGACGCAACAGACAAAACTGAAGACCCCAACCGTTTACTGGGTTTTGAATGCTGAACAGGGCAGCAGTGGGTTACAGACTGGGAGCTGCAGGACTCCCTGCTGAGAAGTTGCATTGTCCAGGGGCCCCCTTTGTCACAACAGGGGAAAAGGTAATTGACAGCCCGATTGTTTGGCCGGGCCCCCTGCTGTGTTAAAATCCTGGAAGGCCCCAGTCACACATTGTCAATAACAGCCGATGGAGGTGCGGAGTGAAGGGCTGTTCAGGAAGCAGTTTGAGCCCTTCAAGTGGACAGGCCTCAGTGACTTTTCTTGCACTCTGGCTGCCACAAGCGACTCATTCAAAAATAACCTTCAAGTAATAAATCAAACTTGTTTCCTGAACTATACAAGGAACAGCTGGTTATTTTTCCTCACTCTTTTTTTTTTCAAAGACGAAAAAAAAAAAGAAAAGATTTTTTACTACAGGAAATCAAGCATGTCAAAATTTGGCAAAGCAATTTGGATGATTTAACAGCTAAACACTTCTCTTTTTAATGTTATGCTTTCATCGGCCTTTTTTTATTTCGGCTTTTCCTTTTTGCATTCTATGTGCTGTCGTGGGTCCCTTATCTCTGCTTTCCTCCTTGGTGAAAGGAGAACGAGTTTAGTGTTTTGTCCTTAGAAGGCCTTTTGGTGTAATTTCTAACATAGTGGTCAAGATGCTCCACTTCTTATACAGCTAAAATTTGTTTTGTTCGGCAGGAAAAGTTTGGCTTTAGACCTAGGGCTCCACGTTTCTTTTCCTCCAGAGATCCATTTATTTTGGAGTTCTGATGACAAGGCAGTTTTTCTCCAGTCTGCTGATTTAGGAACCCTGAGCTAGTGCATATGTCACAACCAAAGTAGCCTGGTGTTTTAAGGAAGGACATTTTGAGCTCTTTGGTCTTTTTGCGTCTCTCTTTGTGCCTACTTTGGTGTTTTCTTTGTGTGTGTCTTTCTCTCCTTGACTATGTTTGCCCTTCAGATTCTAGAAAAATCTGCTAATCTCTGGTTGACCTTAGTAGTAATTAAAAATATAAGTAACATGAAGCAGTGCCCTTCTGTGGTGATTACCGTTTACCTTTCTTTTACAGATCCTTGATATTTCTATTTTAAGTGAGAATATTTTAATGATGTATCAGTGTATACCTAAGAGGTCAGCTTTTCATGATTTGTGGACTTTGAGAATTAATAAAGAAGTGTATTTGAGAAACTGTCAGATTTTTTTATGTAAAAAATCTTAATATCCTCAAAATCAGGATATTTTGACCACTCTACAATAAATGAAAAAATGTTGATTATAATATAGCATTAAGTGAGAAATTATAAATTATACTTAGGGATTTTGACCTTTATGTATAATCAATTTATTTTTCTTAATTTTGTTGAAGAGACTATTTATTTGTAATAAAACACTTGTAATGAAAGTTATGTTTACAGGAAGATAATGAAATTCAATTTACAGTAGAATTAAGTCATGGTAGGCTTCTTTTTGTATTTCTATTCATTTCTTTTTTAATTTCTTTGTATTTCCTTTATTAATGACAAGGCTGTAATAGCACAAATCCATATTTGTGCTGTATAAGTAAACTTATACACTTTGTATATATATAGATATCTTGGCTGTTTTAACAAGTGTGAGTTTAACAGTGGGTGTGGTTTCCATCTAAATGATTCTTCCATATACGGCTGATATTCATACCGAACCTGTTTTGATGTAATATTTCTTTACTTTCAGCATTTAAGCTTCGAGCATGTGATACGTGACTGGATGGAATTTCTGGAGAACTGTATTAACATGTTCCAAAGAGCTGAATCCTGAGGTTAGTACCGTGTCAGAAAATTTGAGAATTTGCACAGTAATTATAGTATGGTTCATAAATGGTCTTATAATTTGCAAGTGAATTACATTATAAATATTATATTTAAAATAATATAAAGTAGTTCTGTAGATGAATCATTTCTTATTAAGTCACAGCCTTTTGTTTCGCTCAGAGATGCTCAGGAATTGCTGAGTTAAGTGGCCTTTGAAGCTCCCGGTGTCCTCCTTCAGCCTCACAGCTCCTCCCCTTGGCCTTGTGGACTCTGGCCACAGTAGGGGTGGGCTGAATAGCGGGTGTAGACTGAAAGTGCTCTGTGTAGACTTGCTTTCTGGCCTCCCGTTCAGCTGCCAGTCTCACAGCTTGCCCTGAGAATGGACTTCCTGCACTGTCATTCACACTCAGCATCACACTAAGCGCTCTTTGTCACTCAGCCTTTGAGACAGAAGAGGGCAAGATAACGCACCTAGACCGATCCTGTTGACTTTGTAGATAAAGGCAAGGGCTGGAGTCCAGAACCCTGGCTCTTATCATCCTCACTTTGCAACTGCCTTGCCTTGTGACATTGAGCCAGGCTTTGGACTTCCCCATACCTCACTTTTCCTTTTCTATGCAATGAGAATCAGTGTGGGATGTTCTCTTTATCAGGAAAGTGTGGTTGTTGAAGGAATTTCTAAATGCTTGAAGCCCCTAGCAAAAGGAAAACAAAATCAGATAAAAATGACCTTTTCTTCTGCTTTTTGTAGGGGAGATGGAAAGGAAGCTGCAGCTGATTAATGACTCCCCACTCCCAGAAGTAATTCATACTATAATCTTGTAGACAGGGAATTTTCCTCCTCCCCTTGTCAGTTTTTAACCTCATCCTATCTTTTGCTCTTTTCATCTTTCTCTTTTTCTCTTCCTGTCTGTTTCTCCCTTTTCCTCTAACCCTGCAATGTTTTTTTCATAGCAATGTGCTGTGAGATCAAGGTGTGTAGAAATCAGCAAAGGCGAAGAACATCTCTAAAAGGCCCTGTTCACTGTGGGTGAGCAGAGACACTGAGAAAATAGAAGGGCATCCAGAGTTGACTGGATGGGAAGGGACAGTAAGGGGAAGCTTTTGCAAATGTGTTGGGCTTAGAAAGATAAACCTTTACAAACAGTTACTAGCTGGCGAGATGGGTCTCTGGGGCCTGGGACCACTTATTTAGAGGTTGTCTCAAAGAGATGGTATTGGAAAGGGTTGGAACCTGTAGTGAAACTCAAGGATTCCCTCAATGGGATAGGATGGAGGACCTGTTCTGACCACAGCCATGGCTTCATCCTTTACCCTTTTCAGTGAATTGTACAATTGCATAGAGTGTAGCTTTGAGTCGAAAGGGATTTCAAAACTCCTACTTCAAGTTAGGGTGTGTGAAGTATCATGAATTTTAAAGCGTGCATCTTAATACATTTTACTTGGTTCAGTGGGTAAAGAATTTGCCTGCAGTGTAAGAGACACAGGAGACATGGGTTTGATCCTTGGGCCAGGAAGATCTCCTGGAGAAGGAAATGGCAACTCACTTCAGATTTCTTGCCTGGGAAATTCCATGGACAGAGGAGCCTAGAGGGCTTTGGGTCCAGTCCAATGGCTCCAGTCCAGTGGTCTCAAAGAGTCAGACCTGAAAGAGTGACTAAGCACATACTTTTAAAAAATCCTGTAGTGGTTGAATTTTATTGCTATTGTTTTCATTTTATTCTGTGAAGAGCTTGGTAATATAAAGTACAAGCAAGACATTAACTCACTTAGCATTCTTCATGGCCTTTTAAGAAGGGTGGTGTATATTCTGGCTTGCTTATTGGATTTTCCATATCTATACATCGATTCACATGTGTTTGGGTTTTTTTCATTCAAAAGGCAGCAATATCATTTTGGTGGTATACTTTTGTTCTTATGTACATACATGGTTTTTATATGGCCTGGCAGTGTGTTTGTTACTTCTTATTGCATCCATTGTATATTCTAAAATGTATTATTCTATTTTGCTACCTATAGATAGACTTTTTTTAGGGTAACTCTCCTCATTAGAAAAACAAAAAGACTACTACATGGGGGACATAAATATATATATATATATATAATGTATATATACATTTAAAATATTTTAAAATACATTTAAAATGTATTTTAAAATATAATATACAAATATATATTTTACTTGTTTTAATAAGGATACGAAAAGATACATGTCAGTCTGTCTATAATACACAAGATCTGAAAGGGAGGCAGGAGCTTATTAACTTTTTAAAAATTTTATTTATTTTTAATTGGAGGATAATTGCTTTACAATATTGTGTCGGTTTCTGCCATCTAGCAACATGAATCAGCCATAGGTATGCATATGTCCCCTCTCTCTTGAACCTCCCTCTCACCTCCCACCCCGTCTCAGCTCTCTACATTGTCACAGAGCACCAGATTTGAGCTCCCTGCATCATATAGCAAAACCCCACTGGTTATATCACAGGGTAATGATTATGTTTCAGTAAGGAACTTATTAACTTTCTAAACATTTTTTCTGCTCTGTTTCACTTTGTACAGCAAATAGGTGTTACTTTTTTATTGTTATTTTATTGTATTACTTTCTTAAACCATTAATGAAAAAAGTTTCAATACTGGTTTAATATAAACACTTAAAGACAAAATTTAGTAGTCGCTGATAATATTTGTGTTTTACAAGGTTTTTGCCTATCTTGTAAATTGTCTAAAATTCCGCAAGGAAAAGAGTCCCTTTTGTTTTTAGAGCACATGCATACACAAGGCAATGGTTGGTGCTCCCTCTGCTGGTTTCCCTGTAAGAATTAGCCGGCCAACTTGGGAGAGTAAAAAGATAACAATGAAAATGATGTTGATTCTTTGATCTTTAAACACCCTTTCCACATATAAGCTTTATCCTAGATTGGCAGTGAGTTTTAAAGCAGTTTGTGAAAATGGCTTCTTTCCTGATATTTAACAGTGATACTGAAGTTGGGCTAGATAATTAAATTTCTCCTTTTTCATATCATATAGTAAGATATATAACACAAATATTCCTAATTTATTGGGACTTTTTGAGTGGGGATTAATTTTACACAACTAACTCTAGTAATCTAGTTGACCAGACATCTTTACATTAATAAGCAAAACTGATGGGAGGAGTGACATCATCACGGGCCATTTTTATTCTGAGCTTCCTTGGTGGCTCAGACATAAACATTTTAAATTTTATTTATTTTTTATTATTTATTTTTGGCTGTGCTGGGTCTTCCTTGCTGTGCGCAGGCTTACTCTATTAGTGGCAAGCAGGGGCTACTCTCTAGCTGTGGCGTGTAGGCCTTTCATTGTGGTGGTTTCTCTTGTTGTGGAGCACAGAGCTCTACCTAGATGCATGGGCTTCACTAGTTGCAGCTCACTGGCTCTAGAGAGTGGGCTCAGTAGCTGTAGCACACCAGCTTACCTGTGGCATGTGAAATCTTCCTGGACCAGGGATCGAACCCGAGTCTCCTGCATTAGCAGGTGGATTCTTATCCACTGTACCACAAGGGACTTCCACGAGCCATTTTAAAAAGTAAATACCTTGTTATATCATTACTGTAATTATAAATTCTTATATAAAAGATATTTGAAGTTTTCTTGGTTTATTTAATATTGATATCTAAACTATAAGATTCTTAGAATTCATTGAATTCATCAGTTTTTTTTTTTTTTTGGCATCCTGACTTTCATGGATCAGAATATGTTGAATTATATATACTATTCATCTAGCAAATATTAAATCATTCCTAAATCTTTTATTGTATACTGTATTATATATATAATATGGTATTCTGTGTCTTAAAGAGGTTTAATGTAAAGGTTCTGTCTGTACATATTCAACTCTTTTTAGTAGCTTTTGCCTTTAGGTAGATGTCAGCTGTAGTATTAACTGACAGAATATATGAAACTTTTTCCCTTAGGGATATAGGCATTTAGTAGGGAGCTCTGGTGAATCTATGAACTTTCAAAGGAAGTATTTTTAATGGGAGGTTTCAGGGAGAGGTCTTTTGTAGGAGGATAAAGTAGACTGAAGAAGGGTCACCTCTGGACAGGCCCATGGGAAAGAAATGGAGAATTTAGAGAACTCCAAACAATGGGCAGAAGAGCCTGGCAGGCTGTAGTTCATGGGGTCCCAAAGAGTCAGACACTATTGAGCAACTTACACTTTTTCAAGCAATAGGCAATAAAGAATGTGGGAGGTGCTATTTAGTGGGGGAGAACAAGAGTTGCATTTTCTTATAAGAGAACTGCTTTCCTTTTTTTAAAAAAACTTTTTATATTGGAGTGTAGCCATTTAACAATGCTGTGATAGTTTCAGGTGGACAGCGAAGGGACCCAGCCACATATATACATGTATCCTTTCTCCCCCAAACTCCCCTCCCATCCAGGCTGCCACATAGCTTTGAAAAGAGTTCCCTGTGCTGTACAGTAGGACCTTAGTGGTTATTCATTTTAAATATAGCAGTGTGTATTGATCTTCTTTTAAAAAAGTCATTCCCTTTGTGAGAGGTGCTCAGGGAATGGTGAAAGAGAAAGGAGATAATAGGGAAGAAAGCCAGATCTCATAAATTAACTTTACTTATCACTGGATGAGCCAGATACCATAGTCAGATCATTCCAACAGCATGGAGAACACCAGGTAGAGATTTAGGCAAGTGACAATGATGGGGACAGGCAGTTTCATGTAGCTGAGATCAGCCACAGCACCTGGAGTTTAGGCATGCAAATTCTGGGCCCTGGCAAGAGTGGGGAGGGTGATGAGTGTTGGGGGTCTGGGCCTACTGAGGGTGTCCGCATACATACTGTAGGACTCCAGCGCCAGTGAACCTGGAGTACCAAGCAGTGCATCATAGCAAAGACAAGACTCAGTTCCTGCTGCTGGACTCTGAATTCAGGAGGATTTCTGGCAGGATCCCTGTTCTAGATCATGGGCTATGAGCAGTTAGGGTCAAGGCCGATTTGATACTGACCCCAATGTACTAGCAAATTCCTTCATCCTGAGTCTGGAGAGGGTTTGTTTACAAGTGCACGTTCAGTTAAGACCTACAAGCCACACAGATAATGGCCCAAATCTGGAATTTTAGGAGATGTTATTGGATGGGAGGTTATGTTGCTTGCATCTCAAACCATGATATATGGGCTAATGTACACTTAGCCTACTTAAAAAGTCACTGTGCGTTAGAGGTTAGAGATTAAAGAAAGAAGAACACCCCTGCTTCGAATTTTTTAAACAGCTTTATTGAGATATAAGGGGCTTCCCCGGTGGCTCAGTGGGAAAGAATTCACCTGCATTGCAGGAAACACAGGAGACCTGGGTTTGATCCAGTCCTAGGTTTGATCCCTGGGTAGGGAAGAGCCCCTGGAAGAGCCCATAGCAATCCACCGCAGTGTTCTAGCCTGGAGAATTCCATGGACAAAGGAGCTCGGCGGGCTATAGCCCATGGGGTCACAAAGAGTCGGACACAGCTGAAGTGACTTAATGTGCATGTGTGTATTGAGGTATAAATTCAGATACTATACAATCTACCCTTTTAAAGTGTACAGTTAAATGAGTTTGAGTATATTACATAACTTCTTTGAATTGTGGAATGATACATACAATATAAAATTTGCAATTTTTACCATTTCTTTTTTATCACAATAGTAAAAGATGTTTATCAGTTTTCACAATAAATAGCCAGACAGAAAATTACAATTGCAAGCTATAATGGAAACATGATTAACCTAACAGTATAAAATAATTACACACAATTTGGGGGATTAAGTAGAGTGATGTGGTAAGTGGAAGTGCATACATGCATATGTTTTCACTCACTCAGCCAGTCTATGTCTTATGGTTGATGCATTTAATCTATTTACATTTAAGATAATTATCCATATGTATGATCCTGCTGTGGAGAAGGGAATGTTAACACATTCCAGTATTCTTGCCTAGAGAATTCCATGGACAGAGGAACCTGGCTGGCTACAGTCCATGGGGTCACAAAGAGCCGGACACCACTGAACGACTAACACCCACACACACTCTCTCTTTCTCCCTCTTTCTCTCCCCACGCTGCCCCCACTGGGACTTCCTAGGAGGCACTAGTGGTAAACAGCCTGGCTGCCAATGCAGGAGACTTAAGAGATGCAGGTTTGATCCCTGGGTGGTGCAGATCCCCTGGAGAAGGGCATGGCAACCCACTCCAGTATTCTTGCCAGGAGAATCCCATGGACAGAGGAGCCTGGTGGACTACAGTCTATAAGGGTTGGACATAACTGAAGCGACTTAGTACATATGCACGCGTGAGCCTATTGCCAGTTTCTAATTGTTTTGGCTTTATTTTGTGTAGGTCTTTTCCTTCTCTTGTGTTTCCTGCCTAGAGAAGTTCCTTTAGCGTTTGTTGTAAAGCTGTTTTGGTGGTTTTGAATTCTTTTTTCTTTTGCTTGTCTGAAAAGCTCTTGATTTCTCCATCAAATTTGAATGAACATTTATATTTACCATTAGTCTCACATAATTGTTCTCTAATTTTTTATGTATTTATTTTTAGTTCTGTCTCTTCAGGTGATATATTTTAAATTTCTTAAATGCAGGAATGTTTTTTCAGATCTTTTGCATTACCCTAAGAACTTAACTTGCTTTTACCCCAATTATTCTAAATGACAGAGATGTTAGGGCTTTGTTTGTTTGTTTTTTCCAATATGCTCTATAGAGCAAATTCCCTGAGTTTCCACATGAGGGTGTGGGAAAGGAGCTTTGATTTTACACATTTGGGTTTTGTATGGTATTTCCCTTGAAGAAAGAATTGCCCTGAAAAATTTCAAAACTATGAGTGTGTTTTGCTGATGATAATCAACTTAATATTTAGAAGCAACTAAATGTAGAAAGCCTTTCATTGAAAGTCTAAATTAGATTATTTATGAATTGACTTCTTTATGAATATATACTTTATGTATTACTAGTCCTATATGAATTCCTGTATGAATCAACTTAAAATTATATGAGTTTCTTTTTCTTGTTTTGTTCATGATAGTGGTTTTAAAAGCCATGCTTTTTACTGTTAGAAGAACTTTTAGTACAAGAGTGCTCATAAGTGTTCATAAACCTTATAGTCCAGGAGAAACAGTCTGGAAAGGGAAAACTGTCTTTATACCCTAGGAATTCCCCAGCAAATAGATATGTACTTAAATGGATGTGCATTTTTTCCACCCTTGGACTACATAAAATTTGACATAGCCAAGGCATTGATCTAAACGAAGCTAGGATGCATATAAGAGCTGGTAGATTTTTTTTAACCAAAGCTACTTTTTTGCTTTATTTATATTATCAGAATTTTCTTTGCCTTTCATTCTCTTCTGATCAGAGAGAGAGAGACTCCTTTAGACCTACCTTCTCTGTTAACAATAGCCATTACTGTTAACAGTAATGTTAACATGTGGCTGAAATGTCCTGAATACATGCTAAATTTCAATGACTTATTACGGACCAAAAAAAAAGATGGTGAACTAGCTCATTTGCATATTTTTGCATTATGCATTGAAATGACAGTAGGTTAAATAAGCATTATTGAAATTAATTTCTTTTCATTAATTTCTGTTTCTTTTTAGCACTGAACAATGTTAATTTATATACGTGGCTCACATTTCTGTTGAGAGAAACGCCTGTAGACCAATAGTTCTTAAGCTTTTTTGAATAATGATGCATTTCTTTGACACTGATAAAAGCTCAATAGATCATAGAGAGGTAGATACTGTCAGTTCTGTTACAGCCAGCAGATGTGTTCCTAAGATTCACTGTGCTGTGCAAAATCATGCAATAGCAGCTACAGGGCTGACACTGGAGTAGAAGGAACATAATAAACATGGTAGCATGGTTCTGTCCATGGCGAATGGTTAAGGAATATGCCAGTATTACAATAAATACGGTGTTTGACCTGAAAATGTCTCGTTTGTCTGTGGGGGTGGCACTCCACAACTGCCCGCCTCCAATGCCTGCCTTGTTCCCCTGGCCGCCGCTCTGTGTGTCAGAGGAAAAGAATCTGTTAGGAAAGGAGAAAAAGACCTAGAGACAGAGAAAAATAACAGAGAACAGACAGGAAAAACACAAAATAGGCTGAGAGGAAAGAAGGGGGAAAAATGAAAGAGAAGGGAGAGCATGAGGCTGATTGCCAGTCAGCGGGGCTGCAGCTTGTGATTGGGAGGTGATTGGGAGGTTACCTGAAATGTTGGAAGAGCACAGGGAGAAAGTTGGGAAGTGAAAGTGCAAGTCGCTCAGTCGTGTCCGACTCTTTATGACCCCATACAGTCCATGGAATTCTCCAGGCCAGAATACTGGAGTGGGTAGCCGTTCCCATCTCCAGGGGATCTTCTCAACCCAGGGGTGGAACCCAGGTCTCCCGCATTGCAGGCGGATTCTTTACCAGCTGAGCTATCAGGGAAGCTGGGAGAAAGTTGGAACAGTAAATTAAACAGCAAAGGTAGAGTTCATTGTTCTTAAGAGATGTGTGCATGCATGCATTTTGTTGACTTGCGCAAAGTTCAGCTCAGCTAGGTGCAGTTTTCTGGGTTGGCCTGCAGATGGAATTGGCACAGATAGAGAATTAGTGTTGTGCTAGTCTTCCCTAATTTGTCAGCCACGTTGGAACAAATTTATGTTTTCAAAATAAGCGTTCTAGCAGAACTGATTGTAGAAACATACACCAGGATAGATTGTCATACACAGTTCATGTTTGCAACCTGCAGACTGGAGGAGTGTCAGGGCATGCCAGGCATGAGGAAGCAAAGGTGAAATGCCAGCAGTAGGTTTTTTCAAGGTGTTATAGTACCTTACATAGCTACATGGGATTATAACAGGGGCGGAGTATTGAGCAATTTGTGGAGACCCCAGTGGAGTGTAGAGAGTGAATGCGTTATGGGATTGGATTCCTGAGGGTAGAAAACGTTGAACTTGAGGAGCAGAGAAGGTGGATTCCCATTGGCTACCAACTGAGAATGACCTATTTACACAGCCTTTCTAATCTATGACAGAATTGTCTAGGAAAATCTATTTGCGGATAGAACTCTCAGGGACAGTAATGAATGCTTGGTGAGAGGAAAATTCTAAGAGGTAGTAGGAAAAGAGAGCAGTTATTGTCTTAATAGTCTGCTTCTATTTATCCTGGGCTTTAGTTACAATCCACAGAACTTGGTTCCTGTGACTTTACAGAAATAGGTCTAAGAATCTGTCAAGGGGAAGTGAACTGAGATCTTCAGGTCACTAGGAGTAGTGAAGTAACTTTGAAAATTAAATCAAACCATTGAAGTAGTTGCCCATTAAACATGATAATACTAATGATGGTGATGATGATGATGACAATAAGCTAGTATTCATTGGGCTATAAGTGTAGCTGGGGACCTACTATATGTTTTATGTGGATGATTTTATTTACTGCTCATAATATTTTTAAAAATTTCTTTTTTAATTGACGGGTAATTGCTTTACAGAATTTTGTTTGCTTCTGCAAAATATCAACATGAATTGCTCATAACATTTTGAGAAAGGATTTTTACCTTTCTTATCTATCTCTTTTTACAGATAGAAGTAACTATGCCAACATCACACTGGTAGCAAGTAGCTGAGTTGGAGGAGCTTGAAGGCAGGCAGTCTAAAACCAGTGTTTGCATGGAAGACTCTGGTCTTTCTAGTGATCTTGCTGGGTACTTTCCTTGTCTACTGTTACATATGCTTGTTGTTCAGTTGCTAAGTCGTATCTGACTCTTTGCGACCCTATGAGCGGCAGTACACCAGGTCTCCCTGTCCTTCACTATCTCCAGAGTTTGCTCAAACTCTTGTCCATTCAGTCAGTGATGCCATGCAACCAGTTCATTCTCTGTTGCCCCCTTCTCCTCTTGCCCTCAGTCTTTCTCAGCATCAGGGTCTTTTCCAAAAAGTCAGCTCTTTGCATCAGGTGGTAAAGGTATGGGAGCTCAGCTTCAGCATCAATTCTTCCAACGATGTTTGGGGTTGATTTCCTTTAGGGTTGTCTGGTTTGATCTCCTTACTGTCCGAGGGACTCTGGTACTGTTTAAAGTTGTGTAATGAAATGCTATTGCTTAGGTTATTTTTAAAATGGAAGAAAAATACAAATATACAGGTTTAAAAAAGGAAGCATAAGAAAAAGAAAAAAACAATTTTAAAAACTGAAATCAAGTTTAAAATTCACATCCAACATACTGTAATACATATATTTGGGTGGCATGACTTGACAATGTTACTTGATACACATGTGCAGGGGGTTTTCCATCCATGTATAGGCTCCTTAGGGAGTTTCCATTGCTATTGGATGTATATAGGATTGCCAACTGTAAATCATAGTAACAATGGGTTATATAATCAATTTTAAATTGCTGTTCAGTTTTATCCAAGGCATATTTAACATTCAGCTTTAAATTTTAACAAATGTCATTCATTATTTTTCAGAAATAGGTAGAATTAATCATTACTCACTGGTCCACTTAAATTTTCTTGTGTGATGATGCAAGGGTAGTATGCTATACAGAAAGCAACACAATTGTAAAAGCCTAAGCTGCACATTTATTAAAATTATTTTCCATTTGCTTCTTTTTACTCTAGATGTATAAGAAGTATATAGTAAGGTATTTTATATTTAAGCTAAATATATTTTTAGATGAAATTTTTTTTCTGTAAGTAACAATGGGTACCACTAGATTTTATTCTCTCTGCTTTATGACAAGAATATGATCTATTTTCTCGATTGTCTTTCCATACTTGGTTCTTATTAGTGGATTAGAAATGAGACATTTTAGAAAGGAAAACAGGGACTTCCTTAGTGGTCTTGGACTGCAGGAGCAGGGGTTTGTTTGATCCCTGATCAGGGGAACTCAAATCCCACGTGCCACGCAGCATGGCCAAAAAAGGGAAAGGAAAGTAGTGTGACCAAACCAGATTTAGGTCTGCTTGCCTGCAGTAAAGGAAATCTACGGACACTCGGTTGTGGTGAAAGAAAGTGTAGCGTTTAGTGCAGGTTGCCAAGCAAGGGATGCGGGCAGCTAGAGCTTGAAAGGTCCCAGCTCCTGGAGGCTTTCAGGCAAAGATTTTTAAAGACAGGGTGAGGGAGATGGGGTTTAGGGGGTTTGTTATCAGCTTGTGAACTTTCTGATTGGTTGGTGGTGAGGTGATCAGGAGTCACTATCATCACCCTACTAGCTCCAGCCCGTCTAGGGTCTGCAGGCTTGTGGGCAGCATATGGTTAAGTCCTTGCACCTGGTGGGGGTGTCAGTATCTGCAAAACAGCCCAAAGGACGCATGGCTCAGAATATTGTCTGGAGCCCTTGAAAGTGAAAGATAGTCACACAGTTGTGTCCGGCTTTTTGTGACCCCACGGACTGTAGCCCATCAGGCTCCTCTGCCCATGGGATTTCCCCAGACAAGAATACTGGAGAGGGTTGCTATTCCCTTCTCCAGGGGATCTTCCTGACCCAGGGATCAAGCCCAGGTCTCCTGCATTGCAGGCAGATTCTTTACTCTTATGTGTACGTGTGTGTTAGTCTCTCAGTTGTGTCTGACTCTTTGCGACCCCACAGATGAAAAATATCTTTAAATTTGTGCAATGAAATGCTATTACTTAGGTTATTTAATCTAAATAAATGCTATTTACTTCGGTTATAGACTGCCAGGCTCCTCTGCCAATGGAATTTTCCAGGTGAAGATACTGGAGTGGGTTGCCATTTCCTTCTCCAGGGGATCTTCCTGACCTAGGGATTGAACCCAGGTCTCCTGCATTGCAGAGCCCTTGAGGAGGAATTAAAGATCTTTGACTTTGTTTAATGGCTAAAGTATTATTATTTTGTCTTCTTTTCTTTCTGTATTTTTTCCCCACTTCTCTGATTAAATTTACTATTTGGGACTCAGGGAAGTCCTAGGAGGCTAAAGTTTTTCTATGGACAAGGGGTAGGTGGAGTACATGGTGGGGAGTGGGGAGTTGGTTCTGGGAAGGCCGCATAGGGTCCTGCTCAGTTATAGTAGAAGACCATCCCCCTACCCCTTTTAATCCCTACTTTCAGATGTTCCATGACTTGGGAGATGTCATTTTTGCCCCTTCACATTTTTTTTTGTTTGTTTCTTGTTCTCTGTTGTGTGAAAGGAAATAAGCATACACATTTGGGGCTGAGATTTTTCTAATTTTTCTTTTCTTTTTTTTTAGAATTGCAGTAGGGAGCACATTTTATCCTATTATTGGATAAATACCTAGTGGGATGGGCTTTCCTGGTAGCTCAGCTGGTAAAGAATCTGCCTGTAATGCAGGAGACCCTGGTTCAATTCCTGGGTGGGGAAGATTCCCTGGAGAAGGGATAGGCTACCCACACCAAGATTCTTGGGCTTTCCTAGTGGCTCAGATGGTAAAGAATCCACCTGCAATGCGGGAGACCTGGGTTTGATCCCTGGATTGGGAAGATCCCTTGGAGGAGGGCATGTCAACCCACTCCAGTATTCTAGCCTGGAGAATCCCCATGGACAGAGGAGCCTGGCGGGTCCAGTCCATGGGATCTTGAAGAGTTGGACACGACTGAGTGACTAAGCACAGCACACATCCACTGAGGTCCTCTCTCTCTCCCTTGGATTCCTCTTCTGACTTCCCTGAAGAAGAACCATGTACCTAAGACTAACTTTGCTCTCCACATCACCTTACTTGGCTCACCCAAAATGTCTTGGACTGCTGGTGGGGGTTGGGGGACTGCTGTCAGGGGTAGCTGCTCTGCCCTCCAGCACTGGCCACCACATAGCTCTCCTATGACTTCTCAAGTGGTGTAACTGAGCAGGTCCTGCCAGCAGTCTTGGCCAGGGGCCAAAGGAGAGAGAGGAGGGTGGGGAGAGTCTCCTTCACCATCTAGAGATACCGTCATGCACTGTGGGCCTAAAGAGGATTTCATTCATTCCCTAGTAAGGTGGAGGAAAAATAAGAATGATGGGTAGGGCTGATTTTTTAATAAAGGAATATGCTTTTTTAATAAAGTCATATGTTAAGGTAGCTCACTTGGTAAAGAATCTGCCTGCAGTACAGGAGACCCAGGTTCAATCCCTGGGTCCAGAAGATCCCCTGGAGAAGGGAATGGCTACCCATTCTAGTATTCTTGCCTAGAGAATTCCGTGGACAGAGGAGCCAAGAGGGCTATAGTCCATGAGGTCGCAAGAGCCAGACATGACTTAGCAACTAACCATCACCATGCTTTTCTGAAAACTGTGATACTTATAATTTGTAATAAAGATTTGAGTCCTAGTGCAGCAAAGTTGATGCCCATGTATTTGCGGTATCAGGCAAGTAGACACTAGGCCGGCAGTTTCCCTTTGAGTCTGGGAAAAAGCATTTCTCTCAGGGGCTGAGTCATCTTTCTGGGCTTGATTATGAATGGAACCATTTCTTGGCTGCCCTGGCAATATCCACTGAGCTTGTCCAGGGGACCAGGAACTCTTCCCTTGATGATGGAACTCTTCCCTTGACTAGGGAGAGAGCAAGCTGCTGATGGCACTGAGGGCTGATTTTCCTCTCTGACCTCTGTTCCTCATCTCCCTCCTGCCCTCTCTGCCTTTCCCACAGGCTTCAGTACATGCTTACACTTAGGAGAAATGCCCCAGGTCAGGGGCAGGCAGAGAGCAACACACTTGTGCTTGGCAGAGTGAATCCCTACAAATCCCAGCAAGTGTGCTTACAAGTCAACTCTCGTCCCTGTAACAATTGGCTGGGGAGGAGACTGAGGTTTCTACCTTCTTCAATATCTAAGTAATTTGTCCCATCTATCTTTTGGAAATAGACTTTAAGCATGTAGTAACAACTCTAGATCATTCTTCCACCACCCCAGAGAACTGGAACGGAAGGATGAGGGGGAAATGATTTTCCAGTTCAACTTCTGTGTGCTTTAGAGAACATCAGAAGCCAATGTGCTAATTTAAAGGCATCGGTCATATCAAGATAGATAATCTAGAAGAAGGGGGCTGCCCCAGTGGCTCAGTGGTAAAGAATCTGCCAGCAATGCAGGACCACAGGGATGCGGGTTCAATCCCTGGGTGGGGAAGATCCCCTGGAGAAGGAAATGACAACCCACTCCAGTATTCCTGCCTAGAGAATCCTGTGGACAGAGATGCCTGGAGGGCTACAGTTCATAGAGTCTCAAAGAGTTGGCCATGACTGAAGCAACTTAGCAAACACACACGCAATGTAGAAGTCAGTGAGTCTTGGGGTACTTGTTAAATATTTCATCCTGCATCTTAACTGTTAAATAAAGCACACAGATGAAGCAGGAAAATTGTGAGTTTCTGAGTCTCAGTGTTGTGGAATATGCAGCTGGTAGCAGACCCTCTGGTATGTGGGATTTTTTTAGGGCAGTGTAAGATAAAACTTAATTTTTCTGCTCTACTCTCAATACTTCTGACACCACAAGAGATAGGGATTTTTCCCGCACCAAGTAATTCTCCAGTTCTCAGTGCACACTGACTGAGTGGCCTATAATCTCAGTGGACAGTGACTGAATGTCTTACAGATTTAACTTGATTCTGACACTATCTACCTGGACATAGCATCAGATCATGCAAGTCAAGGGTGCAATTCCACGGGACTGCCTCCACCCCAAATGTCAACCGCCAAGCCCAGATTGCCACCTATACTTCTGACCAAGTGATGATTTACTAGAATGGTTCACAGAACCCAGGAAAGTTTCCCCTTACATTTGATGGTTTACTTTAAAAGGATGCAACTCAGAAAACAACTGTATGGGAGAAATGCATGGGACTAGGTGTGAGGCAAAGGGGTGTGGAGCTTCCATGCTCACTTAGGGTGTGTCACCTTTCCATCACCTGCATCTATTCACTCATCTAGAAGCTTATTAAATCTTGCTGTTCCTGAGTTTTTATAGAGCTTAATCTCCAGCCTACCACACCCCCACCTTTGGGGTAGAAAGCTGAGTTTCCCCAGACTGGGAGTGTGCCCATCATATCAGGTGATTGTTCACATCTCTGTCGTGCTTACTTTATATCTCTATCTTCAGTCCCATACATTGAAGTGTTTTTCTGTACCTAAAGAAAGTATTTGAAGACCTAATAGAAAGTAGACCAATGTGGTCATTTAGAAAGCTCTATAGGAATTACACCTCAAGCCTAGAAAAGGTGAATTGCATCGTTCAACCATAACCTCAAAATAACCCATCCTACATGAGTGGCTAGGAGGTCCAGCAGTCCCTAACAGGGGAAATGAATTAGTTTGCTAGTTCTGCTGTTGCAAAATACCATACAATCGGTGGCTTAGGGGAGACAGTGAAGGGCAGGGAAGCCTGGCATGCCGCAGTCCATGGGGTTGCAAAGAGTCAGACACTATTAGCGACTGAACAACCACAAGGCGGATTACACAGTTTTTTCTCACATTTCTGGAGGCTGAAAGTCCAAGGTCAAGGTGTTAACAAGGTTAATTTCCCCTGAGGCCTCTCTCTTTACTTTGGGGATGGCCACCTTCTTGCTGTGGTTTCATGGGATCTTTCTTCCCTGTGTGTGTAATACACTCTTACGTATACATGTCCCCGGTGTCTCTCAGTGTGTCCTAATCTCTTCTGATAAAGACTCTTAATCATACTGGATTA